>OW386286.2:232937110-233419610 GCA_936432065.2 Rutpela maculata
GTAAAGGTTATTTGTGATGATTTATTAGTGTTGACGTTAATTTTCCAGTGTTCAAGCCAGTTTTGTAGTGGGTTGAGGTGATTTTGCAGTTTTTCGGATACTATTACCGGATCAGAATCTGATGACAGAATTGCGGTATCATCCGCGAATGCCGCCATTAGTGTGTCATTTGTTACTGGGACGCCTGCTGTAAACATTAAATATAAAAATGGCCCTAGTACACTGCCCTGTGGTACACCGGATTTTATAAGGTGATAATCAGATAAAGCATCATCAACTTTAACTTGAAAGTAACGATCACTTACGAAGGATTTTAAAATTAGGTATAGTTGGTCAATAAGACGCATTTTCAATTTGTATAATAGTCCCTGATGCCAAACTTTATCAAAAGCTTGTTGTATGTCAAGGAAGACTGAAGCACACATTTTCTTTTCTTCCAGACACTCTTTGATTTTATTTACAATTCTGTGACATTGCTGGATGGTAGAATGATTATGTCTGAATCCAAACTGGTGTTCAGGGATTAAATTATTCACTGCCTCTTCTGTTCTGTTGAGGATGAGTCGTTCGAATACTTTGGACATAATGGGTAAGAGGCTGATTGGTCTGTACGACTTGGTTTCCGTTGGGGGCTTTCCAGGCTTTGCAATCATGATAATTTGCGCATATTTCCACTGAATGGGAAAGTAACATAAACGCAGCATGCCGTTATATATGTTTGTTATTAGTACAACTGCTTTTCTTGGAAGGTTCTTTAATATTTCTGCAACTATGAGATCGTATCCTGGTGCTTTATGTGAATTAAGTAGTCCTATTTCCTTGCGAATTTCTGTTGGTGAGAAGGGTTTTATTGGAGGTGATAACTGGCATGGAGAGTTTAAGTAGTTTTCAATTTCGGCATAGTCATTGTTGTTGATTTGGGGTGTGGTGTATATGCTGGCAAGGTATTCTCCAAACTCGTTTGCCTTTTCAATACTTGATCTTGCCCAGGTTCTATTAGATTTTCTAATTGGAGGTATAGCAACTATCGGTTTTTAAATTTCTTTGTAGCTTTCCATAATGAGTGGTCCCCAGGGGAAAGATTCGTAATATATGATTTGAATGTTTCGTTTTTCGCTGCCTGTATAGCTGAACTTAGGAATCTATTTAGAAGTGTTTTATCTATCGGGTTTCTAGTTAGGTGCCATCTGCGACGAGCTCTACGTTTGTCATGAACCAGTTCCTTGATGTGCAGTGGAATGATGTTATGGTTTTCTTTCACTACCTTATGCCTTTCTGGAGTTGCTTTATACGATAGATGTCTATATTGAGAAGAAAGTAAGTAATAGTAATATTAGTAATAGATGAAGGCAATTTCTTTATTCGAAATATTTCTTTATCTATTGATACATAAAATAAATCTGAATAATTGGCGTGCCTGTACATTGAAAATATTTGCAAAAAACTGAAGTGGGGTATGTAAGATGAGTAACAGAATACATTAAGATTGTTTTTGGAATTTATGACTGTTTGTCTTTTTGTTTGAACGCACATCACGCAAACTACTGAATCAATTTTAATAGGAAATTCACAGGTAAGTTTATCTAATAATCCAGTAAATAAGCCAGAGGAAAGTGTAAAATGTGGAAAAGTGGTGGAAGAGCACCGATTTGAAAAATTCCTTTTTTCACGTGTTCCCTAGATCCCCAGGAACATTCATCAGCATTCATCAGCATTGCATCTGCATTACCTCCGAAAATAGAAAGTTAGTGAACTGCCCCAAAGAAATGGGCTCTAGGAGGTTTCTTTTCCATATTCCAGCATTAGTTCAATTAATAAAGGAGATGTAGAGTACGTGAGTACTCTACAGGTACCTAAGCAATTCCTTTAGAAAGTTGTTCAGGATGCTTAGGGAGTAAACATACTGAAAGTCCTGACGTCTAGGAGGTGACCCGGGGGAGGAGGGGCACAATGAAAGTCCCACTTTTGGTTTTTTCGCTTATATTTCGAAAACGGCGCGTCGCAGAGAAAAATTTTCTTATAACAAATGAAAGCCCATGGAATTCTCTACAACTTTCTATATTTTTTTCGAATTCGCAACCGTTTTCGAGCTACACGCTTCGGAAAAGTGAAAATTTTCGAAAAACAGATTTTTGCATGAAAAATAGAAAATTGTATTTTAAACATGATAAAAAAATAGTGTAATTGTCACCAGGGTGTCTCCTAGATGTTTCCACCCCCACTCTTGAGGGGGCAGCTCATTCCCGAGCCACTGCTGCACTTGATGGTAGGTGCGCCGAGAATGCTGTTTAGCTGCGCTCTCAGTTGGTGGGAGAGAGCTGATGTCAGGCTTAATATTACCACTGGCCTCATGAATAACTGGAGCGGTACTGTTTGAGGGAGGTCTGTCTTGCTGGTGCCCCATACCATTTGAGGAAGCAAATCTTCCCAGCCTCTTCAACCTCGCCTTGAGAGGTTGTGAAAGATCACTGCCGCTTCCTTGATGATTTCTGACTTAAGTACAATTTTGAGAAGCCCACCTTGCTTTTCCTTAAAGTTGAAGAGATAAAAATCTGTTTTTCAAAAATTTTCACTTTTCCGCAGCGTGTGGCTCGAAAACGGTTGCGAATTCGAAAAAGTGTATAAAACGAAAGTTGTAGAAAATTTCATGAGCTTTCATTTTGTATACGACTCCTATGACCCACCATTTTAGAGATATAAGGGAAAGAAACAAAAGTGGGACTTTCTTTGTGCCGGGCTCACCTCCTAGACGTCAGGACTTTCAGTATGTTCACTCCCTAAACACCCTGAACAACTTTCTAAAGTAATCGCACTCACACACTCTACACCACCCTTTAGGTCATTCGTTGACTGGACTATATGGATTTCGTTCCATTTTTTGATGAAAATTCCACTTTTTCGGGCGGAAATTTAAATATGAATATTGTACTGCGGAAGTGTGATCCAGGAGGTTTTTTGGGTCGCTGATCACGATTTCGAGGTCCAAATTGAGCAATTCCATATTCCAAACTGAAATACGTGCCATTTTTTCAGAAAAAATTTAAATATTAACGTTTTTCAACGAAAATGAATGGATTTGTCCAGCTGAAATATCGGATGAACAGGAAGATGAAAGTGACACTGAAGAAGAACCAACAAATCCTGAATTACCAGTTCTCGAATATGATTCAGATTATGATTGATGTAAATGGTGTAAATTATAGAAAAAAATAATGATAAATTAATAACTATTTTATCACACAGAATACCACCTTTTGTACCAACACAATAAATGCTATATTTTTATAAAAATTGTTATCTTTTAATCACTTACCTCAATTGAAACAAGAAAAAATTTGCATGCATTCCTGCAGTGTTTATAAAATTGCCATGTATATTAATTTGAAATGCCCGTAATATTCATACATACATACAACTTATTTTCTTCAAAGTAAAATTGACTTGAAAAATTATTTTGAAATACTCTTAATATTCATACATAATTTTTTTCTTCAAAGTGGAATTCGACTCGAAAAATGGCACAAATTCCAGTACAGAATATGGAGTTCTTGAATTTGGACCTCAAAATTATGATGAGCATCCCAAAAAGCCACCTAGAGCACACTTCCGCAGCACAATATTCATATTTAAATTTCCGACCGAAAAAGTGGAATTTTCATTAAAAAAATGGCACGAATTCCATACTGGAATATGGAATTCCTCAGTCTGGAATTCGTGATCAGCGACCTAAAAAACCTCATAGAGCCCATTTCCGAGGCGAAATATTAATTTTACAAATTTTTTTATGACAGCTACTTTTTGGGGCATTTCAAACCCCCCCTACCTTTCTCATTTTCGGAGTTAATGCAGGGGTCAATGCTGATGAATGTTTCCGGTGGTCTAGGGAACACGTGAAAAAAGGAATTTTTCAAACCGGTGCTGTTCCACCACTTTTTCACCTTTGAACATAAAACACACCACATATAGTAGACAACCCCCAAATCCAAAGCCGGCTTATTTATTGGACTATAAGCTTGAGGTAACATTTAGTTTTTATTTTATTGAAATCGGCTTATTCTAAGCCTAGTTTTATGAAAATCGAGTATAACCGGAGATACAACTTGATCCCTACAATAAGAGTATTTGTACGGCATAAACTTTCATGATTAAACTTCTGTAATATCCAGAAAACTTGAGAGTATTCTGGAACATTCCAGAAAATTTGTGAGCCTTCCGAAATATTCCAGAATGGTAATTCTACCTCAAACGTCGTTTACAAAGAAGCTTTTTATTTAATTTCAAAATTCCACGCGATCGTAGTCGCGGGCACAGATAGATAAAAATATTTTTCCAGAATTAACAATTTTTCAGAAAATCACGTGAAAATATGGAACACCCTCACGGATGAAACGATGTAGAGAACGGTGTATAGTACGTAGATAATGACGTCACCTTGTTATCACTTGCACATTGAAATGCGACATTAGTGGCGACTTATAAGTAGCAGTACTGTAATCGTATAATGTTTAATGTCCTGTTTAAATTTGTTTTACATGCTAATCTAATAGCAGATCATTCATGTTCTAAAAATAATTCAATCAGTGTTATATGCAGAGCACTTTGGATAAAAGAGTTCATTTGAAAATTTAAAGTTACAAGGTTTATTTTTCAAAAGTGTTGAAATATTTTCAATTTTCCATTAAAATTAAAATATAGGCAACAACTGACTGATTATTAATTTTAGACCGAAATATATACATATAATAAATCTGTAAAATTGGCGTGTCTGTACATTGAAAATATTTGCAAAAAACTGATCTGGGGGGATGTAAGATGAATAATAGAATACACTAAGATAGTTTTTAGAATTTTTGTGTGTTTGTTTGAGCGCGCATCACGGATAAACTACTGAACCAATTTGAATTTATCCAAGCTTGGAATAAATTTTATTTTTTATTTCATCGAAATCGGCCTACTGTAAGCAAAGTTTTATGAAAATCGGTTTAGTAAAACCGAAGACACAGTTTGATCTCTACAATAAGCATATTTGCACTCCATAAACTTCCGTAATGTTCCAGAAAATTCGAGGGTATTCTGAAAAATTCCAGAAAATTTGAGAGCCTTCTGACATATTCCAGAATATTCTGTAATATTCAAGAAAATATGAGAGAGTTCTGGAATATTCTAGAAAATTTAAGAGCCTTTTCAAATATTCCAGAATTTTCTGTACTATTCCAGAAAATTCTAGAGTATTCTAGTGCCAGTGATGCAAACAATCTCTCTGGTGATTCTACCTCAAACGTCGTTTAAAGAGAAGCTTTTTAGTTAATTTCAAAATTCCATGCGAGCGTAGTCGCAGAGCTAGTAATATAATGAATTTACTGTTGACTGAAAATTAAAACAATTAAATATTAATCCGTTTCACAAAACCAGGAACACATTTAGTTCTATGGCTCAACATTTTGATAAAAACTTAATTCCTCCTAAAGTCCTCACTCGAGATTTTTGTAGCGTTTCTTTAGATATTCCTATCGTGCTGACCGAGTTCTGGACTAGCCACTTGAAAATATAATTTCTTTTGACTTCTGACTATCGAAAGAGAAAGTACCTTTTCTGAAACAAGCACTATTTTGTAATCACTTGTAGTACCTACTACAGTAAGTGAAGCTTTTAAACGATGCAATGAATTTCCAAATTTTCTTCTTCAACATGCTTCATAAAGTATATAAATAAGAATCCATATTATCATTTTTCCTGCTTTTTGGTTAGGGGTTGTCGCAAAAAAAAACAAAAAATACACATAATTTGATAGAGAATCGAATTATAAGAAAGAAAGATCTTATACACTTTTTTGCTAAAATTCATATTTTTCGCGAACTGAAAATTTGCAGTTTCCATCCCCTAAAATCAGCATTCCTAGTCTTTTTTTAAATTACTCGAAAAATGTCGATTTTAATAAAAAAACGCAAGGGGACAAAATTAAAGCTTTTACGAAAACAAATCGAATGGTCTTTTTTTCTCCAATCTTAGTTTTGGAAATATGGCATTTTCAAAATGGCGCCGAAATATTCATAAAAAATATACGACGTTAAAATCTAAAATTACTCAAAATCTACTAGGAGAAAAAATTTTATTCTTGAAAAAATTAAAGGTATTAAAATTTTCTTACCATTGAGATGTATTACGACCTTTTATAATGAAAACTAAAAAAGTTACGAACAAAAAAGTTGGGCATTTACAAATTTAGGCCCCATACTTTTTTGGTCTTATTGCTTTAATTTATTATTAATTTAAAATTTTTAAAATTCCTTCAGGATGTTAATGCATATTGTGGCGTGTTTCTACCCCTAGGAAACCACCCTTGCAAATTCCGTGGGTTCCAAAAATTATAACAAGAGATGACCACTAACACACTTTATTTAATAACTTACTGGATACTTCACAATACTGTTAATAACTTAAATGTACTTTACTGACTAAAAATAACAATGTTTATCACTTTGTTTTCACTTTGGATTCTTAACCTCACTTGTCAATCAAAACTACTCCTTTCTATACTTTCTATACTTTCTATACTTTTCTGAACTACCCGCCGAGAATGCGGTCTTTTATACCTAAAAATGACAGATCTCGATTTTTCTGTGATGACGCCACCATTCTCTAGATAATTCCAGATGTCGCTTTAGAACTTCTTTCTGGTAGGTTCTTTCTCGAGTAGGTGCAAATACATCTGAATTAATTGAATTCATTCTAGGGGTTGCAACACATCACAATATTATTACCAACATACTCAATTTCTTTTAGATTTTTTAAAATAATTATTTTTCATTTTGTACCCATTTTCAATAATGAAAATTTTCAAAATTTTTTTAAACAAATCGGGTTTTTAGAAATTGCTCAGAAAATATTTTTTTATAAAAAATTCTAAGAGTACAAAAATGAAGTTTAAAAAAACAAATAGTTTGGTTCTATTACTTCCACATCTAGTGGAAGTATAGTAACGACAAAAAAATTAAAAAAAAATTTTATTGTCCAAATAGGCTTAAAATGTCATGAAACGTCGAGATTTTAAGTTTGAGCGAAAAAAAAATTTCTGTCTGTCTATCGATCTGTCTGTCGATCTGTCTGTCGATCTGTCTGTCGGTCTGTCGGTCTGTCGGTCTGTCTGTAACTTTTTTTTTGTGCGCACGTTTACTCGGAAACCGTTTAAGATATTGACTTGAAATTTGGTACACGTATGTACTTTAACGAGATCTGGAACTAGATTATATTTTCATGTTGTTCCGACGAAGGATTGGGGGGTAAATTGGGGTAAATTTGGGGTAAATAGGTAAATCAAGCAGGTAAGAGTCGATAAAATTGGTATTTAGTATATATAAGAGAAGCTATGGTCTCAAAAAAATTTTTGGCATTAACCACCCCCATTACCACCCCAACCCCCTTATTAAAGGGGTTGAAAAAAATTGTGATTTAGTGTATGTACAAGAACCAGAAACCTCAAAATATTTTTTTACTTCATCCACCCCCACTACGACCTCCTATCACCACTCCCACCCCACTACCGATGTGGGGTAGCGTTTTATGGGTTTTTGGGGTAGAGGATTTCAAATACTGTAATATTAAAGTTCCATAAACAATTATTTCCACATACAAAGTTTTTTCGTTGTGAGTGACTTGGATAGAGAATCTGGATGTGGAAGTAGTGATTCCTTGGGCAGCGGTTTTTTTATTTTCATAAAACAAACTGTTCCAGAGATATAAAGGTTTAAAGATGGCGCTTGAGCGCATACGCAAGAAAATTATGTATTTAAAATTGAAATATCTCATAAACTATAAGATTGATAAACACATGATATAAAAATGAAATGGCGACAAACTGTTCCAGAGATATGGCAGTTTAAAATAATGTTCAAACTTTTCGGTTTGTACACGCTTTTAAAGATATCTATAGTAGGTAGAGAAACAAGCAATAACCGTCTTTTTGTCGAAGCATACGCAGAAAAAGCGGGGTGCATTGCACTTTAGCATGTTTAGAGTGCAGACTAAAACTGTTATTTAATTAGTTTACTTAAATGTGTTAATTTGATTTATTTATAACAATCTGTATTTTTAATAAAATTAGACATATTACTATACTCTTTTGAAACCATTTTTAATCCACCATTTTTTTTTTACAAATTTAGATCTCATAATCATATTCATCAGCGACCTAAAAAACATAAATGTATGGATTTTCGTGAATTTATTTGTAACATTAGAAGAAGTATAAATTTTTCAGTGTTTAAGGGTGGTTTCAACCCCTAATATTTTTGTCTTTCCTATGTTTTGACCTCATAATCATATTCAGCGACTTCAAAATCACAAGTATATCGATTTTCGTGATTTTATTCGCAAAATTAGAAGATATTAATTGTTCAGTATTTACGGGTGATTTCAACCCTTAATATTTTCGTCTCGTAAGTTTTGACCTCACAGTCATATTCAGCGACCTCAAAAACAGAAGTATGTGAATTTTCGTTAATTTGTTCGTAAAATTAGAAGAGTTACTAATTTTTCAGTTTCTAGGGGTGATTTCCACCCTTAAAAATAAAAAGCAGGTTATGCGACAATATTGATTTTGATGTACGTATTTTATAAAGCATATTGCAAAAAATTAAGGAAATCCCTTTCATCGTTTTCGGGCCGCGAATTTTACCATTTTTACTGCTTCGAAAACTGTATTATTGGAATGTTCAAAGTACTAGTGAAAAACTTTTTAACCAGAGATAATTATGTTTAAATGATAATTAAATTTATATTGTTAAGCCAATGCATTTCGTTATTGATTTCCCTTTTTATGATGTCAATTTCTTATCGCATCACATCAAAAATATTGAATAATGAAAAAGTATCTGGTTTACAATTTAATGAGATTTTACACAGAGTTTTGATAAACTTTTATTTGCTAAAAACACTTAACCGTAATAATCATATATAACATATATAAAAACCAGATATAATCAAACCGTGCAAAGATATGGACAAATGGACGTCAAGTCTATTATAAATTATACTAATGGAAATGTTGACACGTCAAGTGTTCAGCAATATTCAGCATCAAAGATAGCCAGGTATATAATTTTTGTATTTCAACTTGGCTGTTATATATCCAAAATTCTTGAAAAAATTATCCATGAACAACTTAGTAATTATTTGAATATAAATAATATTTTACCTCCTACGCAGTCTGGTTTCCGTTCCTATCATAGCACAACAACAGCAATGATACAAGTTACTGATGACATATTTAGGGCGTGCGATGCAAACAAAAATTTGTACTTGGTTCTCTTAGACTACACTAAGGCATTTGACACTCTAAATCACTATACTCTCTGCACCAAATTATACTATTTTGGTCTTAGTACTACAGCTGTATTACTTTTTCAAGCCTGACTTTATGGGAGATGCCAGAGGTTAGGAGTAAATAATAATTTTTCACAACTTATTGACACAAATCAAGGAGTTCCACAGGGGAGTATTCTTGGACCATCACTCTTTTCGATTTATACGGCCGATTTCTATAAAAATATTTGGAATATTGTCAGTCACATCAATATGCAGATGATACATAAATTTATTATTCATTTTCATCGACAGAATTCATTCAGCCTGCAAAAAATGTTAATTCTGATCTGGTATCTATATCCAATATATCTAAAGTCCATGGACTAGATTTAAACGAATTCAAAACTCAACTGTAATCATTTGGTAAAAATAGGGAATTAATTTTGCAAAACATGGACTTTGAAATTATTTTGAATAACTCAACATTGAACCCTATTGATAATTGCAAAAACTTAGGTATTTATTTAGATGTTCAACTAAGATTTGCAAAAATCGTTTGGTAAATTAAAAATTCTTCCGATTCATAAAAATATTTTGAGTAATGATATTAAATAAAATTGTGTGACCTTCTGATTCTTTCATATTTATCGTAGTGTGACGTAGATATTGGCCTACTTTGTTGCAACGAGATAAAAATAGCCTACAAAAATTTCAAAATACGTGTATAAGATTTTGTTACAATCTTCGCAAATTTGATCATGTTAATGATAAATTTAATGAGTCTAAGTGGTTAACGCTTAGTGATTTCAAGTTCATCTAGCATGCCTTATTTTTAAAATTAATTCTACCCAGATGCCCTCATATCTACAAAATAAACTAAGATAGCGATATTTATACCAGTCCTACACGCCATTGTCGGCTGTTTAGTGTACCCAAGCATAATTCTTCCCTACTTCAACACTCATTAGCTATAATGCCGTAAAATTTTTTAACGATTTGACT
Source organism: Rutpela maculata (assembly GCA_936432065.2). Taxonomy (NCBI): domain Eukaryota; kingdom Metazoa; phylum Arthropoda; class Insecta; order Coleoptera; family Cerambycidae; genus Rutpela; species Rutpela maculata. The sequence continues at coordinate 232,947,416 of OW386286.2, forward strand.
GAAAAACTTCGGTAATAAGCTTCAGAAAATAGATCTATACAGTATCGGCAAGCGTTTGATTAGGTTCGGCAATAAGAGCAAGCGAGAGCGAAGCAACTAGGCTATTCTTTTGTATCGTATAACACATCCTACTCGTGCCAACTGCTTTCCCCACCACATGTGTGTGGGTAGCTCTGTCTGCGGAATTACAACTTGTTTCCGTCTTGCACCCTTCATTTCTCGTTTAACCTAATAAGCAAAAGTTTGATTTGTTTTCATTCAGTAGCTACTCAAAATGTTTATACGCCTGCGGAAAAGGTTCAGATATTTAAATGGTCAATGATGTACATAATTTTCTTGATGCGCGTGTCACTATTTGCCCCTCCTCTAGAGCACTGGTAGACGCCTTTATTGTGGGCGGTCGGTTAAGTCGTTGAAACTATGCAATACCTAATCCAGGATTTTACGATACTGTATCCTTAGTAAAAGAAACTACGCTGGTTTGTAAATTATGTGCACGCACTTATTATATAATGTACAAGTAATAGGTTTGTTTTTGCAAGTGGGCGGGCGGTTTGCGGAACATCAGGGGTTTGCGCACGTGATTCTCGATGCAGTAAAATCATTGTGCGCGGACTCCTGATGGATTGGGAACCGTTTGCTGACTTAGAAACCAACCTAATCACAAATTAGTTTATTCGTAGAAATGGTTATATGGAAGTGCAACCCGGGTTGAATATCGCCATCTCCTTTATTGATTAGCTGTAATAAAATTTGTATCAAGCAGAAATAAGGACATTTTATTATTATTTTTATTATCATTATTATATGGTTGAGGATCCAATGGTCACCTTTTAATTCCCTGGAACTGTTATACCGGATTGAGAGAAAATCAATTTATTTTGATATCATTCCAAGGAATAGGGACATTCCAACATTTGGTTCCACCACCCATGCGGCTCACTAAACGAGACAAAAAAAAAACATTAATATCTAGCATATGGGCACTCTAAAACCAATCTGAGAATTTGAGTTAGAAAATCCACCAAAACTATATCACAAGAATTTTAATATTTGAAAATAAAATTGTTTTAAAGCGGAGGGTAACCCAACCACAAACTTTCATAAAATAAATAACTAAGACTGAGTACAGAAATCTAATGTTAGTTATCATCTTTTTAATTAATTTTAAGCAATGTTGAGTATTTTACCATCCTTTTTGATATATTTTAAAAAGACTGTGTGTATTATGCCATATATGGCATAAATATTACCGTGTCTAAACATTTTTTCATTGTTTTTAAAAGATAATAATTATCTTGCCCTAAAGGGTGTATTAATTATAGTAGTTTTGGCGTGTGTCAAAATTAATATGTTTTTTTGTCCCGAGAAGACAATTATTATTAAAGTATACCTTTTGCTTTACGTGACTATCATTACCTTTAGTAATATTGCAATCTTTGTAATATTTGTTATACTTAGTGCAAATTTTGAAATTTTCTAATAGATTTTTGAATTTATGAATAATAATATGATTTTCCAAAAACTAAAATTTCTTTATATTTTTATTCCGATTAAAGAAATTTATAATTTTGCTTGAATAAGTTACCACTTATGATCCTTGTATTGGTGGAATTTTTAAAGTTACGCAGGCCTATTTACAGCTTTATTTGCACACGAAAGTTGTTATGATGCAATGTAATAAAAAATAATAAAATAATATGAAACTGTTTTTGGAAAAGAGCAGAAAATTGTAACAGCTGCTCTATGCGCTGATAAGTAGATCTGCAACCGCGATACAGTGAAATCTGCAGTATTTATTACCGGCAGTAAAACTTTCCAGGCGTAACTCATAAAAGTTCAACTCCACGCTATGTAATGAAAATCATAAAAGAGGAACGTTTTTATCACTAATTTTTCATTTCTAATATGAATGTGTTGCAGTAATTATTTTCGTAACTGTGAAATACATTTAAATAATAAAACACAGAATCAAAAACATTTTACTTCCCTCGCTTGCTGAAGGGAATTATTATAATAGTGGAAAAAATCACTCTCTGAGATTTCCGCTGATTTTTATGTTTCAGACTACGTAGATTACGAAAATTAATGTCTTTCAATTTCGTTAGTCTGTCTATCTGGTGTCTGTCTGTTGACGCTATATTTACAAAACCACTTGACGAAGAAAAATAATAAACTGGGATATAATTTTAGTGAAAAATGGACATCTGAAAAAATAATTAATTAGTAAAATATGATGGAGTACAATAATATTTGGCAAGTAATTAACACAATTGTCAAGTAGGAAACCTGATATACTTTTACTGAAAAGATATATGGGGTGGTCATGTTAAAAAAAAATAATTAAGAACCAATGGTGTAGTGGACAACGATATCTGAAATGTAGTTGATACTATTACCGAGGAAGAAACCTGAAAGTAATAATGTACAGAGCAGTAACTTTAAAAAAATAAATAATATTTGGAATGTATTGCCAGAAAAAAAATACTTATACTTAAAAAATGTACAGGGTGATCACCTCGGTGATCACTCTAAAAAATAATTGTACTGTATTTTAGTTGTCAGTATTGTCAAGAAAGAATTATATACCTTTAGTTATGGAAGTTTTAGACATATAGAGGGTGGTGATTCTACAACAAATTATTTAGAGACGACGGTGGAAAATAATATTTGGAATGTAAGTATTACTATTGTCAAACAGAAAACCATGATATATGGGTGATCATCCTAAAAAATAATTAATTAAGAAACCATCTTAGAAAATAATATTTGGAATGTAGCTGACACTATAACCGAGGATGAAACCTGATATACTTTTAGTGAAAAGTATACAGTGTGGTCACATCAAAAATAACTAATTAAGAAACGACGGAGGAAAATAATATTTGGAATGTATATTCTACCTTGGGTTGTCATGACAAAATTTTATTAAGAGAGTCCCCGCATTCTAAATTTACCGACATTTTGGCACCAAATGTTTTTCACAACGCCTTACCATGCGTTATTTCAATTGGCTTTCATTTGCTGTAAACACTTCTCTTTTTAAAAACAAACTTTTATTATTATTTAGGTGTACTAAAACGAAAAAAATAAAATGAATTGTTTTAAGAGCTTGTCGCGAGAATATAAAAAAATACTTACTTAGGTACATACAATCTCTGTCAAACAAAATGAATGCCTGTGTAGACTTTTCGAGCGCTACAAGCTTTTAAGACAATGAATTTTATTTTTTTCGTTTTAGTACACCTAAATAATAATAAAAGCTTGTTTTTAAAAAGTTTTTTGCATATAATTATATTTCAAGGTTAAAAAATTCACCTAATATTGATCATACGAAAAGACTTGATTCTACCCTATTAAAACTTAAGTGAGGTCGCAGGCACACTTTAGGAAATATTGGGCACAATTATTACGTTTCGATAACCATAAAATCTAAATTTCCATCACAATTGACCTATCGGACATACTGACAACGTACAAGTAGCCTTAATTGTCATTATAAATTTACCAAGAAGGCAAAAGCTATCTTTTGGTTCCCACTTGTGGCGCCCCACGTTGGGCGCCACGTGAAACATGCTTTCCTCGCTGTTATCATTTTACCGCCTGGTTTCGTTCTCATTTGTGATGGAAATTAGAATACAAAATACACAATGTATGCTAATTTGATTGCTTTACGCTTAAATTCCGACTAATGTTGAATTGAATTAAGTAAAGGGTTTTATAGTATGACGGTACAGCTCTGTATTATGAAATTTATAAGGTAGCTATGTGCATGCTACGTACTACTCTAGGATTGTTCTCTTCATGCGCAGATTAGTTTCTGTCGTGCGAAAATTAGTAAATAAGTTCGTTTACTAATATTATGCAAACCTTATAACCTCAACTTAAGAGTGCAATTAGTGTAATTGTCAATAATAAAGTATGCAGCATATTAAAATGCGGTTCAAATCGGATACATATTCTACTATTATAAAATTAGAAGAATATTGTAGAGTGTAAAGGAATTTGTAATATTGATGTAAGAGATTGTGAAAAGCAAGTGACAGTTTGGTCGAAAAATAACAATTTTCTCGAAGAGAATAATATTATGATTTGTCATAATTATATATTTTTGAGTGTTGAATTTGAGTTAAACAATGTTTAAGAAGATATATTTGATGAAAATAGCGACAGACTTTCTTTGAATGTCCAGTAACGCTAAGCCATGAGGCAAATAAACTCTAGGTCACGGATGTCAAGAAAATGACAAAACTGCGGCATTTAACCTAATGGTCAGAAAATATAGGGACAATGGTCCTATTACATTGATATTAATGTATTTTAACTCTATTTTCCCTAGTTGGGGAATATGATTCTTAAAGACGAAAACATATATTACATTCATGATAGATAGATCTGATTCTTTTTTATTGTATCAGCAATGAAGTAAATATATAAAATAGAAGTATTTGTAATATTTTATAAATCAGCTCTAACATTTTTTTTCCACAAGAGTTTTAAATTAACTTGAACATCAATGAAACTATTATTTTTCCTTCCTGTAGGAACATGAAAAAGTATCTACTCTTATTAGATTATATACTAATTAATGAACTGCTTTTGAACAATTAGAGTTAAACAACACTCAAAAATATAAATAGTATCCATAAACAAATAGCGTGAGTTATAATGAGTGAGTTATTATAAATCACTAGGTAGAGACCCAATCACCTTTATCTTTACAATTAATTATTTTTATTTATTTGCTTTTATCATGATTAGAGAATATTATTTAGGTATTATGCAAATCACAACTTACACACTTTTTTATTTATTATGAAAATACCTACTTTCTGTATATTGTTGCCCTAATCTGGGCACGCTAATATACTAGTTAGGTAAATACTATCATGTAATCCAATACTTCGTCAGTATTAGCTAGAAGAGTAGTTGTTTTGATTGGTTCTCCAATAATGAGTGTTTTAAAGTATTTACCTAACTAGTATATTAGCGTGCCCAGATTAGGGCAACAATATACAGAAAGTAGGTATTTAAATAAAAAGTGTGTAAGTTGTGATTTGCATAATACCTAAATAATATTCTCTAATCACCTTTATCTTCATGCCTAAGCTGTCCAATCGACGTAACGCGCGACACGAAGTTGGCTCTGTCCGAGGAAAATTCCTTTCCGTTACGGTGAAATAGAACGGTCCATTATTATTGAGGGTTGGAAGGTGATTTATCATTTTTAAATAGTTTCGACGTTTTCAAATGAAGTTAAGTAATAATTGTGCCAAAATGATGAATTCGGTTAGTGAAGATGAACTAATGTGTACACCACCAGAATGAAGACAAATAGCTAATGATACAATACATAATTTATTACCCGAACAATCACAGAACAAATATAAAAGTGTGTACAAAAATTAAATTTTACAGCTAATTTTAATAATAAACAAACTGAGTAATTTAAACAAAATTTTCTCAATTTAATATTTATTGTTATAGTCGTAGATAAAGTATAGTATTTAACTTGCTGTAATGGTAATAACTTACTTGATGATTAACTTCATTCTGCGTAAGTTATTACCTACATTACCGCTCGTTTAATAACATTCTATTATCGCACTTACCTTCTGTTTTAATTTGTGATACATTTGGAAATTTAAATGAAAGCTTTTCCTTAAATTTCAAGTCAATTAGTGGTTAAGATATTTGCTAAAGAACGGTAAGCGAAACGTTGGTAAAAATGTACTTTTCCTGCTTCAATTATATTTGATGCTTAATGAAAATCTTTTTTGTGGTTTTTATGCCTTTCGTTAAGTCTCCAGTTTCAAAATAAAGTAGAGGATTTAGCGGTCTTCGTTGAAAATTTCATGTTAGGATATTGGAAGTTTAAGGGTTGGATCAAGTGAAAAGCAAGAACTAAAAGCTCGGAAAGTATCAAACCGAGCTTGAGTTCAAGGAAAACACTTATTTTAAAGGTGGGTAAGTGAAAAGAAAACATTGCATTAAGTCACATATTATGCTTGTAATTCGCTCTTTGCAACCAGGGAACACTACATATTTATATCTAAATATGAACTAACGTAAAAATTTAATTGAAAAAAAAAATGTTCTTGTAATAATAATTATCACATATGCAGTATCTATGCAAGTAATATACGTAATATATTAGTGTAACAACTTATTTTCTCTCAGTATCAGTGATGCCATATGACACATTCATTTTTATTTTCCATGAGTATAGTAAAAAGTATTACATTTGCAATATGAAGGAAAAAATTAGAGGTTAAATAAAATTTAATTGAAAAAAAAATGTTCTTGTAATAATAATTATCACATATGCAGTATCTATGCAAGTAATATACGTAATATATTAGTGTAACAACTTATTCTCTCTCAGTACCAGTGATGCCATATGACACATTCATTTTTATTTTCCATTAGTATAGTAAAAAGTATTAAATTTGCAATATGGAAGAAAAAATTAGAGGATAAATGAAATTTTGTATAAATGTTCATTTTTACTTATTATTATTTCATGTAGCAACGGTAAAATTTTTTATAGAGGATGGAAAGGGATAACGCGGACATTGTAACTATCTTAAAAAAAAAGTGTTTTGGCGAATAATATCAATGTCTTTTTTGCTAACGTAGTATTTTGTCGAATTCCTCCATACATTTATTTAAATATATAAGGAATAATAAACCAAACTGCAATCAACAGCTATTCCCGGACTGTCCGGATGCCCCGCCGAGCGCTGAATTCCTAATTACAAGCCTGACCGAGTTATGTGAAATAACTATGTATTGCTACAAAACGGTTAAGTTTCGATTACAGCAGACACCAGCCGAAGGACTTATTTTACTTCCACATCCAGTGGAAGTATAGTATCGACGAAAAAATTTTGAAAATTTGTATTGCTCAAATAGGTTTAGAATGTCATGAAACATCGAGATTTTAAGTTTGAGCAAAAAAAAATTCTGTCTGTAACTTTCTTGTGTGCACGATTACTCTGGAACCGTTTAAATATTTACTTGAAATTTGGTACACTTATGTATTTTAACGAGATCTGAAATTTTATTATATTTTTATCTTATTCTGTTGAAGGGGATAAATTGGGGTAAATGGGGGTAAATAGGTAAATCGAGCAAGTAGAAGTCCATAAAAATTGATATTTAGTATATATATAAGTGAAGCTAAGGTCTCAAAAGATTTTTCGGCGTTAGCCACCCCCTATTAACACCCTCACCCATTATTGAAGGGGGTGAAAAATAAAATTGTGATTTAGTGTGTATACAAGAACCAAGGGCCTCAAATATTTTTGTTACTTCATCCACTCTCACTACCCCGCCTTCCACTACCGATGATGTGACAATATCGTTTTATGGGTTTTTCAAATAATATATTATTAAAGTTCCCTAAACAAATTTTTCTCGTTCTGAGATTTGGATGGAAAATCTAGATGTGAAAGTAGTAAGATTCCTTGGGAAGCGGTTTTACTCAAAGAAGCTCTCGTACAAGCAACTCCACTCCACTTGCAGACTGCAGTTTCGATCTGTAATTTTAATCATAAGAATATTTATGTCTCGAATTGAATAGGCTTTCAACATTATATGGAGTATTTTTGACTAAATTACCAAAATATAGCATGAAAATGTGATTTTTTTCAAAAGAGCGAAGTAGGATATAACTTCAAAATTCTGTATCTCGGTTAATTAACAGAAATTTCTAGACATTTTTCGTTAAAATCGTTATTTTACAGGAGATTTTTAAAATAACGCATTCGCCCTCCACTTTCCTAATCCATAAAAAAAAATTTCATCAATTCTGAGGTAGACCATCAGTTCTTGGACGAGTAAGTAAAAAACCTTTGCCCAAGGAATCACTACATCCACATCCAGATTTTCTATCCAAGTCTCTCACGACGAAAAAAAAATTGATACTATATTTGCACTCCACTATGCGGAAATAATTGTTTATGGAAATTTAATAATATAATATTTGAAATCATCGACCCCAAAAACCCATAAAATGACATGCCAAATCGGTAATGGGATGAAGTTAAACAGAATTGTTGAAACCTTTTGTTCTTGTACACACACTAAATCACAATTTTATTTCTTTCACGCCTTTTAATAATGGGGGGTGGTAATGAGGGTGGCTAACGCCATACATTTTTTATGGCCTTAGCTTATATACACTAAATACCAATTTTATGGACTCTTGCTGGCTTGATTTACCTATTTACCCACATTTACCCCAACCCTTAAACGGAATAAGATCAAAATATAATCTAGTTCTAGATCTCATTAAAATACATACATAAAGTTACAAACAGACGACAGACAGACCGACCGACATACAGAATTTTTTCTTTGCTCAAATTTAAAATTTCGACGTTGCAAGGCCTATTTGAATAATAAAATTTTCATTTTTTTTTTGCGTTACCATTCCCCACTCAGTGGAAGTAATAAACATAAATGCAAAGTTATATTGATTTTCTACATTTCTCCTGCATATTCCCTATTTTTAACGAACTATAAATGGTAATTTACTAAACGTAGTTTAGAAATGCTGCCTGGAATAATGTATGAATCAACTTTGGCGGAACTTTCTCTTCCTGGCTCTCTCGAATAAAATGTTGTTGCCAAAATTCTGTGAAAAATAACTGAATATGAGGGTACTAATGAATCCTTGAGCAACTGCAACTAATTTTCAACTTAAATTATGCAGCAGCCAACTTTTAACTAAATTCTAAAGTTCAGTAGTTTTAAAACTAAAACAAGAGCAGTCTGCCCATTTTATACAGTAACGAACTCGAACTGTGCAGATAATGAAGTTATACAGATTAGCTTGACCTTTTAAATTGCCAAGAAATAGAGGACGTTAGATTATTATATTATTATAACTGCAATGCAAATCTATAATTTTTAATCCTAAAACTATGATAACAAGTGTACCGATGAAAAGCCTCAAGCAAAATATTTCGAAAATAATAGATATATTGAATTCTGTTAAAACCAGTTCCTAAAATGCACATATGTTTTTCAGAGAATTCGTATTTTAAAATGTAAAAAGACGTAGTTGGCGCTGCGCAACAAATATATGTTTCGATGAAATAACTTAGAAATATAGAATGCCTATAGATCTTTAACTATCATTGTATGTAAAAATTCAACCATTTTCGAGATATTTGACTTTAAATGCTGTAATTTTTGGAAAACCAAAATCACTTTTTTTATATTACGAGCATATTTGAAGATTCGACGGAGTCGCCGGTGATATCAATTAAAAATTTGGTTCTCGATTTATAATAATGATAATTTTCCACAAACAACAGGGCATTATTATAACTTCCTAACACGTCATATACCATATTGCAACGAAAGCCTTGCATGGAGGCGAATCAGCCGAAGAATGTTTTCTACGGCAAGAGTATGAACTGAAACTTTTTTTTACAATTAATTATTTTTTATTTATTTGCTTTTATCATGATTAGAGAATATTATTTAGGTATTATGCAAATCACAACTTACACACTTTTTATTTATTATGAAAATACCTACTTTCTGTATATTGTTGCCCTAATCTGGGCACGCTAATATACTAGTCAGGTAAATACTTTAAAACACTCATTATTGGAAATAATGAGTGTTTTAAAGTATTTACCTGACTAGTATATTAGCGTGCCCAGATTAGGGCAACAATATACAGAAAGTAGGTATTTTCATAATAAATAAAAAGTGTGTAAGTTGTGATTTGCATAATACCTAAATAATATTCTCTGAAACTTTTGTTAAGAAACGCGTCCGTTGAACAATTTGCCTTTACAAACAAATTACATAGCATGCTCTCACTCATGTCGTTATTTTCAATGTTGTTAATAATTACGATTTCATTGCATGATGGTTTTTAATTGAGGTACGATAATGCCGGCAAATTTTATGTAGATTTACGTGAAACCTGTTACGATTGTTGAAACCGAAAAGTAAACGACTATTTGATATTATGTACTGTCAGTAAAAGAATATTATTAAAAGGAACTAAAGTGATGTTTTGATGTATTATTTGTTTATCCTCCATAGACCAGTCGTATTAGACATAATAAAAAATTTTGCATCCTGCGGACTTTTTTTGTGGAAGTTGTTTAAGAGGGCATAATAAGCAAACACAGAAAACTACACCCTACTACACCATGTGCGTCCCCTATTTTTAGGGGTTGAAACTTTGAAATTTTACTTATGTGTCCATATCTTTTTCCCTATTCCCCGTAGGGCTCTTTACCAAGTTACACTTTTTGAAGATTCATCCCTCCTCTACATAATATACATATTACACATTTGCTGTAGGACAAAAGGTTTTGGCTGTACGAGGCCTGAAGGTCGCGCTGTCTGAATTTGGGGATCATCTGTACAGGACAAACGGCTATTATTTCCAATCTACAATATTACACATACTAATGCCCTTAAGGAGGGATGACTATTTATGAAAAACTTTCATCGAATACCGCGTGGCTTCCATGAAATTTTGAAAACCCCTTTTTTTTAAAGTGAACCTACTTTTTCTCGCTCAGTTTTTTTTCATGTATGTACGACCCTAATATAAGAAAATTTTCGTTGGTTTCATTTTAATACATTCATTGGTTTAGGAGCTAGACAGAAAAATGTGCCAAAAATGGCTATTTTGGTATTGTTGCATTAAAAAAACCAAAACCAGTATAATTCTGGTAAATGTTTTTGTTTATCCTAAAAATCCTATTCATTGCACATAGAAAATGTGTATTTGTATTTAAATAGGATAAACACTTATTGTGTAATAACGATTTATGTCATGTGTTCTCCAGTCTCCTTTTTCACAATTTTTTTTGCGGCCTTATGGTTCATAGTAGTGCAGAAAGCCATATACACGTGGACACGGCATATAATAGGGTGTTAAAATGGGTCTCTTGTTAAAATGCGAATGAACGTACCGTTTTCGAGTAAAACGCACTTGTTTGCAAAACATTACTTCAGATCACACTTTTCAACACAAAATACAACTATGTGTCGCTTCTTGCTTTTTATGTTTATGAGGGACATTGCTAATGAAAAAATGAAGGAATTCGGACCTATTTGAAGGTTCATGCTTGTTTCAAATCATCATCGCAACTTATTTTGTGTTTAACAAAATCCACAGTAATTCTACGAGAAACAGCTATGCCCATTTCAATTAAAAAAAACAAACTCCTAAGAAAAAAAATACCAAAATGTAGAATTAATTTATTTATCAGATCACAATTCAGAACACCTTGGACATCATGGATTAGGACTCCTGGTGAAACCATGTAAAAAAAAGCGGCAATGATTCTACCTCACGAGAAGCGGTGATGCGGAAATGAATCAATTTGTAAAAATTACATAAAGATGTTATATTACTATTTTTATTATATTATATTTCTGTACCGAATAGTACTAATGTGAAATAAACACAAACACAAACCCCCATTCCGTCCGAGTCCCTTCATTTTTTGATTAGCAATGTCCCTCATAGACAGAAAAAGAAGCGTCACGTAGTTGTATTTTTTCGTAGTCAGCGGTGAATATTTACTTATACTAGTCAGTCGATGAAAAGTGTCATCTGAAGTAATGTTTTGCAAACAAGTGCGTTTTACTCGAAAACGGTACGTCCTATCGCATTTTAACAAGAGACCCATTTTAACACCCTATTATGTGCCCTGTTCACGTGTAATATACACGTGAACAGGCTTTCTGCCTTACTATGAACCATGAGGTCGCAAAAAAAATTGTGAACAAGGAGACTGGAGAACACATAACATAAATCGTTATTACACAATAAGTGTTGATCCTATTTAAATACAAAAACACATTTTCTATGCGCAATGAATTGGACTTTTAGGATAAGCAAAAACATTTACCAGAATTATACGAACCGGCAATATAGTCGCCTACAACTAATTTAAAATTCTTAGATCTCAGATAAAGCGGGACACAGACACTGCCTTTAAACACTATCAGAACAACATCCAAAATAATTTAAAAAATAACCCCAAAACTTTCTGGTCATATATTAACTCCAAAAAAGAGGCAAGTGCAATACCGGATATTCTTCATTACCATGATAAATGTCTTGAAAATCCGCAGGAAATAGCTGATGCTTTTGCTGAATTCTTCGAAACCGCATATAGTTTACCTTCGCAAAACATTGATTGAAGTACCCAGTTCAATAACAATATATGTTTGAATTTTAGTGAATTTACGCCTAACGTTGTTCTCTCTGCCTTACGACAACTCAAGCCTAAATTTACAAAAGGGCCAGATGAAATTCCAGCGTTTGTTGTTAGAGACTGTGTAATGTTTTCGTAGAGCCACTCACGACAATATTTAATCTCTCACTCAAAAGTGGTACATTTCCTAACATCTGGAGGAGATCCCGAATTTGCCTTGCCTGTAAAAAAAGACATGAAATTGAAAATCACCATCCGATTACAATTTTATGTAATTTTGCAAAAGTAATGGAGATTGCATTACACGCAGTAATATACCCACACGTTGAGGGGCAGATAACACAAAGTCAACACGGTTTTATGAAGAATAGATCAACTGTCACCAATTTAATGTGCATAACTCAATTTATATCGCATAACCTCGATGCCGGCACCCAAGTTGACGTGATTTATATAGATTTCTCGAAGGCTTTTGACAGGCTTGACCACGGTGTATTGCTACACAAACTTGAAACCATGGGCTTTTCCTAGTTGCTTGCCAATTTCTTTAAATCGTATCTTAACAACAGAATACAATATGTGGAGTACCGTCGTCAAAGGTCGGCTGAAATTGCTGTCACGTCAGGGGTACCTCAGGGGTCTATACTGGGACCACTATTGTTTGTGTTGTTTATAAACGATATTGTAGATAACCTGGAGGTCGGTGTCTTGTTATATGCCGATGATGCGAAAATTTTTTCTACTGTAGATACGTTAACCGACTGTCATAAGCTGCAAAGAAATCTCGAAAAAATATAAGCTTGGTGCAATAAAAATGCAAGGACTGTTAACTACACAGGATAGCTCATCTCCATAAGCGTAACGTTGTCCATTCTCCCACTCTTTTTGGACCGTTTGTGACGTATTAAGCTGTTCATTTCTCGGTGCGACGGTAGTTGATTGCGCCACAGGCTCTACGGCCATGGACTGTTACATAATATATACATGTGTATATGACAACTGTGTTAGAAAAAAAACTAGAAATTTTTAGTTTACTGTTCATAAAATATCGAGATCTATTTAGCTAAAAAAAATAACATAGAACAGCATCCCACAAAAGGTAGTATATATTTTAAAAAGGACCGCTGGTGCAAGCCGCTAGCAGACCGGGACCGTTGTCGACGCCACAACCTGGCTAATCGCGTATGACCTTGGGGGAATAAATCCGTGGAGATAAGCTATCCTGTGTAGTTAACAGTCCTTGATAAAAATGGTCTGCCACTCAACGTCAGTAAATGTAATATAATGTCATTCACTAATAGGAAAGAAACTCTTCTTTATGATTATAAACTTGATCTCAAACCATTAAAACGAACTGATTGTTTTAAAGATCTTGGTGTAACTTCCGACGTCAAATTAACGTTCAAAAATCTTAAACAAGATACTTTTCTCTCTGCAAATAGAAACTTTGGCTTTGTTATCAGAAATTCGGTGGGCTTCTCGGACACCAATCTACTAATACTTTTATTTAATGCATATGTCAAATCCAAGTTCGAATACGCGTCCTTAATCTGGCACCCAGGGTATGTTACTTATATAAACCTACTTGAAGGCATTCAAAGACGATTTCTAAAATTTCTGTCGTATAAGATGGATGGATATATCCACCAACTGGATATCCCCAAGAGGTGCTATTAAGTAGGTTTTCTGCAGATAGATCGTAGGAAAAGACAGGCACTCATATTTTTACATAAAGTGATTAACAACAACATAAATTGCCCTGAAATAGTTGAAAAACTTATGTTTCATGTACCACGTTCGGGCACCCGGCATCATATGACTTTTTACCTTACCACGCCTCGGACAAATGCTTTAAGCTTCTCACCTCTATATTTTATGTGTGGTACTTACAACTGCCTGCAGGAAAACCTTGATATTTTCAACTGTTCCATTACATCCATTAAAAAACTGAAGCTGCAATAAGCTTTTCACTTATTACATTCGGTAGATGTATATGTGCATGTATGCAGAATTACTTGCAAACGTCTTAAGAGTGTAGTAGAATGCAAGCTTTCACAGCCATCGTCCAATGAAAATGTCCAAAAAAAAACCGTTATCAAAAATATCTCGTTAAATATAAGAAAATCGACATAAATAATTTTCTATTATCTTTTAAATTACAAAAATTTTGATGTCTGGAACGCTCAAACGGTTACCGAATTACAGAGATTTAAATATTTAATTACTCGAGGGGGTGGGTGAACATATGCCTTACAATAATATCCGATATTTTGATTATTTTAAATAATTTTAAAAACATGTTACAATTATCAAAGAGTTTTTGGCTGAACCATGAATGTTTCCATAAATTTTATTTTGTTGATGCCAATTGCCTGTTTGTACCCTTCAAAATGATATATCGTAAGGTAAGGTAGCTGAGGGAGGGAAAGTGGAATATCATTTTTTTAACGTTATTTTTCAACTTTTCTCTCTCGATAACGAAATCAACGTGTTTTTATGTGAAGCAATAACTACTTTAGATCGAGAGCTATTCTGAAGGGCGCGGTTTGAAATGAAAGCACTGCATAATTTATCAAACAGAAGGTTATAGGTCAAAAGGTATAATCCTCAAAGATTTACTCATTGGCTTAAGGGTTTGTTGGTTAAAGGGTAAAGGACCGACAGCATTATTTGCTGAAGTTATAATACACTCAAACTGGACATAGAAATCATATTCTAGAAAAATATTGTTCTGATTGACAGAGCGATAGCACTTGGCAGTAATGATATTCAGAATATACCTATCCCATTTTATGACAAATACCTATAAAACGAGAGATGTATTCGGGCGTGGCCAACTGCGAACAACTGTTTATTTATTTTTCATTTCATTTATTCATTTATTTGCCCAATAGATTTATACAATCTAATTATAGGACAAGTGAGAAGTAAATAACATGTAAAATATACAAAATAATATTAACTATAAAATCCAAGATAAAAAATAAATACAAAAAACAAAATTTGAAAATAAAATAGGCTAAAAAAATACAACTGCATAAAATGTATGGCTGATTTGGAGCTTGAGTGACAAGTATCTATATAATAATAGTGTCGATATTTAAAATTTGTTTAAGTGAATATGAATAGAATTGCAAAAAAAATTAAAACCGTTGCCCAAAGAATCACTACTTCCACATCCAGATTTTCTATCCAAGTCACTCACAACGAAAAATTTTGTATGTGGAAATAATTGTTTATGGAACTTTAATATATAATATTTGAAATCCTCTACCCCAAAAACCCATAAAACGATACCCCACATCGGTAGTGGGGTGGGGGTGGTGATAGGGGGTGGTAGTGGTGGTGGATAAAATAAAAAAATATTTTGAGGTTTCTGGTTCTTGTACACACACTAAATGACAATTTTTTTCATTCCCTTTTATAATGGGGTGGGGGGTGGTAATGGGGGTGACTAATGCCAAAATTTTTTTTGAGATCTTAGCTTCTCTTGTATATACTAAATACCAATTTTATGAACTCATACCTGCTTGATTTACATATTTACCCCAAAATTTACCCCAGTTTACCCCCCAACCCTTCGACGGAACAAAATGAAAATATAATCTAGTTCTAGATCTCGTGCGCACAAAAAAAGTTACAGACCGACAGACAGACTGACAGACAGACAGACAGAATTTTTTTTTCGCTCAAACTTAAAATCTCGACGTTTCATGACATTTTAAGCCTATTTGGACAATAAAAATTTTTTTAAATTTTTTTGTCGTTACTATACTTCCACTGGACGTGGAAGTAATAAAATATGAACATATTACATAAAGATAGTGAGAATATTAGTTCTGAGATAGTGAGAATATTAGTTCTAACCCTATCGATAAAGGTAAGGCGAAGACCTCGCCTTCGCATGAACTGAATGAATGAATTTTTTTAAACAAATTGAAAAAATCGTTTTTTTTTTAACCAGAATGAATTTTTATTACCCTGTTTTGGTCATTATAAACAAAAAAGATCTCCTGTCATTTCATTTCATAAAGTTGACCGTTTCCGACTAATAAATAATTTAATGTTTAAAAAAACGCAAAAACGGCCACTTTCAAGGCTGAAACACAATATTAAAAAACCGCTGCCCAAGGAATCACTACTTCCACATCCGGATTTTTTATCCAAGTCACACAACGAAAAAATTTTGTATCTGGAACTTTAATAATATAATATTTGAAATCCTCTACCCCAAAAACCCATAAAACGATACCCCACATCGGTAGTGGGGTGGGGGTGGTGACAGGGGGTTGGAGTGGGGGGTGGAAAAGTAAAAAAATATTTTGAGGTTTCTGGTTCTTGTACACACACTAAATCACATTTTTTTTCATCCCCTTTAATAATTGGGGGTGGTAATGGGGGTGGCTAATGCCAAAATTTTTTTTGAAACCTTAGCTTCTCTTGTCTATACTAAATATCAATTTTATGAACTCTTACCTGCTTGATTTACCTATTTACTCCAAATTTACCCCAATTTACCCCCCAACCCTTCGACGGAACAAGATGAAAATATAATCAAGTTCTAGATCTCGTTAAAGTACATATGTGTACCAAATTTCAAGTCAATATCTCAAACAGTTCCAAAGTAACCGTGCGCACAAAATTAAGTTACAGACCGACAACAGACCGACAGACCGACAGACAGACATAAATTTTTTTTTCGCTCAAACTTGAAATCTCTACGTTTCATGACATTCTAAGTCTATTTGAACAATAAAAATTTTTAAAATTTTTTTTGTCGTTACTATACTTCCACTGGATGTGGAAGTCAAATGAATTTTTTGCGTTTACCAAAATTCTTATATATTCTTTGGACATCTATTAACAAAATTCTGAGCCGACTGGACTATAGAGTATCGAATGTGTTCTCGATGCTTTGCTTTTACGTACGCTTTAGTTACTATTGCTGTATGTTATATAAATCAATACAATTTGTCACAAACTATTATAAATATAAATGGTAAATTGAACAAAAAAAAGTTGAAAAATCTGGAATTGATAAAAAATTTATTTAAGCATATTCTTGCATTCATCTATACTAAAACCACATAAAGCTGCACAAGTAATATTATTTTTTTTAACAATGACATGCTTTGGTTTTGCAAGTCTTTAAACAGTTGCACTAAGAAATAAGATTATCAGGTACTGAATTTTTTAACTTAAATCTAGGTAACAATACACCTGTTTTTTGCAGGATGTGTCCAAAATCTTCAAAATTTAAAGTTTCATATCTAGGAAGGAATTTTTCCAGATATATGTTTGCAATGATGCTCTTAACTCATGCAGTTTAAAAGCATCAGACTTACATGGAATCTTTCCTAAGTTTACACTCATTCCGCATAAATGAGAGAAAAAATCAATCTAGCCTCATTTGCCGTTTCACCTGTTTTATTTAATATTTTTGAATAAACTTTTTTTAATGCATTTAATTGCACCGTTAGTACAGTAAAAGTCGACCTTCTCTACCGGGGGTGCTCACAAATAAGTCCCGGCAAGCTGATTTTTTCAGGGTCGATGGAGTGGTCTCTCCCGAGTATCTAACCAAATAGTCTCAGTCCACACCTCTTGTAGGGTGTTGCAATAGGGGGGGTTTCTTATTATTTTTTTTTAATTTTCTTTTTCCAGCTTGTACATAATAATATTCTCTACAACTTTGCCTAATAAAATTTTTTGGTAACTTTGATTTTTGACGGTTCAGCGCCCATTATATGGGAAAACATTCACCATATTTATTTATTATGGTTCAGGAAATATACAAACAAAAGGCTGAATAGCTAGTTTTTGCAGGGTTGATTGAGAACTGCCTCCTGAGTCTCCAACCAAAAAATCGCAGTCGAACTCCTTCGGGGTTTAGCGTAACAGGGTGGTCTCATTATTTTGGGTCGTTTTTTTTGGGTCACGTACTTAATAAAAATCTCTACAGCGTTATTTCCTTATAATTATTTTTTTAATGTTGATATTAACCAATAGAGGCCTCATTAAATGAAAAATATATGCGGCTATAATATTGATTTTTTTTTGTTGTTTACAGGTTTAAGAGAGGAATGCAAGGTCACACCGAATGTAGTGAACATCTACCTATTTCCATAGGAGGTGGGGAGCGTGTTTAGCTGCATAGCTGGTAAAGAGTCAGTTCATAGTCAGGTGTGGTTTAATTGTGCAGCTAAAATGAATAAGTGCTTTATATGTAAAGACTCTTTGAGCCTTGGTGAGGTTGTTTTGGTTAAGGCAAAGTAGTCGAGGCGACGAGGACAACCAGTTGTTGCTGCAAAGCGTAGATACTGTTCGTGTCCATACTAAGTGCCGTAAGAAGTACGCAAATCCAGGGCTGGTGTCCGCAGCTGCACATTGCCGAAGCCAACACGAAGCAGAAGGATCAGGTTCAACATCCACATCTGTGCAAGAAGTGGCGGAACCTCAGGTTGTACCGGAAGTGTTCGATTTTGGCCAACGTTGTTTTGTTTGTGGTGAAGTGATAGGTACTGGACGTCCATTTTCAATTGTTGTGAAAAACAGTACTCGAGAGACTTTTCTCGAAAGATTACAACTGTTCAATGACGACTTTGCACGTGTTGTGCTTACGCGCATCCAGTCGATTGAGTCTAGGTTCAAAAACAATAGGACGTCCAGTGTGCGATCAGGTGGATCAGGCAATGAATGACATCTATGAGTGACATCTATGCTAACGCTGATGAATGTCAATTTTCCATTGCTCATTTAATGCAGCAGATTCGTGGTGGCTACAATCCTGATCTAGCTACTGTCAAACTGCGTTTGCAAAATAAGTATGGCGAGGAACTTGCTTTCTTTGAATGTCGAGGTATGGGTTCTCTGGTATGCTTTAAAACTGCAGGACCCAAGTTGCTCAAAGAATATTTAAAAGACAGTTCCGTAGATACTGACGAGGATTTAATCAAATTGATGAAGCATGCAGGACGCGCTCTTCATATGAGGATAATGTCAGCGATGATGAAGATCTTTACGATTACAACAAGCAAACAAGTGCCCAGGAACCACTCGTCGACGAAGAGGACATTTTAAACCTCACTGATAATGATCATGCACAAGCCATAAGCGAACCCGGTCCCTCCTCAAAGAGAGGACGGTTCGAATGATGGGAAAACTGTCTTTGTAATTGTCTTTGTACGATCGTGAATTATGCCTTCTGGGGAAATCACGTAAAAAAAACGCGCACAGAACTGTACCTCAGGGGTGGTGAGGAAATGAGTTTGATTGATAATTAACATTTACATGTAAAGCACATCACTGAAAACACAAAATTACTTGGACATTACATCCCATTTGTTTCAACCTTCGTACCTCAAAATTTCGTTTGAACATCCCCATTATATATGCTTAAATATTAAAAAATAAGCAATCTGGAAAAGTGGTGTGACTTTTATTAAGTACAAGTGGATATTTTTAAATAAAGAGACCACCCCCATTGCGCTAAACCACCTGCAAAAACCAGCTATTCAGCCTTTTGTTTGTATATTTCCTGAACCATAATAAATAGATATGGTGAACGTTTTTCCATATAATGGGCGCTGGACCGTCAAAAATCAAAGTTACCAAAAAATTTTATTATGCAAAGTTGTAGAGAATATTATTATGTACGAGATGGAAAAAGAAAATTAAAAAAAAAAAGAAACCACCCCTATTGCAACAGCCTACAGGGGTGTGGACTGTAACTTTTTGGTCGGATACTCGGGAGACACCTCTCCATCGACCCTGAAAAAATCAGCTTGCCGGGAGAAATTTTTTTGGAAAATGATACCTTTATTGGACTACGTGGTAAGCTGTAACCCATTGCACAGAGGAGTAAGGGTATTTTGATTATTATCAATACCAAATATATTTAAAGCTTTATGTTTTGTCCAATTTTACTTGTATCACAACCGGTGAACGCATGCAAGGCTGGTAAAATTTGACACGAATGATAATTTAAAGTTTCAGCTGCTACATGACAAGCTAATAATTTTGTTTTTTGCCTATTTACTACTTACTTTGAACACAATATACTCTATGGTCCAATCGGCAGTAGCGAGTGCGCGCGCCCGCGACAGAAAGAGCGCGCGCCCGGCTAAAAACGTCTATTTAACAATTAAAAATTTAAGCTTTAGAATGAAATAATCTGCACTTACTCTTCAGGCTAATGGATGTTCAAAGATTATATAATAATTTTGGCGAACTCAAAATATTAATTGTTTAATATTATGCTTCAACCTTGAAAATAGCCGTTTTGCGTTTTTTCAAACATTAAATTGTTTATGTCGGAAAAGGTCAACTTTACGAAAAAATGACAAGAGATCTTCTGTGTTTAAAATGACCATAAAACCTAAAAAGAATCCATTCGGGTTAAGAAAAGCGGTTTTTGCAATTTGTTTAAAAAAAATTAGTTTAAACAAATTGGGACCAGATTTTCGTTCGACAAACTCTTGATCCTTGTTCAGGAGCAACGTGAATATGCAATAAAATCGAACGAAAAATTTTTTCATGCGAAGGCGAGGTTTTCGCCTTTCGCACAGATATTTAGTTTGCGTTGAATAGTAATTATAATAAGATAAGTTATAATAAGATAAGTTTCATAACATTCACAAAAATAAGAGGAAACAGTAGGTATAATGCAGACTCAGAACAATAAGCCACTAAATAAGAGATTTTTAAGTCAATCATATCATGAATCATGTCTCTAGGTATGTAAAATATAAATTGCTTGAGTTGTTTCTTAAATTTATTAATATGGTTTATATTTTTCAATTCTACAGGTAAGTGGTTAGAGAGTCTTCGACTCAAATAGGTGTACGATTTCTGGCCTACGGTTTTCTTCACAAAAGGTGGTAAATATGCATGATCCTTATTTCTCGTGTTATATTTGTGGTCATTTCTTTCAATTCATCTTTCATTTTTTGTTGAGAATGGACTGATAAAAAAAGAGTTGCCGTGGGTCAAGCAGGCAGGCCTCTTTGAAAAGTCTGTCAGAAGGATATATGACTTCTTTATTAAACATTATTTTAAGAATTCTCTTCTGGACAATTATTAAGAATCGTTTCCGTAGTTAATATGCGACTCAACTAAGGAGTGATATATAATTTTTAAAGAGTCTATGTTCAAAATAGTTTTCAAAGTGTTTAATTTATTTATGAGCGATTGTAGCGTTTTAATTACATAAATCACATGTTTGTCCCATCTTAGGTGGGAGTCGATAATGATGAATAGATACCTACTTGAATTCCGTTTTAAGAGCTATTTCGAATTGATTTGAGACTGCGCGGTTTTGAAATTTTGGCAGATTATTATTGTTAGTGCATATTGCTTTATACTATACTAAAATTGATTGTGAGCAATTTTTGATCAAACCAGTTATATCTTCTTCGACTATGGTTTTGAGTGACATCCAATTTTCAGTTGTGTAAAATATTGCCGTATCTTCGGCATATGTTATTATACTTCCTTTAGTTTGGATAGAAAATAAATCATTTAAATAGATGTTAAACAGAATGTGCGAATGTGCCCTAGTACTGTTCCTTGTGGAACGCCATACTCTATCGTGACTAAAGTCACTTGCAAAGTCGTTTATTTTAACGCTATTTGAGACATAGCTTTTAAACAGATCTAGCGTGTTTCCTCTTATACCTATACTATCCAGTGACTCCAAGAGCAGCGCATGACTAACCATATCAAAGACTTTGGCTAGGTCTATAAACACACAGAGTGATGGTTTATTAGTGTCCAATGCAGAATACATTTTACAGGTTAGCTGAAGAATGGCATCTTGCGTTGAGATGCCTTCGCGAAAACTATATTGTCTATAGGATATTATTTTATATTTATTAAGATACAAAATATTTTTTAAAGAATTTTTTCAAATATTTTAGAGTAAGTAGTTATTAGGGATATTGGTCTAAAGTTAATTATTTGCTGTCGATTTTCATTTTAATAGATTGGCAAAATGATAGGTGTTTTAAAAGTAGAAGGGTAGTGGCCGTTTTGAAAGCATTTATTTATAATATAGGTCAGATGTTCTGAGATATCTGGTGAAATAATTTTTAGTATCTCTGCCTTTATTCCTTCTAATCCGGCCGATTTACCATTTTTCAAGGACAAAATTGTATTATTAATTTCTATAGGATTTGTAGGTGTAAGGAACATGAAATTAGTAATATTTTTATTGTTCGGTTTGTTGTAATTGTAATATAATGATTATTAAAATTGTTTGCTATTGATTTGAGGTCAGTTACAATTTGTCCGTTATTGGTGATAGTATTTATCCTATTTCGCACTTTCTTTTGAGAACAGATTTCCTTTACAATATCCCATAAGTTTTTTTATCTTTCTTATTTTCCTTTATTTTATTTTTATAATAATCTGTTTTTGTTTTTTTAATTAGATTGTTTGTCATATTTCTGAATGTTACATAATTATCTTTAAGCAGTTGGTTATTCGGGTTATTATTAATATATGTCACCTCACCAAAAATTCGTCACCAAGTATCAAACTGCCATTACATATCAGTAAAGCATTTTAATAAAACTATATTATTGTCAAAGTTTGTAAATTTATAAGTTAGGTTAATTAACCCACCACAAGTTTTTCTTTTGTGGGTTGTTTCTATCTGTTTATTTAAGAAGTTCACTATATATAAATCATTACTATAATCCATATTTTACAACTCCAATTTTAGTTAACTTTGAACAAAACTTTTGATATTTTTTTTTGCCACTTTTTTCTCTATTTGTAATTACTACTTACTTTATGTACAACCCGATTTTGTTTTTTATTGATGGTAAATAAACATTATTATTATTATTATTATTATTATTATTATTATTATTAACTGTATGATGGTAAGACAATAGTTGTAGTTACTATAGTTGCCAATGATTATGGAAATAAGTATTTTAATATTGGATATTAAATTCTAAGAAACATGATGAAAAAGTAACGCAAAATTAATTGTTTTTTCTACGACTAATTCTGCTATCGATATATGAATAATCTCTTAATATTATTTATTAACAGTCGAAGACATGCAGTCATTAGCTTAAAGTATGGCTCTCCGTTTTTCGCTACATCGAAAAATTGAGATATCTTTAAAATGGTTTTTGCTATTTTAATGAAGACACGACATGGACTTTATATATGTAGATATTTTATTTGAGCTTATAGAGTTTTGTGACTATATTTCTATGCATGTAATAAGGTTCTATAAAAGTAAGAATATTACTAATTACAAATAGATAAAAAATGGTAGAAAGAGATCACTAAAATTTGGATATAATCAGTGAATTAGGAAAACTTGAGGAAAATAAAAGTACGTTTCCAGATTAACAGCGATAGCAACACCATGAGTTTACAAATATGAAAAAAAATATTATTAGTAATGGACAGTTTAAGAAAATCATTACAAAATGTTTGATTTCCCCATGCACTGTTATTATACGGTAACAATTAATTTTGTAATCCTTATTCAGGTCGTAATGACGCAACATAGAACCTTGGATACATTAAAATATAGTTTCCATTTATAGGTTGCCCAAAATATCCCAAAATAACCTAGTTTAGTTACTCTGACATTGTTCAATATATCAAATTAGATAGAAAATTAATTATGGGTGTCTGGAGTGTCTGGGTCACGAGATGATTATTCAGAATCTATTTAATATTAATGATTGTTTGTCTCGTATCTATGGACATAACACTGGCAGTGGAGACTCCGTTTGAGGAATTAGCATGGAACAATTGGCCTCTAACTTCTGGTCCCAACATAATAATAGCATCGTCTTATTGAGCACAATGAGTTTACGATCAAAGAATTATTACAATAAGTCATTTTGTCACGGTAGTAATTAAATATGTTCCTAAAAAATATCCCTGATGATTTGCTTTTGTTTGCATTTCTCACTGGTAATGTACCAAAGTTTAAACTCGAGTTATATATTTATAAAGAACCAATGAACAGCGAAATACTTTAAACTAGCTGTGCCCGCGACTACGTTCGCGTGGAATTTTAAAATTAATTAAAAATTTATTTGTACACGACGTTTGAGGTAGAATCACCAGAGACAGATAAAAAGAGATTCTGGAATGTTCCAGAATGTTCTCGAATTTTCTAGAATATTACAGAAGTTTAATCATGAAAGTTTACGCCGTGCAAATACGCTTACTACAGAGATCAAGCTGTATCTCTGGTCCTACTAAAGCGATTTTTTCCCTTTTTACCCCCCCCCCCCTCTCTTGGGGAGAGGTGGAGAGGATGGTTTTACTATTTATTCGTTTGCGGGAAATATAAATGCAAAATATTCAAGCTTGCTCCCCAGACTTGACCAGGGTACCCTGGGGTTTTTGGGGTCGCTGATTCTAAACCCGAAGTCCGTTAATCTGTATCACGTCATTATAAATGAGAGCGGATACAGTTAAAAGAGAGTTAGTGTGGTATTTTATCAAGCAAACATAAGTTTGAAAGCGATATATCTCCCCAAGAACGCCGTTTAGGCCAGGCTAGAGTGCCAGAATTAAAAAAAAAAATAATTCGTTACAGCAAACTGATAGCAGAATATTTTAGAACATATCACAACTAAAGAAGGAAAAATAATCCGAACCACCTGCGGTTATCTGGGATGAAATGGGGTGGGTTTTTAGGGGTGAAAAACGGTTTCTTGCGATTTATGGCTTAACTATGCATTCTATCGAAAGAACTTTAATATAAAAGTTGTAAGTAATAAAGAGGTCTACAACTTTTGTGGAGAGCATTTTTACCCTAACCTCAACATTTTTTGAGATACATGCAAAAAACTCTTTTTTCGGTTTTTTATTTTGTTAGTCCACAAAAATAATTCGATTTAACTCAAACTTGGTGAAAGTATACCTTTTGGTGTCCCACATAAGTACTATTTTTTTTGAGCAAAATATTTAACGGTTGTTGTTTAATTCAATTAGAAAAAAATAAAAGTGAAATTTTCAACTGCGATTCCTCATAAAAGTACTTTTCCGATAGAGTTCGGACAGGGCTCATTTTTTTTGTTTTTACTTCTACTTTCAATTAATAAAAAAAATATATATATAGTTCAATGGAAAAAATTGCCGGGAAATCGGAAATTCCGAAAAAATGGTCCTTTTCGTTGTATGTTTTTTAATTATTGTCAAAAATTTTCTAGTACTTAGTTATAACTTAAATCCATCAGTTTATATGAAAAGTTACATGGAACCTTTTCTTCTTATAATTTAATTCTCTCTCATCTCCACCTGAAAAGGGATCACATCCACCCCCGATAAATTAGCAAGTCCTCGCATAATATTAGAAACTTCTTTTTTTTATGCATTTACCATTAAGCTGCCAAAAATGAAGGAAATGTAATTCATATGACATTATTCCGAAGTTAAAACCTCTATTATTTCGTTTAATCATTCCTATAAAATTAAATTTAAAAACACCAAATTACAGATAATTTTCTCAGAAACAACTATTATTTCAGTGTTCACCCGTAAAACTCCTAAACTTGTTGTATTATAAACTTTGGCCTATTTTGAACCTATAACCAAAGGTTAAGGTCTGCACAAGTAAAGTTTTCCTGTACTAATATGTTTTCCTTCGAATGTGGAAAAAAGGTCAAAATTCGGCAGCAGGGCGATAAGTCGATTCTATATATTCTTAAGAGGAGAAGCGGAACCTTCCCTGTATCACTGACACTGAAGGCACTATTTAGAAGTGGTTACAACTGTTTAATCATTTATATTTAGCTCATATTCAGCTGCAGCTAAGCTTCAAAAGGTGATCTACGAAACGAAGGTACGTAGGCAAGGTATATTCTGTTATCTTCTCGATAAGTTGTCTTAAAATTAAAATGTACTTCCTAGTACCGCATCCTTTATCAAAGCCTACTTGCTGAGGAAGTATTTGCCAAGACAGATCATGCTAAAGCTTGAATTGAACAAAATACAGCATTATTTTTCTGGCGCGTAAATGCCAGATATCTGTAATTATCGCAGATATCTGGCTTCTCTTTATAGAGTAGTATAAAGAGGGCTTTCCAATCATTAGTAATCCGGCCAAATTAGATTGAAAAACTCCCACTCTGAATAAAATTTAAACCTAACTTAATTTTTGTATTAAGCATGTTTTCGATATTGAAACAAAATGTCAGTAGTCCTCGATACCACTGGAGCTTTAAATGTTACAAGAGGTCAAAGGTAAAAAAAGTGTTTTACAAACATCTCTGAAAATATTAGCTTTACGAAAAAACAGTTAGTATCAGATTTGTAATTTATAGAGAATTTGCTATATAAAGGTTATATTACTTTTCCTCATAGGTGTAAGCGTTTTGGAGATATGATCATGCGAAGTTGCAATGATAATGTGTATATCCTCTATACCTGTTATATGATGAGTATAACTGACAATATTTAAAAATATTGATATATGTGTTCAATCAACATATATTTAAGAAAGAAACCCAGTGTCCAAATATACTGTAGCATATTTTAGAACGTAAATGTGGGAATATATTCCAAAAAAAAATTGGGAAGCAAGTCTATAACTACATAAAGTATAAAAAAAACTTTAAAAACCAACTCCAGGATTACCCACAATATGAATTAGCGCCATTCCCACTGGTTCTTTTTCATGGTGTAGGGATGCGGAAAACCAAAAAATGAACTCTGTACGATTCTTTTTAGCCTTAAGTAATCGAATTTCTTTCAGCAAATGTTACATCGTCGAGGAGGTTTTCTTTTACATCATGTTATAAGGGACTTCGTCGATTTTCGAAACACCTTAAATCGAAAAAATTTTATTTGTTGTATCAATAAAAGTTCCAGTAGATAAGGAAGATTTGTATTCTAATAAAGAAATAAAAGTTGATTTATTTCAATGTGTAGATAGTTTGAATCTGTTAACATTAATGTAAAACAAACAGAAAGCGATTCTGGCGTTCTCATTATTTAAATCACACTCGAGGAGTCATATACAAATTTTGGCATAGTTGTAAGTAGGTATGTTGATTTATTAGTACTGTTGGTTGCATGAACTCTTCCTGATAGAGGGATTTATTATCTGAAAAATGGAAAAGAAAAAATAGAAAAAAATATATTCCTTAAAATGTTTTGATTCTCATAAGTTAAGTAAAGATCACATTTTATTTTTGCACGCAATTACGGATGTGATACATAAACATCTTTGATAATTAATGGTAAATCTGCAGCATTAAAACTATTGGAGAAAAGTGCCGTCTTGAAGAATTTAGCAGAGTTTTTTAAAATGTCAGAATTTTCTCCTGGACTAATTTTAAATAATGAAGTTCGAATGCATTTGGCAATGTACGTAGCTCAGAATGAGAATTTCATAGACACCTTGAGTATCTTTTATTTGCTAAGTCTCCGCAACGTAATAAAGCTGTGTACTTAGCTGTACCTCCACCAACATCCAGTGCAGCTCAGCAACATTTGTGTCGAGTGTACTAAGACCTAGTTCTGCAACACATCTCATAAAAAAATTGTAGTGGATGATGGTAAATGGCGTCTTGGAGCCAATTTAAACGTTGTTGCCACCTACTCCGGATATCTTATTAATCAGCATTTTTGCAATTGCTCCAAAGACTGTGGATCAAGGTTTGGTTGCAGGAAATTTGTATTGCGTTGCTCATTGTTTATAATAACTGCGACGGCCAATCTTTTTAAAATTCTATATCTGATATGGAAGAGCAAGACGACATGACAGAAAACGTAGATGCTACGGATTTCTTAGACGAAGCTAAGCCAAGATGATTGATTGATCACCCTAGAAAACATGTTGGCAACATTGGCGAAATAATGTAAATAATCATAATAAACTATTTCATTAAACTAATACATCCAGTATAAGTGGTAAAGTACTCACTTGATTCCATTTTGTCATTTTTTTCTCCAGGAGATTAACTTTATAGTTTTCACTGAAAGATTTTTACATCTGTCTTGATGCCACAGCTCCGAGATATTATACGTATTCGAGTAGCATATTGTACAAGATAGTTTGCAGTTGCTTGGAGACACTACAGCTTAATGAATTACAGAAAAGTATAGCTAAAAACACAGTGCAATACAATAAAAACAATAAAAATTGTCAAAAAGGCAATTTCGTTAGGAACTGAAGTTTCAGTTTGTGTCAACTGCCGCAAGGATGTAGTTCGCTTCAGATACTGCAATACACGAGGGCTTTCTAAAATGTTACTTAGAGCGTGATTCCACAAAGAACTTCTAGTCAAGAGGTAATAATTTCTTTACTGGAAATAAAATATATGAAACTTACTCTAATTCAATGTATTTAAATATGAATTATTTTTTAATGCGCGCTAGAAATTGGCAGAAGTAGTAGTTAGAAGTGGCCAACCGCAAATACCTAACACTTGCTCAAATACGGTACAATTCACTTTTATGTGGTGCCTCTGAATTTAAGTGCACAAAAATGTTCAGATAAGATATTCGCAGTTGCCAACTGCAACTTTCATTCGTTTCTTAAACTCTTAATATTGTCAAACCTAATTCCTGATTTAATCTATTAATAGACTATCGTAAAAATATAAACAATTAACAGGTAACATGCAGATTAATATTTTGTATAATTCATAAAAATTAATATTGTTATTTGGTTCATAACGTGCAAATATATATCTATAAGCATAAACTGGGAATTGCTGAGTAGACAAAGCTAGTTATATCTTGTATACAAAATCAACATTGAGCTGTAAATGCGGACGCATCATTTATCCGAAGTATTTAGAGAAGGAAGTAAACTATGATCGGAAGTGTCCACCCGAACATCAAAAGGGGTGTTTAGGCAAGTTTAGGGTGTAACCGTAGGGGGTGAACTACTCCCAAACAAAATAAATATAAGGCGCTGAATAAACTATGTTAAAGACTTTGTTAATAAAATGCATAATACTTATGTGTATAACTGGCCACAATCGAATGCCGAGTGTGATCCTTTCATGAGTGAGTCACAGTCCATGTTTATACTTCCCACCTCTGGTTCATAACCCAAACAATATTACCCTCAACGATTATTGTATTTTAAATATAAACAACCTGTTACATTCGGCCATCCTGCAGTACTTGATTGTCCACAATTAAATTACCATCGTCCTAAAAACAATTCATTTGATATAAACGACAAGAATAAAACGTTATGTCAAATAATTAGTTGTGAAAAATTGAGTAGGCATACGAATAGTCAAAACTTAAAGCAAAGCCAAAGTTAATGCCAAGCAAGTCACCATCATGCAGTTCTATTTAGTATCATGGTCAATTTGTCAAGAAACCTCATTTTACTGATTATTGTTAGATAGGCAACAAATTCGATCACATGGGCGCACCATATGATCTCATCCGTCAGCATAACGACGGGGGTTCGAATACATTTACAAATAACTATCAGTATCCTCATCATATGGGTTCTATCACACGGCCTTTTGAATACGTACACCAACAAGTATACATATCCTCATCATGCGAATTTCATCGCACGGCCCCACCAATACGTATACAAACAAATATACATATCCGCTTCATGTGAGTTCTGTCACACGGCCCTTCCAATACGTATGCATACTCATCATGCGAGTTTCGTACGGCCTTTTGAAAGAAACACAGAATAAAATTCTCGTCATATGAATTCGCACGACAAATACTTTACCTCTTGATGAAAAGTTACTCACTGCTTAAATTTGTCAACTGCCACAATAGTTGATCGACGTTCTTACCTTCTTTTTACAATCTTCACCACTACATACCGTTCATTAGGTAATGCCCCAGTGATCTTTATTTTAGCCAATAAATTTCGACTTTCACCCATTGCTGGATTGTCAATTTCTTGAACCATAACTAAAGCTACCTTTTTATTTTTCGATAATTTAACACTTTTGCTATTCAATCCTCGTTTTTGTTTCAACTGGTTACGATTTATTGTAACAATCTCATATATTTTAGTCAAACTACTTGGTTCCATCTATCCTTCTATCTCGTCCAAAAGAATAGAATCAATTGCACTGGGTGGCTTAAATCCACACAGTACTGTAGAAGGCAAATGGCCCATGACTTTGTAAATTATGTGCTAGGTACCAATGAGTTTAGAATGATGAGATTAAAACGTTCCCACTGTCCTTTGGCGTGGGCGTTGCAACCGCCTTCTTTTGTGCTTTAGACCAAAATTCAAATAACATTATTGGAATGATCGTGATGTAAAGGCACTCCCCCGATCTATAATTACTCTACCTTTCAAGGTTTAAAAAAAATCTAATTACATATTTAAATTTGGTATTGCGTACAGGCTCACTAATACAATATTTTGTAAATTTTTTGACTATTACCAATAATTGTGTCTTGGCTCTTTTAGATTTTGTAAATGGGCCCAAATGTTTTAAATGCACAGTGTGAAATTGAGTTTTCCAAAAGGGGCTCTCAAACATGTACTTGATGACAAACCTTTTCAGATCGGGAAATCAGTAATTTTCCCGAATTTTAATTAATGTTTTTTTATGCTAAAATAACCTGTATTGTTATAAACAATTTTATATCTTTCAAATTTAAGTTTTAAAAACCAGCCTTTTGACTTTTAAAATATTACTTGGGCTATTTCTCATGTCAGAGTAAAATTAGGCGTTTGTATTGTTCGGTATAGAGTATTATAAAATCTAGAAACTCTACAATATTATATTTTACATGTTACACTTGTTAAATAAATAAATCAACTCAGAACTACAATTTAGAAAACATAATACTTATGCGAATTTGGAATGCTAGGTCTAAATCCACAAATCTAATGAATTGCTCATCAGTTAACAGTATAGAATGTTTATTATTATTATTATTTTTTTTTGTATCATCATTACCATTAATATTATTTTGCTAGTTAATGCGTAAATATCCGTCCATCCTTTTTGTTCACTCTAACAGCTCTTGTATCAAATTTTTACTTTTCCCTCATTCAGGAATAAGGCATGAAAACAACAGATTTATCTGTAACCAATTCGATTTTCATTTCAATACCGCTTGTCCGTCCAAGTTCCAATAGATTAGAACGTATACGGGATTTATAATGCTGCAATAGTTTAAAACAAAGTTCGTGTTTGAGATTGACTCAGGTTAGCTCACAGAATATTTTCTATTTTTCAATACAACTAAAATCATGCCACCAATCGATCTAACTTTGACACTATTATACAGGCACCAAGAAATTGTCGCTAAATCTAAGTAATTCGATATGTTTATCAACCTTAACCAGAGTCAACTTCCGAGCGGCTGAATATAAACTTGGGTTTCAATAATGAAAATATAAATAGTTATATTTATACCAGACTCCAATTTAGGCAATATAGTACTAACACTGATAAAACCATAAAGTTCAACTACGTGGTCTAATTATTTAAACTTTATTTTATGTTGATTAAACCAACGAAGCACAAAACTATGAGCTTATTTATTGTTTTGCCTCGTTATGATAATATGCTGAATACTCTATGTTATCCACGGTCTTATGACTAATTCTACCAGACCTTCAAGTTTTCTTAGGACACCTATGTTCAAAATGTTTAAAATGTTTCTTCCTTGTAGCCTATTTTGTTACAATATATGCACGTTAGTGTTTTCATTAATTTCGGACAAGAATTGCACTTATCGCCTAATTTCTTACAAAAGAACGATTTAATATTTTAACTCGTCTGTGTTTTGTTTTGATACCAACATGCCCTTAGCTTTCTATGCAACAGAAGGCAACAAATCGCTTACAATGCGCATTGTGTAGCTCACAAGGTTATTTGAGCCTTTTTGTCCTATAATACGCCTTTGATTAATAGTCAATAATATGTTCATTGCTCAGCGGCAAATATAACTTATTTAATTTTGTTAATTTATCAAAACAACATGCATAAATTTTGTCCACGATATGCCTTACATTCTGTGGCATCATGAAATATATGAAAATCAGATAGAAACCCATCGTTTTAAAATAATACCAATGTGGTCTTACAAAAACAGCACCAAATGTATTATTAGAGCCTGTACTCACCATGTTCCTTAAATTTTTGAACATTGGGGGAGCACTCTGCTTATCACTCAATTCCAGAGAATAATCTCACTAAACACACTAGGCAACTCGGCTAATTTTGGATTTTTATGCCGAGCTAACACAACACACTAAACTAAATAGGCAATATAGTATCCCACTTCTGAAATGTAACCGTAACAAAATAAATATAAGGCGCTGAATAAACTATGTTAAAGACTTTGTTAATAAAATGCATAATACTTATGTGTATAACTGGCCACAACCGAATGCCGAGTGTGATCCTTTCATGAGTCAGTCACAGTCCATGTTTATACTTCCAAGACGCCCACCTCTGGTTCATAACCCAAACAAAATTACCCTCAACGATTATTGAATTTTAAATATAAACAACCTGTTACACAAGGTCCGTTAGCCGTTGAAAATTCCCCCAAAAACTACTATAGAACATCCCAGAATCGACTTAAGTCGAAGAATAAATAAAAATTTCGACTTAGGAAAAATTTATTAAAAGACATTTTAGAGCGTAACATACCAGATTGAAAGGCATCAGCGCCGAAGACGCACGAAAGAACTCATACACGTTCGTAGAAGGCACTACCAGGTTAAGAAGCATCGAATTTTCATTTAGGAGAACATGTTTCTGTTCAGGCCATGAGAGTGAAAGTATACTATGCTCATGGAAAAGTGTACCGTAAATAAAAGTATATTTTTGGTTCAGGAAAAAAATATATTATACTTTTTCGAAAGTGCGCCGAAATTGGACAATGATAATAAGATATTATACTTATTAAGAAGTACGCTAAAAGTGTAAGTACTTGAATATTTTTAACTTTTTTATTGCTACACGAAACATGATGAAAATGGACATACAGTCATTATGGAAATAGTTTTAGAGAATGAATATAAAATTTTAACAAGGCGAAGTACTGAAAAGGCGAAACTGAAAAATGTAGCAAAGGCGCGTAGAGTCTATAGGCAAAAATCAGCCAAAGTGGACAAGACCGGTTTCTCGAATAAAACAAATTTGGATTCATCGTTAATTGAACGAGTGCGTTGGAGAATTGGCAGAAAACTGTGGCAGCAAATCCAAATGCAGGTCTTTAAAGATGGCAAAGTTATAGAGAAAACCGCTTTATGCATAAGTAAGATAAAAAAGGTCATTTGCAAAAAAGTCGCTCAAAACCGAAGTCGTGTCACATTCCCTATATTGATCGTATATGGGGCCGGCACGTCGCCGTAAAGGAAGCAAGAAAGCAAATTAAATTCATATATCGTTGAACTTCGTTCTTGTGAATATAATATAATCATTAAAGGGAACCTTAAAACTAACCACTAGTGTCACACCATTTTGAAAAAGTAAAATATTTTTACATTATTTTCAGTCAGTCTCAAAACCAAAGTGCCTACATGACCTTCAGAGGAAATTGTTTGAATCTTTTTACCTAATCGATTGCTATTGCACGCTCTCAATTAAATGATAGTTGCGAAACCAATGTCCAAACATATATACAAATTTTAAAAATATATATGCCAGGTAAGGATAGAATTTTATTTTCTTTAAAGATGTCCTTGTACGTGTGAGTATTCGGTATACCAAATATATATCGTAACATACGTTTTTGAGCAATAATTACATGTGAAGAAATGGTGAAGTTTCCCCAAAAACAGATACCGTACCTTAAACTTGAATCAATTTGGGCATAATATAAATTAATAAGTTGTTCTCTTGAGAGAACCTCCCTAATATTTCGGAACAGGTATTATACTATAGAAAAAACTTTAGATATCAAAGTTTCGCAATGATGCTTCCAATTTAGACATTCGTCCAAATATACCCCTAAAAATTTAACATTCCCAAGTAACATACATAGTACCAAATCCTTTCGGTTTCGGTTTTGCTACGAAGGCTTAGTTCCTATGGTACACCCTGGTATTAATATTGCTACTGTATTGGGTAAAGCTACGTTATATGGTTCTTTTAAAGTAACTGTTATCACACCGATACCATTTATTGGAACTGTAAACACCCAATGTCAAAGTAACATTTGGGTAATTACTGTAACTAGGCAGTATCATTTTATTGTCACTCTGTAGTGGCAAAAGCTATATAGTACCAGTGAATTAGTTACTGCCACCCACCAGTGCCACTAAGATGCCTAAATAAAGTAACTGGGTACATAGAGAGGCAATCGTTTCAGAATAGTTCCAGTGACCATCACTTGGAACTTCAAAGTATCGTGGCATTTTAGTGGCAACATGGGTAGCGTAATAGTCCTGTTGGTACTTTACAGTTCCAAAATAGAATCTGATACACACATCAGAGTCACATCAGGATGGTTGCTATTGGGTCACCAAAGTCACAGATCTTTTAGAGGTAAATGGGGTAGTCCCCTATACTTTATGGTGGAGGGCCTAACTTTATAGTACCTTTGTTAAAATCGGCCATTATTAGTTGTTAAAATTTTTTGAAAAAAATAGACAATGGTTATGTTAATAACTTATCATAAACTTTTACGAAAAATGGTTTTGAAAATATTCCAAATGTTTCCCTAATCACTATTTAAATTTTTTAATCTTGCCTTTTTAAATTATTTTGTCAAAAAATTACAAAAAAAGGTTATTTTGAGGGCGCGTTGAAATTTTATCATTTAATATGTCAACTTATATCAAAATAGTAACTTACGTTTGAAAAAATGGCTAAAGAAGTACTTTAAACGCGCCTAAATTACACATATTTTGGTATAAAATATTATTTCACTGCGCCATTATTATAAAAAAAAAAACAAAAAGATAAACACGCTAAAAGATAAATACCATTTTAAAAAGTGATAGGAGCAGTTACTAGGCAGCCACGTAGCGGTTACTAGACCGCCGAGTCGCGGACCCGCTACTACCCCGATCCTTTATAGTAACTAAACATAGTCAGGCCGAGACTACTCGAAACACTACCCGGCGACTAAAAATTTTTCCCCATTTTGGTGGCGGCTACGTAGCTGCCACGTAGCAGGGACGTGGCAGCCTATGGTAGCGGTCCACTTTATCGAGGCTTTTCTAGTCGCCGATACGTTCCCGCGACTTTATGTGTTACTTGAATTGTCCTCAGTGTTAGAAATATTTATATTTTCTATTTTAATATTTAAGTTATCACATTCCTTTCGCCTATCGTGAACTCTGATAACTTGAGTTTCTCCTATACTGAGACACAAGATATTATGGAAAAACCAATGGTTTAAAGTGTTTAAAATTGCAATTTTGTTCCAAAACATTATCAGGATTTGATATTTTCACAGAAATGTCGTCAGCATACATTGTAAAATGTGCGGTTGATGGCAAAAAATCAATATCATTAATAAATAAAATAAAAAGCACAGGGCCTAAATAGAGCCACGTGGAACACCTATAGTTGAATTTAAACATTCTGAATTAACACTACATACGGTGTTGTCGTTTTTATTTTTTAAACTTACATATTGCCTCCGATCTTCGAGGAATGTAGTGATCCAATGACACACCCCGTGTACCATAATCAAATGATTTAGATATTAATATTAATTGATGCAGTCGAATGCCGCTGAGATCACCAAATATACCAACAGGATATTCTCCCGCATCAATGGATCCTAAAATTTTATTTAAAAAAGAATGTATTGCCGTACCGATCTATTAAACTAACTCTAAACTATTGAGAAATTACATTATCCACATCAATATTAATCACAGCGAATGACGAATTGATTTTTTTAGGATTTAGCTAGGATAATTATTTATGTGAACACATTTTATCCGCCTTTCTAAACTTTTACGTGATAAATATACCCCATTCGCTATTTCTAGTTCCCTGAATGTTAATGAATCACTTGCCCTCTTGTGGTGCCAGACGTAACAGGACAAATTTATAGCCTAATATCCTATTCGCGATACTCGTTAAGCACATATCATTAATGGAGTTGAAGAAGAAATTCTCTCGAGTTAATAAGTTGACGCATATAATGGAAAACGCCACATTATTCTCGGGACGTATTGTGAGAGTATTGTATTAAGAACATGACGGAATGCACGGTCCCAGTAAGCAAGCTATTTTGATCATCAAAATGCACGTTTTTCAGTTTGATTGAAACAACCCCATTTGTATTGCTAACGCTTCGAATTCACTGTCTACTTTAAAGCATACTCCAGTTTGTATTAAATCAAGTTTAAGTACTTGCATCACAATAGAGAAAAAGTTCATATCCTACTCTAATAATTTACTGACATTGTCGTAAGAATTAAATTAAGGATAGATTCTGAAACGAAACACTCTACACAATGCAGCAATTTATAGTAGTTGAATAATAGTGAATATAAGACATATAATACAGTTCTGAGCAAAAAAAAAGCTTACAATTGTTAAGCGTGATTTTAAGCCTTTTTATCTCTGTAAATTTGATTAATTAAAGACGAAAAATCTGGGGCGAGCGTAGAGGCGTCTTAACTACGCATATTTCGATACTCCTTTCTTCTTCTATTTCGATAGTCCAGTGAAGCAACGTTCAGCGCGGTTAGTACTTAGATGGGATACACAGCGATCTCGTTCCACCTTCTAGCGGCTTATATATCAGCGTATACGCAGAAGCTGTGTAATTTTAAGACGAGGATTACGCAGTGGATATACCATCCTTCGAAGGGGATGTAAAGCAGGCGGTAGTCCTTTGTCTATTAAATGTTAAACAAGTAAAAGATCCCTACTCTTTGAAAGAGAAGAGGTTCAGCAAAATTTCCAGGTTGAGGGAAGCTCGCCTCCTGGCGTCGGTGATAGTAGTGGCTTCTGTGAGTCGGAAAAAACCTCGAAAAGTGTCACTAATTTATAGCTTAAGGAGACTATGTCTTCCCCCGTTTTCGAGGATGTTGAACACGATAGCGGTGGTCTAAACTCTTTCTGAGTTAACCCCACCCCCTAAACGGCCAAAAACCACCCCCCGAAAGGGGTGAAACGCTGATACGCCGTCTCATACGACTAAACCTGCGTCACCCCGCCGTTTTCGAGGATGTTGAACACGATGGCGGCGGTTTAAACTCCTTCCGAGTTAACCCCAAAATGGCCAAAAAACCCCCTATCGGGGGTGGTTTTTGGCCGATAGGGGTTAACGGGGATACGCCGTCTCATACCGACAAAATCTACGTCATCCCCCGTTTTCGAGAATGCTGAACACGATGGCGGTATTTTAAACTCTTTCCGAGTTAATCAAACCCCCCAAACGGCCAAAAACCACCCCCGAAACAGGTGAAACGCGGATACGCCGTCTCATACCGACTAAACCTGCGTCACCCCCCGTTTCCGAGGATACTGAACACGATGGTGATGCTGGATCTTCTCCCCTAAGCTAACTAACCTCTCAAACGGCCAAAAACTACCCCTTTGTTACCCGGTTTTTTGAAGTGCACCGGATAAGAGAAAATGAATAATATGTTCACAGATCATTGAATACACACCGGATGATGATTTCAGGTTTCTTGATTGACAGCTTAACTTGTATATTTAGTAAATATGTATATATAGTAAACAAGTAATTGTATGCGTCAATAAAAAGGTTCATTATTTAATATAATAAAATAAATGAAATTGTACCAGTCATTCCATATACCTGATTTTCCCACCTAAAAACTAGACACGAAATACTCGCCTATTTTTTCAGTTGAACAGTCAATCAAGAAACCAGGAATCATCATCCGGTGTGTATTCAATGATCTGTGAACATACGATTCATTTTCTCTTATCCGATGCACTTCATAAACCCGGGTATCAAAGGGGTAGGTTTTGCAGTTTGAGGAGCTAGTTTGCTTCG
The DNA here is from genome assembly GCA_936432065.2 of Rutpela maculata. Classification (NCBI taxonomy): domain Eukaryota; kingdom Metazoa; phylum Arthropoda; class Insecta; order Coleoptera; family Cerambycidae; genus Rutpela; species Rutpela maculata. The sequence continues at coordinate 232,985,521 of OW386286.2, forward strand.
GGGAGAAGATCCAGCATCACCATCGTGTTCAGCATCCTCTAAAACGGGGGGTGCCGCAGGTTTAGTCGGTATGAGAAACCGTATCCGCGTTAACCCGTTTGGGGGTGGTTCTTGACCGTTTGGGGGATGGGATTAACTCGGAAAGAGTTTAAACCACCGCCACCGTGTTCAGCATCCTCTAAAACGGGGGGTGACGCTGGTTTTGTCAGTAGGAGACGGCGTATTCGCGTTAACCCCTATCGGAGGTGGTTTTTAGCCGTTTGGGAGGTGGGGTAAACTCGAAAAGAGTTTAAACCACCGGCATCGAGTTCAGTATCCTCGAAAATAGGGAGGAGGCATAGTCTCCTTAAGCTATAAATTAGTGACATGTCTGTCCGACTCACTGAAGCCACTATAGGCCCTGGTAGCGGAAATAGGCCGACGTTAAATAAATAGATCAAAAAAAGACGAAAAATCGAAATATTGTATTTTAAAATGATTTTCGATCATACGTAGGAGGGAAAGTCGTACGATGTCGATATCGAAAGGGAAATAGTGGTACTTTATGCATAACGTGAGTCGCGTACTGCAATTTGGAAATTGTAAGCGGCACAACTCAATGAAATGGGTCATTTTTCGCGAAATTCTCATGAACCGATTAAATAAGCGGGCACTTTCCGAATTTAAGTTATGAAAATCAAGTCTGACTTAATAGATAAATAGTAGATGTACGCTATTTTATTGTACAGAACTCCACTTTTAGGAAATAATTCTTGTGTCTCCATTTACAACTATATTTTTCAAGAACAGAGTTATTGGAATTAACTACACACAGCAACATTCTTATATCAGAAAATCAGTTTTATTAAATTTGTTAAATGGTGTAAAAGAACTATTAACTTGCAACATTGTTATTGAATCACACATTATCTATGACAGATAAAATAAAGTTCAATAATTGTTCATTATCATTGTTGACAATGTATCAAATTTTACGAAAGCATTAAAAATTATCCTAAATATTATCAATAATGTCACTATAACAAAAATGTTCAGAGTTTTAGATACATTTTCTCTTAAACAAACTGTGATGCGAAGGTATTTAACTTACTGGGACCAACCTTGTCGGTATGTTTAAAAAAAAATGTTTTCTTAACCGCTTCTCAAGTCACCGAAGTAACTCCTTGAAAATCCAGAATGATTTTGTGTTAGGTAAAGAGAAACGAGGCCCTACAGCTTATAGTGGAGTCCGAACCACTTCTTGGGGATAATTTTATAATTAAAATTATTTCGCGGTGAGCGGGGATAGAACCTGCTTCGCTAGGTACGCCAGTATGCAAGCTAGACGCGCTAAACTACTGAGCTACCGTCCCCTATGCCGTATGCTTTGAGGATTGCCACGTCAACTCATAAAAGGGAGCTAATTTGCTGGAATTTCAGCAATGTTTAAAGCGTACCGACAAAGTTGGCTCCTACAAGTCGAACCGGTACAGAATGATACTAAAATTAGTCCTGTCTTCTTTCTATCATAAACGACTCAGTGGCTCAGTGCGTTAGATAAGAGGCTCTGTTTCGGATCACTTGCAGTAGCAATAAACAAAACCTATGTAGCCTCACCCTCACCAAGCTATATCCATTCGTAAATAGACTGAATAACCCGGCCACTGATATTAAATAGACAGTAAATAAAGACATTTATAGATCCATCTTAACATAGGCTGCATTATCTGGAAAATACTTCGGCGTTTTGCGAACGCTGTATTACTATTAATGAGCTGATCATATACCGCGGTCGACAAATTTTATCAGAAAGACTGCCCAAAATTTTTTCAAAAACAAAACAGTATAAATTCGGAACTTACAAGATACATAGTACATGACAGGTAATTCGATAACCTACCACACAAACACAGACTATTACGTGAAAAGTTACCGATGTAGCATTTACGAAGAATATAACCAAATACATACACACAAACAGACAACCTCGCTTTACAGCACAAATCAAATGCAAATATTTTACCCATCAGTTCCTTCATAACATCAGCCAGTCCAAAGCGCAACATTTTGAAGGGCTCCCTCTTCACCGCTTACCATCTAATTTTCTCTCAACTATTAACTGTTCTTCATGACACCTCCATAATTAATGTGTCAAGAAAATTGTAGAATCGGGGAGAATATGACGTTGGAGTCATTCTAGTGACCGTTTTTCTTGGGAAATCGAGATGTGGAATAGAATCCATAACAAACTTCTCCAGTCTTATCTCCAAAGTATCAATAATACATACTGATATCTGCATTCCTAATGGTCCACGTCTCAAAGGACAAAATAGAGATGGAGAAAACTAAGGCGATACTAAGTCACCTCTTTGCGTGTTTCTTGATTTCTGTCACGCCTTTCTCTCAACAGGTGAGTTGCTGATCTTATTATCTATATTCTTCATCGAATCTCAGATTGACATTGTCAACAAAGGCTTCTTGTTTCTGACCGCACACTCACATATCTTTAACGTGTTTGTAAGATTTTCACTTGTTCGGTCTACAATCAATTTTTTTTTCACTGTACACCACTACCATAGAAATGAACCACACCTGGAACATTTTGCTTGAAGATGCTCAAGGTGTATGAGATCATTTTCATTTGCTGTAACTAAAGCGGCATCATCTACGAATATCAAATCAGCAATGTTAGTTCTATCTGCCAGCCTTTTAGCACATTACGTATCACGTAGTCACTATGACTATTAAAGAAGATTGGCGACATAACACAGTGCTGTTTAACTCTTTTGCCAAATTCACATTTGTCCGAGTTAGTGTTGTTGACTTTCACCAAACAGAGTTTTCTTGGAGTAATGAAGACCAGCAGATGTCTGCTTATTTGCGTCTTCAATAATGCAGTCCACGGTTTATCTCGTTTCACATTGTTAAAAACCTCATGGTCGGTTACGAGAGATACTTATGTAATAATGCTTATCCTCTAGATAAGTTTTCCCAAATTTATTCTCCAATACTGCAATTAACAAAGTCTGCTTGCTGAGCAGGTAGTTGCCAAGAAAGATGTTGAAGTTTGGATTGAAGAATATACGGCATTATTTTATTAGCGTGTGTCATTGGTGATGGTATTCTGTAGTTATTATAAGCACCTTTCATTCCCCTTTCATGTATTGGAATGAACAATAGGGTTCTCCAGTCATCGGGTCAGATTCCTGCTTTCCATATATTGGACACATTCTGCAAGAGAATCTCACATCATCTCCATCTTTGAGCATCTCGGGGTTGATATTGTCGACTCTAGGTGCTTTACCAGTTTTTAATTTTTGTATGGCTGCCCACACTTCTAATATCGGTATTGTAGTTCTTTACAACTTGTCTTGTAGATACAAATTCTTATCTGTTCGATAAAAAGCCCGAATTCTTCGCGTCAGTCTGTCATATTCTTCCAATTCCAATGCAGCGTTGATAGCTTGGCTTTTCCTGTATTGTCTTTTAGTTCGAGTTTCGGCTATTATCCAAGGTTGTTTTACATTCTAACATTGCTTTGTATTTCCGTTATACTCGTGTGATGGTCTCTTTTAGAGATTTTCCTCATTTCCTGCTATAACTGCACTTATATATTCCCTGAATTTATTTTCGAAGACTGGATATAATATCAATAATCATGAATATGCGTTTTTGTATTTACCTAATATGTTTTCAGCTTCAATGAGAAAATATACATGAGCAATTGTTAGTCCAATCCGTTAAGTAAATGGATACACTTATGTACTAGAATGCAAAATAATATCGACAGCTCATTATACAATCCGATATAAAGGTTGAATTGGTATATCTAATTGGTATATCTAAATATATTGGTATATCTAAATAAATAATTGGTATATCTAAATAAACAATTATACAAAAAAAATATCCAAGAGATTTATATTTGACTTTAAAAAAAATGCAAGGGTACAAAATTAAAACTTTTACGAAAACATATCGAATGTTTTTTTCTTTTTTTTTTTCTCCTATGTTTAGTTTTGGAAATATGGCATTTTCAAAATGGCGCCGAAACGTTCAGAAAAAAATATACGACGTTAAAATCTAAAATTTTTCAAAATCTAGAACTGTGAGAAAAATTGTTATTCTTATAAAAATTAAAATTTTCTTTCGATTGAGGCGTATTACGACCTTTTATACTGAAAACTAAAAAAGTTACAAACAAAAAAGTAGCCCATTTAAAATTTATGCCCAATTTTTTTAGTCTTATTGCTCTAATTTCTTATTAATTTTTTTTTTAATACTTCTGTATATTGTTAATGCATATTATTACTAACATGCTCAATTTTTTTAGAATTTATAATATAATTATTTTTCATTCTGTACCCATTTTCAATAATTAAAACTTTTAAAATTTTTTCCATCATAATAATCATATTCAGCGACTTAAAAATCATAAGTATATGTATTTTTGTGAATTTATTTGCAACATTAGAAGAATTATTAATTTTTCAGTATTTAAAGGTGATTTCAACCCTTAATATTTTCGTCTCATAAGTTTTGATCCCACAGTCATATTCAGCAACCTCAAAAACATAAGTCTATGGATTTTCGTTAATTTATTCGTAAAATTATAACAAATTTTTCAGTTTTTAGCGCTGGTTTCCACCCTTAAAAATAAAAAGCTGGTAATATAGATTTTAAAAATTATAGTTTAAATTTTAATTTTTTTACAAATTCTTTAAAAACAACCTCGGAAACTATAAAAATCATTATTTTCTTAAAAGAAAAAAAAATTACGATAACTGTATTTTTTGTTGAGATTTCTAAAAATTATTTTTTTTTAATTTACGGATTTTCGAAATTGCGGTAATTTTCAATGGGTAAACTTTTTAGTTCATGGCATTAGAAATCCAACAAAAAAATCATTCAAATCCATTCACTATAGCTGGGTTTCGAGGTACAACCCTAATTGCATTAGACTATTACTAGAAAAAAAAATGGAAAATAAAAATGTAAAGTGCAGTAATTTACTAGCAAATAATTTTCTGTTACGTTCTGAATGTGCTTCAATTTAGGAACAGCAAGTAACAACACCGAATCCTCCAGATTAAGAATGTTATTTAAAGTAAGCAAAAAAACGTGCTATTTCTCCTTTAAAAGCAGTTCCTCAACTTCAAATATCCTTTAAGAAGCCAATAAATTTTTCTACATGAAATATAATCAATAATTTCAAAAACCTACAAACGCAAGAATAAAATCTAAAAGGATTTAATTATGTTAGAGCTGAAATGAATTTATCATAGTTAGCTGCAGTATCATGATAAATTTATTAGAATGTCGGAAAGTTTCAAGAATGCTAATTGGGGTATCTTGGTGTTCTAAAATAACAAAGTTTATAAGGGTTTTAAATAAAACCGTCAGAAGTTTCAGGGAGGCACAATAAAAGTCAGTAAAAAGTTAGCGGATTAACAAAGAAAAACGTTGTAATATTTTACAGGAATTTACATACTTAAAACGAAAAAATTATACTGATTTTTGGTTACAAAAACATATGTAAGACAGATGTTATAGTTTTAGAATCAATAGTTCTAGTAACACTATTTCCAGAAATACTTAGTTGCAAAATAGGTTAGTATTGAATTATGAGAATAGTAGAATACTATACTTTTTTTACGATTACTCAACAGGAAGTTGTACTTTAAGGTAAATCTACCGATAATAATAATTGTGACAAATGGCGAGATTTTTAGGGAAAAATGCGAAGGCGCACATTGTATCGATCATATTCTTTATTTTTTAAGGAGAAAAAAATAAAAAAGACTTAGCTTAATCGATACTCTTTAATTTGGTTTCTTAACATTTTTGGCGCAAGTGCCATTAGTTTTTGAGATATTTAACTTTAAGTGGTTATTTTGACTTAAAAACGTTTGACGCCATTTTTAAACCTCCATGTCTCCGAAAAAACTAAAAGTTATGGAGATTTTAAAAATAGCAAATTGTTCTTCGGTTTATGATCTTTACCTTGGAGATTTTTATTTTTTTGTTAGGAGGTATACATAAGTGACGTCATTGCTATTGACAACTCTCTAAGAGATATATTCATTTCTTCGCCGATATATTAAAGTTCTTGCACGCAACCCAGTTCATGATTATCATTATTATTATTATCTGTAGGTGATTGAATTGACTTTTTTTTGGGATTACGAATTGCGTCGATGCAGCCAGATAAAAGGTAAATGTTTAATATTCTTATAGCTAATTAACTTATACCGGCGTGTTCACTATTACCTAATAATAAAGCTAATAACCCTACATCTAACTTATACCGCGTGTCAAGACTGGGGACTAAAAGACAGGGACACTCTCTTATCGCCCAGGGGTCTATCAGGGCATTATGTAAAGTAGCCCAGATGACAGGGAACATTTTATAGTGAAACCTACAAAAACTTGCAAACTGAATAATTTTCCTTTTAATGAGTTCGCGAAAGTGCATAGAATAATATCCTGAAAAGTTTGCATTCCGCTCGGATGCAGAACATAAAAAAAAAGTGAAAAAAAAATTTGTTTTCATCATTTTAGTGATTTTTCTTCCTTAGCGAATAGGAGGATAAATAGTGAGTATGGAAGGAAAATATATAATTATGAACGCATACACAGACACCACACATAGCCGCTGAATCGCTCGCATGAATTTTTACGTGCCTCTACTGTACTATATTTATTATAGGCACACCTATCCACATTTCAGCTATATTTAATGGATGCCTTATACATTTGTTAATGTACTGAAAAAGTTCCAGAATTTTTATTCAAAACAATCAAAGATATTTTCATAGTTATAAGGATAAGATCCTGAAAATCGCAATTTCCTATCATCATCTAATTGACCATATTTTCGAAAAAATGCATACAAGTAAACGAATTTGCGTTTGAACATTTGAAAAGAATACATTTTTTTTGAAATAGTGATATTTTATTTTTTCCAATGGGTCAAGTTCTCGCCAACTTACAGCCTCCAATATATATGGTGCGGGAGCTACGTGGCTTTTTCGGAAACTCATCGTTAAAAGCATTTTCTATACGTTGATTAATTCTGTTGCACTTAAATAATGACAAAATCATCGTTACATCATCGTTACAAGGCTAATTTTTTTTTGTGTATACACATTTTATGTTTAGAATTAATAAAAGAAGCCAGAAAGTGTTGGCCGCCGGGGACGCAGCCAGAAAGGTCAAAGATGTAAAAAAACGGAGTTATATAACAAGCTTTTTTTAGACTGAGCATATTTATTTAAATGTTTTGAACCCAGAAAAATATTCCCAGAAAGAAACTCCCGTCAGTAAAACCAGCCAGAAAGAAAATGTTTAGGATTTTTGAAGAAAATTGGATTTTTTTCATATATTTCAACTCAGAACTCTAAACTCATCGTTACAAGTTCTGGTTCCTTTTTGAAACGTAAATATAAGCTCCTTCAACAATAGAATAGCCTCCCCAGAAAGTTCTTAGTGTCAACAAAAGTACCATAGGCTCTTAAATATACAGGAATTTAAAACTTTCGGCTAACTTGACTTCTTATCGTGCCTCAGATGTATTGTATCATCATTGCCTGTCTGGTTGCGCCTCCTGACGGCCCACACTTTCTGGCGATCTTATTTTATTCATTCTAAACATAAAATATGTACACACGAAAAAAAATGAGCCTTGCAACGATGACATAATTTCACTAATTTTTAGACAATATTCGTGAGGTACCTGACAGGAGGTGCTCCGCCAGAAGTCGATTTTGTCGTTATCATCCATTAAACCATAAAAATATCTCAAAGTTCATCAAATGATGATGTGCCGAAAAAGTCATCTAGCTCCCGCTCAATATATTTATCAAGAAAATCGTCAAGCAAGGAAATTAAAATGATTTGAGATGTACTTTTTTCTTTGAATCTACGTTACTACAACTCAATAAACCATAGTAATCATGAGGTGTACATACTTTTTAACAGTTTTTAATGAAGAAAGAATTTTTTTGAAGGGCTTTTATTTTTTTCTATATTACTTCCACATCCGGTGGAAGTATAGTAACCACAAAAAAAATTTTAAAAATTTTTATTATTCAAATAGGCTTAGAACGCCATGAAACGTCGAGATTTTAAGTTTGAGCGAAAAAAAATTCTGTCTGTCTGTCGGTCGGTCTGTCGGTCTGTAACTTTTTTTTGTGCGCACGTTTACTCTGGAACCGTTTGAGATATTGACTTGAAATTTGGTACACATATCTACTTTAACGAGATCTAGAACTAGATTATATTTTCATCTTGTTTCGTCGAAGGGTAAGGGTAGGTAAATCAAGCAGGTAAAAGTCCATAAAATTGGAATTTAGTATATACAAGAGAAGCGAAGGCCTCAAAAAGATTTTGGCATTAGCTACCCCCATTACCACCCCCACCGCATTATTAAAGGGGATGAAAAAAATTTGTGATTTAGTGTGTGTACAAGAACCAGAAACCTCAAAATATTTTTTTTACTTCATCCACCCTCACTACCAACTCCTATCACCACCCCCACCCCGCTACCGATGTGGGGTATCGTTTTATGGGTTTTGGGGGTAAAGGATTTCAAATATTATATTATTAAAGTTCCATAAACAATTATTTCCACATACAAAATTTTTTCGTTGTGAGTGACTTGGATAGAAAATCTGGATGTGGAAGTAGTGATTCCTTGGGCAGCGGTTTTTTTTATTGCGATGATTGAGTTCGGGCGTGATAATTTATATAAGTATATTTTTCCCATCCATCCTTTGCTTGTATTGTTTAAAACAAAAAAGCATCAGAAAGCTACAATTTCCATGTTTTAAATGAACCAACACTCCTATAGATTGAACAAATTCTGATTTAGTGTCATGTAATTCAGTGCGTCGGTGTCACAGTCACGCGTATTCAAGCACGCACGCATGGATCTTGCTCCGTGTTATAATGTTTGTTACACTTGATTAATTTTTTCCGGGAAAACCGTGGCATTAGCCATAAAGGCCATGGAAGGTTAAGATAAGTGGCCGTGCCTTTGTAACCTTTTTGCGTGTGGTTCCTTCCAGTGATGTATCTTTGCGTAAGATACTACCACAAAAAGTTTTGACCTCAAAAACTTTATATCTGGAAAAAAATTTTTTTTGAAAATCCAAAAAAAATTATTTTTTCAATCAAGTGAATCAATTTGTTTGTATTTCACGTATATTGTAAATATACTCAAGACAATTTATTACTGATATTTTCATTAAATCTTTTCATGAAGTAAACAAAAATTGATGCTTTTGAATTTTTCGAAAAATTTATATACGTATTTACCCGTTAGCGACCATCTCTATTTTTTTACTAATTATACACCATACAATAAGTTATAACATATATTTTTTACAAAACTCTATCGAAGGGGTAACGTAGTCAAATTGGCAAAGATAATGTTACGTGCTGTCACCCCCCTTCGTAAACACCCTATCTCGTGGGTTCGGAAATTATAACACTGGTGTTGCCCTAGGGTAACACTAAACAATAATGTATTTACGTACGCTCTAATTACAACAAATAAAGAAAAAGAGTATAAATTGGTTAGAAATTCGATATATTAATAAATATATAAATGAACAACTGCTTGGATTACAGGTATTGAAAATTTTTTGGAGCAGCCTACGTATTTTTTTGAAATAACGAGATGTATTTTTCACAATACATATATTTTCTACAAAGCTCCATCGAAACGGTAATACATAAAAAAATTATGTGTTTAATAATAAGGATACATAATAAAAAAACATGGTATGCTAATGATATATGATAATATTAGTTGCGAGATTAGTTGTCTTCATCACTGTCCCCATTTATTGTATCACTGATATCTTCTGTGAACAGTTTTACTGATGGTTTCGGAATATCGTCGAGAAAACTTGCATATGATAAATTCATGTTTAAGTTAAAAAAAAATATTAGTTTTCTGTTACTTAGAGATGGATTTATCATATGCAAGGTCGACGATATTCCGAAATCATCAATAAAACTGTCTGAATTATTCGCAGAAGATATCAGTGTTACAATAAATGAGGACAGTGATGAAGACGACTAATATTATCATATATCATTAGCATAACATGTTTTTTTATTATGTATTCTTATTATTAAACACATTTTTTTTTATGTATTACCATTTCGATGTAGCTTTGTAGAAAAATATATCTCGTTATATCAAAAAAATACGTAGGCTGCTCCAAAAAATTTTCAATACGTATAATCCAAGCAGTTGTTTTTCATTTATATATTTATTAATATATCGAGTTATAACCAATTTATACTCTTTTTCTTTATTTGTTGTAATTAGTACGTAAGTAAATACATTATTGTTTAGTGTTACCCCGGTGTAATAATTTCCGAACCCACGATACAGTGTGTTTACTAAGGGGGGGTGTAAGCACGTAACATTATCTTTGCCAATTTGATTACGTTACCCCTTCGATAGAGTTTTGTAAAAAATATATGTTATAGCTTATTGTATGGTGTATAATTAGTAAAAAAAATAGAGGTGGTCGCTAACGTGTAAGTACGTATATACATTTTTAAAAAAATTCAAAAGCATCAATTTTTGTTTTCTTCATGAAAAGATTTCATGAAAATATCAGTAATAAATTGTCTTGAGTATATTTACAATATATGTGAAATACAAACAAATTGGTTCACTTTATTAAGAAAAAATATTTTTTTTCGGATTTTCGAAAAAAAAAATTTTCCCAGATATTATGAAGCTTTTGAGGTCAAAACTTTTTGTGGTAGTATCTTTCGCAAAGATACAGCCCTGGAAGGAACCACACGCAAAAAGTTTACAAAGGCACGGACACTTATCTTAACCTGCCATGGCCTTTTATTATGACATTTTTTGTTCAGTAAAATAAAAAATATAGATAGTCTATCCACCTGTATTTTTTATTTTTTCCTAATCTGACTTAATTTCAAAATTTTGAAAAAATGGATGAGAAAACATTTTTTTTCACTTTTTTTTATGTTCTGCATCCGAGCGAAATGTAAACTTTTCAGAATATTATTCTATACACTTTCACGAACTCATTAAAAAAAAAAAATTATGCAGTTTGCAAGTTTTTGTAGATAAATACCTTTATCGACTGGGCTAAAGACTAATACAAATAGTACGACCACGGAAGGAAAGGAATTGAATTGATTAATTTGCTTTAACTATTTATTGTGCTTAGTTTATTTTTGAAAAACAATTTTAATAATTTTCAATGGAATAATTTTTAGTTTATTATGCAGAAGGCAACTTAATCCTTAATTCAATTTTATGATAAAAAACTGCGGTTTACATTTTAGCTCCTCTCGCATGCTTTTTAATTAGAATGTATGTTTCGTTGTGCGAGGTTCAAGCTTATCAAGTTGTACATTTTTTAACAGACAGCATTAAACAAGAGAATTTGCGTAGGATTGATCCCAGATGAATCCACTAATTGCTTTTTTAGAAGCTAATATTAATGAAATAACTGGAATGATTATTCTTGTAACGTGAACGAATAAATAATAAAACACAAAAAGCCAGCTACAATTAAGAAAACAATTACTGTTACCAAAGTAGAATTTTTCCTGGATATACGGAGAAGTGTGTCTACTAAAAGATATCATGACTTTCGCTATACACCATTTATATTACATTCAGTTCAAACCATATAACAAAAGGAAATCATGGAAAATCCGGATAAGCACCTGGATTTATACCAGTCCTTTTCACGAGAGAGAAATAGCAGTTGGCGGTGAAATGATACGATGTTCGAGTGTTTGATTGGACGGCTCCAAATGACGCCAACCTTAATCAAAGTGTCTGAAAATGGGTCAAACCGAAATACTCCTTTATTTGCGTGAGCATTATTATAAAATCCGGAATCTGAGAAGATCTCCCGGCAATGAGTATTTTATTGAAACATCATTTGTTTCATACATTCCTTTGAAGATGTCCAAAATGCAAAAACGTTATTTATTATTTGTCTTCAATTCATGGAACAGAGCTTCAAGAAGTTCCCAAGGTTTATTGTTCGAATTTAGTCAATTTAGCTATATTATTATTTTTAGATATGCACACTTAAAGTAATAATTTATGTGTCTACATAGATAATGAAAATACCTGTAGTCTTATTTTAAGTAATTCATATTTTTTTTTGGGTAATAGATTTTAACTGATATTTATACAAGGTGCTAGAAGTGTGAGAGTTCCAAAAATATAAATAATATCTTTTTCGCGATATCATATCGATCGTGGGTAATCAAATAAACATGCTTGGGGCATATAGAAATATCACGCAGTACAAGACAAGGTGATGATTGATTCATTATATAGACAATTTTGGTGTGAAACGCATCGCAAAATTTTACGTCATGGTATTGAGAGTAATAGTTATAACTTTTGTATAATATTATTAATATTAATGAACCTATAGTGAAGGCAAGAGAAAAAAACGTAATACGTTTGTTCCGTAGGCTTTTAGTAATTTTTTTCGTAATGTTAAATTTTTAAAATTTACTTACGTAAAAACATTGTTGACCCCATTCTTTTCACCCTTAAAAAAAAACTTGCAAGGGGTTGGGTGGTAAACTTTTGTGACGTCAAAGGACACAACCGAATTTGGAAGGTAACCAACCAAAATTCGTCATGGCAGCTCTTGTGTCGGAAGCGGATCGTAAGAAAGGTTTATGACATCTGACAGTTAAGGAATGATAGTATGATGATCAAGAGTCTTTTCTAGATAAATTTTCTGCATCAAAATCTTTTTGTAATTCAGGTAATCTCTCTTAAAAGCAATAGTTTGAAAATATTCAAGTTTATTTTAGTCACTTTTTCCAAAAATTAGAATATCACAGTGTTAGGACAGTTCTAAAACATTAGTAGAGTAAAATCTGGAAGTAAAGTTGCTTAGTTTTCGAGAAAGAAAAAACCGGCGTAGAACCAAACCAGACTTAGTGGGATTCTTTAGTAAGATAATCGTGTACACGAAATCGTTTTTTACGACATTTTTCGGTGGTCGAGAACTTTTTTATTTCGGAAAAACTCAAAAAAATAGATTTTTAATGAAATATGTTTTTTAACGTCTCCACCGCTATATCTCTGAAAATATTTGTGCTATCAAGCTATTTTTTTTTAGATTAAAGTAGACACAATAGCGCTTCGAACAACGTCCCACGTGAACCAGATTTTTTTTTATGTTGGTAAAATAATAGGAAACTCAAACTTGTTATTTTCAGTAGCGTAATTTTAGGCAATGGAGAAAAAAGTTTATTTATGAAAATTTGTATATACATGCTGCGTACAAATTTAAGCCAATAGTTGAAAAAAGTTTTTAGGATAAAAAATTTTCATGTTCCGTTCATAGTATTGAGTCAGCGATTTTTTTTAATGGACCAAAGTCATATTCTTGCGCGCTCGGCTGTAGCAAGCCTGCCGACTGCAACGATCTGACGATCCCGGTCGGGGTGTATATAGTAGTTTAACTTACATCAATAGGTACAAAACCAGTAGTGATCAAAAGCATCTAGGGGATCAATATTATTGTTCAATATTTCATACATTGTACAGTAGTATTGATCATATGTTGTTAATATTAAGAAATTGTATAATAAATATTAAATAGTCTCCTTTTAATAATAAAAAGACAGTACCTAGAGGTAAAAAATATGCAAAACTTCGAAGTAATGTCATATTGAACGGATTTCGTTCATTTTTGGCAGTATAATAGTAAATGTTTCACAGAAAAGTTTCTATATTGAGCGGGGGCTTGTTAATTTATTTACATTTTTTAAGTGCCACCCCCTTTGAGGGGGTGGCACTTAAAAAATATATGAAGTTCAATCATATTTTAAGAAGAAAAGGTTCTATGCAATTTTTCACATAAATTAATAGTTTTTAAGTTATAACGACTTCAAAATTGCGATTTTAGCTTAAAAAAAGGTATTTCTAAACGGCTTTCGTCAAGTATCTCAAAAAGTATTACTTTATCGAAAAAATGTTATAGACCAATTACAGAAAGTACAAACTGGGAATTAATTATATTTTTTGTTTATTGATGTAAGATTAATAATTTCGGAGATATTTAAGTTTACATTTGGCATCCAAGTGTTCGAAAGATAACTATTTAGAGTGAGAGTTAAATATCTCAGAAGCTGTGACACCTACGCCAAGGATACTAATAAATACAATAATAGGTTATTAATTAAGCTCTTAACTATTTTTTTATTTGTTTATGTAGCATAAAAAACAAAGAAGTTATGACCGAAGCAATGTCCGTCTACACATTATTTTAATAACAACGTCGCCATTTTGTTACTGTAATTAGCCAGTAATTACAAAAAAATTAATTTCAAACACGGTTTCTCATTAATACACAGTATGATGTAGATGCTCAAATTTTTTGGTTCGTATACAGCACTTGCTTTAGAAAAAATACAGTTTAAACTATAAAGGTATTTTCGATAAAACGTATTTTTTTTTCCTATTCCAAATATCTCAATAAATATTAGTTTTGTTCAAAAATGTGTAGAGACCGAAAATAAGCTCATAAACTAATAATCAATTTCGTTTGTTTATTTATTTACATAGATTTAATAGTTTCGGAGATATGAGTTTACAAATGGCATCCGAACGTTCATAAGACGAAAAATGCAGTTTAAATGTTAAATATCTCAGAAATTGTGACGCATGCTAAGAAAGGAAATTAAAGACAATTAATTGCCCTTTCAAATTATTTTTTACTCGTTTTGTTACTCTAATTAGCCAATAATTTAAAAAAATTATCTCAAATACAGTTTTTCGTTAAAATGTAGCATTACCTAAATGCTCAAATTCTTTTTTGCTTATTTAAAGCACTTGCTTTAGAAAAAAATGCATTTTAAACTTTAAAGGTAATTTCGAAACCCTTGGATACCAAATATAAACTTAAATATTTCCGAAATTATTAATCCTACATCAATAAACAAAAAATATAATTAATTCCCACTTTGTAGGGTGCTTTCTGTAATTGGTCTATAACATTTTTTCGATAAAGTAATTAATACTTTTCGAGATACTTGACGAAAGCCGTTTGAAAATAAATTTTTTAAAAGCTTTTATTTTAAGCTAAAATCGCAATTTTGAAGTCGTTATAGCTTATCAATTTATGTGAAAAATTGCATGGAACCTTTTCTTCTTAAAATTTGATTCTATTTCAGCTCCAATAAATATATATATTTTTTAAGCGGGTGGCACATTTTTTATGAATGATATCTAATTTTACTTCCACATCCACTGGAAGTATAGTAACGGCAAAAAAAATTTTAAAAATTTTTATTGTTCAAATAGGCTTAGAATGTCATGAAACGTCGAGATTTTAAGTTTGAGCGAAAAAAAAATTTCTGTCTGTCTGTCGGTCTGTAACTTTTTTTTGTGCGCACGTTTACTCTGGAACCGTTTAAGATATGGACTTGAAATTTGGTACACGTATGTATTTTAACGTGATCTGGAACTAGATTATATTTTCATCTTGTTCCATCGAAGGTTTGGGGGTAAATTAGGGTAAATTTTGGGTAAATAGGTAAATTAAGCAGGTATGAGTCCAGAAAATTGGTATTTAGTATATTAAAGAGAAGCTAAGGTCTCAAACAAAGTTTTGGCATTAGCCACCCCCTTTACCACCCCCACCCCATTATTAAAGGGGATAAAAAAAAATTGTGATTTAGTGTGTGTGTACAAGAACCAGAAAACTCAAAATATTTTTTTACTTCATCCACCCCCACTACCACCCCCTAGCACCACCCCCACCCCACTACCGATGTGGGGTATCGTTTTATAGGTTTTTGAGGTAGAGGATTTCAAATATTATATTATTAAAGTTTCATAAGCAATTATTTCCACATACAAAATTTTTTCGTTGTGAGTGACTTGGATAGAAAGTCTGGATGTGGAAGAAGTGATTCCTTGGGCAGCGGTTTTTTAGATGACAGTAAGCAACTCCACCCCAACCTAGAATGCCATATGTTAATCTAGATTCAACTAACGCTACTTCTACGCGACTAATCTGACCAACCCTGCATGCGAGGTGTATTAATTGCGTCCCAATGTCGCGTTTAGCGCTGATAAAAAAAATCGCTGTTGCCAAACGGTACACTTTAGGAAAAAACATATTGTTTCAAAAACTTTTATGATTATTAGGCTTTATTTTCTTCGCTGCATGTATGCCAATATTTTCAAAAATAAAAAAGTTTATCGATTGGTGAAGATTTCAATACACAAAATATGTATTTTTAGATTATTTGATTTTTAGAGGAGTGAAAGTGCGAATTGTGCCCAAACCGTTTATATTGGTAAAAGCGCTACAGTGTGTGCTTTAATTTGACACAAAACAAATTTCGGTACCTTTAATAGTTTTAAAGATATGGCGGTGGAAACAAAAAAAACAATTTTCTTTAAAAATACTTTTTTTTCACTTTTTATTGATTTAAAAAGTTCGAGACCACAAAAAAATGTCGTAAAATATGATTTCATATGCCCGGTGACATACTCAAAGGAACCTAATATGTTTGACCTGGTTCTACGCCAAAAAAAAAAAAACGACACGATAGACTTACGAAATCGCTGCTCTACATGCCTCAAGCATATACTTCAATTAAAGCGGCTTACATTTATGCAATGCAATGAAAAGGATGACATGCAAAACTTTGCGTGAAAATTTTTGCACCTTGAAAGTACTTTACACTACTGCAATATTTTGTGAAATCTTTGGGCCTACCAACCAAATGAAAAGAAAAACTTTTATGAGGTAATGTTCGCAGTAAACAAGCAAATTATTAATCCCCGATTCTGATCTGTTGGTACAAAATAATGACGTGCTTATTGTTTACTTTCGTGTTCTATTGTGTTTTCTACAAGCAATAACTCTCTAAAATATGTTTGTTGCTTCAGTTCCTTTAATACTTGGTTGGCAACCCAAATATTCCCAAATAAAGTAACTGTATTGCATCTGCCATGCAATCAAATTAGAACACGCGCTAATTCAATGCAATGAAAAATATTGCCATCAGCTGATCAAAATAGCTCGACGTACGCATGCGCGCAATAAAAATTTGCATGCCACCTGCAATATTGCATTAATGTAAAGTGGCTTTTTTATAATTCCTTTGTATGCTAACTGTAGAAGATGCTCTTTTTTTTAACTGCTCTCGGTTGGGTATATAGAAGCATATATTTTATATTATCTAACTTCAAGTGGGGTTAAAATGGTTCACCGTATTACAATAAAGCAAATCAGGATTAATTTGAAAGCTAAGGACATGCACTTTGATACTATATAGACTACATTTGCATACGTTTGCACATCTTGCAAAATTGCCTTAAATGTATGAGATACGTGTGCTTATTTTGGTATAAAAGGCAGAATAATTATACAGTTAACGTTTTAAGAAAGAAAGTTAATGTAATTACTCTTTGATATTGTACCATTTATTTTATCTTAGTTTCATTTCGTTTCGATAGTAATCAAAATGGAAATGACATACCACTGTGCAGCTACGTAACCTGGCCCCTACATGAATATAATTGTTTCAAAAATATTTTGCAATTCTTAAAGTTTACCTTGCTATCTCACAAGTGTTCAATTTGTGCTCCTTGTGTCTCAAAGCACGCATTTTAAAGACGCTGTAACATATCTGCATTGGCGCTTTCCACAGCTCTCGTGATGAGTTGTTCCAACTCATCTAAATCATTAGGACGCGGAGGGACGTAAACTTTGTCTTTCACAGATCCTGAAAGAAAAAATTGGCATGGCGAAAAATCGGGGCTCCTTGGTGGTCAGCGTTCGATAGCGCGGTTGACGTCTGTTGCTCGACCAATCCAGCACTGTGGAAGTGTTTCGCAGATATTTTCTAATGGTCAGGTGCCAGTGGTTCAGAGCTCCATCCTGTTGAAAAATAAATTTCCGCCGTCCTCATGCATTAATCAATTTGTCAAGATTTGATGATATGTAGCTCCTGTTACTGTTTTTTCTTCAACGCATACCTTCGCCATACGGGACACAGAACACATTCACTTTTGGAGAATCCCACATGCCCCACTATCATTCTGGATGTTGTGTTTTTTCACTTTGTCACTTACATGAATATTGTCCACTTGCAAAAACCATCTTCGTCCTCATTACGGTGCAGCATTTCAAAGTAGAAATTTCGATGGTTCACCTTGTCACCTTCTCGTAGATGATGTGGTAGGAGTTGGTTGTCTAAAAAAGTGCTCGAAAATGACTTGATAACCAGTTGCGGAGTTCGTTTTCGCAAATTCAACACACACACAATATGATTTCTGCGCAGCATTTGTAGCCACCTTGGCTATCATATTTTCTCAGTACTACCAACTGTCTTATCGAAACTTCAAAAAGTTCCCTAACTTAACATTGCAAAGTGCACGTCAATACTACAGATACTGTTTTAGAAAACAGTAAAAGCGTCTACTCCTTTTGTAGTAGCCTATATATTCATCATAGAATGGGTTTAAAACAAAATTTTGAAGGTCTAAAATTTGAAACGTTATTAAACGGGAATTGAAAAGTGCGTTAATTGGAGTTGATCTAAGACATCAAAATACAACGCATAAACAATATATTAATTATTATTATCTAAAACGTTTGAATAATTAATCGAATTGAAAATTGTCATAAACATGACCCTACCATTACAGTTTTTACGAAAATTATGATTTTTTTTCACATCGAGCTAAGCGGTCTGTCTTTTAATTATGGATAAGTTAATTAACATTCTATCCGTGACAGTTTATTTACGGTACCCTATACTATAACATTTTACCATCGAGAAAATACAGGCAAGCGGTTATTTCCATGTTGGTATCGTGGATTTTAATTCTGCTTTGATACTGAGGGAGCAGGGAGTTGGAAACTTTGATAGGATATAGATACTGAAATAGTTTTTGCAAACTTCAATAGAATGAAGACTTTATTCGATTGACTTTTCGCTAACCAAAATATAATCTCGGGATTTAAAATATCTCCGAAGAAAATCGAGCGTGGTGTTCAGCTTTTGATAGGTGTGATATATTTCAGTGTTCCTTTGGTAAGTCAAAAGAACGTATTCTTTGATTTTTATGTTGCATTTCACAATACCTACTTCATGAAACAATAAATTTTCCAGGACGGTCACCATTGTATACCGTCATAGATTAAATATGCCATGTCTTTTTAGGAGATTCTTAAAGAGCTTTGAATTTGGCTCCATCTGTATCCTGGTTAGAGTCCGTGATCACACAGTCTCAGAATTTCCAAAGAAAAATCCGTTTTTATTGATCATAAATATTGGAATAAATTAAATAAAGGTTGTCATCATTTTTCAAAAATTACATGAACTTATGCTTTATAAATATTATGATGCAGCTGAATTGAAGATTTCAGGAGATTTACAGGTTTCACATTAAAATTCAGCTTGGTGGTAGATTCACTGACTAATTTGTTTTTCGACCGACCGATCTCAGATGTTTTTTGTACAGTTTATTTTCAGACAGTGATGCTTTACAGCTAGACCAAAAAATAAAAATTTTACAGACCTAGTATGGAAAGTAACCAGGTCCATAAAAAGTTATAGATTTAACGTTAGGTACTGGGTTAATACCCACATAAGAGTTTTTGACGATTTCCAAGTCACACTATGTTATTGTTAATAACTATTATTTTATCTTTCATCTTATTGTCAGTAAGAGAAAAAAACAAGGAACTCAATACGTCCGAAAAGTCATTTTACTGGACAAATAAACGAGTAAAATTAGATGCTTGTAAACATTATATTCTTCGTTGGATTATTCAATTTTCTTTATAATCGTCTGTAGTATGATTCAAGCTGTTTTTTCAAAATGATAAGTTAGTTGTATAATTGCTGTACTGATAATTAGTGTACTATGCCGTATCTTTGTGTTTAAAGAGTTTTATCAAATGTTACAACACTTTTCATGTGCATTTTTTTTTTCATAAAATGTTCCATAGAGTTTATATTTATTGATCGATTTAAAATATATATATAGTGAGTTATCATGTTTACAAGAAACGTGATGGACAGATGGACGGATATAATGACATACAGAAAAACGGACAGATGACCATTTTGAAAGTTGTTTAAAATTCGATGACTAACACAATGATATGAAAATCTTTTATTTACCCAGCAACATTTACGATTTTAGAAACGTTCCGATCGTATATAATATACTATTTGTTTTCGTATTTGCGAAGAGTATAATAGGTATACTTTTCGAACTTGACAAGTAGTGCTATACTATTAAATTTAATTGTGACAAAATTTGTCAATTTTTCACTTGTGGTAGTAAACAAATAATTCAACCCACAGTTAAATAGGAAAAACTAACTTATTTTGATACCGTCTACTTCTATTTTAAGATTGGGAAACCAGGTTTCTTAGAATAGGAATAACACCGAATTGTAAATTGAGGAAATGTACTTATCGCTACATCGAATGAACGCGTTTTCAATCGATTCGTTCTTATTAGACTATATCTATATTATAATCTACTAAATCAATACCTCTAAGTAAAAATAAGCTGTGCAACAAATTTGCAATTAATTAGATAAACAAAACATCCTTGTCTAGACTCTCAGACTTCAGCATGGTTATTATAAAATTAAGAATACATCAGATAATGTTTGACTGTCGGATCCACTAGATTATTTTTTTAATCACTTTGTCTTGTATTTCATAATGATCCGTCGAGTAGTTTAATTATTGTAAATAATTGCTTAACAGCGTCACGAGTTTTTGCTGGACATACCGTTCTCGGTATCTATTAGTAATTATTTGTTCGTTTACCACGCTCTAACTCAAGAACGGAACAATAAATTTCAACTTTTTCAACTTTTTACCATATTATTGCATATTTTTTAAGAAAATGTATTAATATAAAGGTCAAATTTTAATTAATAAGTGTAGGAAGTATAGATTTTTTCTCAGGCTCTCGGTAAAATGCGGGAGTAAGTATAGCAAGTGGGAAACTTTCTCATCTTTCCAAATAGATACCAAGTATATCGAGATGAAAGGATGGCGGTAACTTTTTTATTTCAAACCTTTTTTTCTAGGATTAACAGTATTCGATAAAAAGGCATTTAAAAATACGGAACGCCCTCGCGGTGTAAAGTTAGATAGGTGAAGAGACCTTCGTCTATTATCAGAATAAAGTTCTATTGAAATTCATTGTTATTAGCATTTTGTAAGCAACATACCTATTTAAACAAAGCTGTACAATGAATGTACTAATCACCGTCAATTTAAGTCAATCTGTAAAACTGTTTTTTCTGCAAATATATTTCGAGCAATGGATATATTATGATAATAGAATTGACATAAATAAAGTCTATTATTGTTGTATAATAATGTGAATAACACAGCCCCACAAAAAAAAAGTTCAAAGCAGCGAACCAGACCCATGTATTCCCATGTATTTTCGGTCGCTGAATCCGAATCCGGGGTCAAAAAAAATCGTTCAAAATTTGTTATTTTTACACTTCTGGCCTTGAATAAAATGTTTAGCACGGGTTGGATCAATGGGGACTTTTGTTATTTCATTTAAAATGATGATTTAAAGGTCTGTATAAATTTTCAACTCTATCGGAATTTTTTTTGTCTATTTCAACTGAATTATTTGTTTGTTTTGACCGAATTAGTATCTGTAATGGTGGGAGAACCACATACCAACTTGTAGGGTGTACATTTTTGGTTTTACCAATGGTTTGTTTTTATATTGTGCGTTTTGAAATAACATGCATTGTTTAATGTATTTTATAATAAAATATCTTTATTTAAAAGCATTCTTAAAAAACTACTAGCAGTATTTATTTAATATATCCTTATTTTTGGTCAACAGCTCAGTGATTAGGTGGTCTATCTTGCAGTCTGAACGTACCTAGCCAAGTGTGTTCGAGCTCCACACAGGAGAAAATTTTTCATAGTAAATTTTCCTCAAGAAGTTGTTCGGATATCACCATAAGCTGTAGCGTCCCGTCTCCTTTACTCAAACAAATCTAGATCTCCCAGACTTAGAGGTGACACGGAAGGTGGTTAAAACACATTTTTTAAAATGAGGATATAGAGAGGATTGTTTTATATATATAATATATGCAATTCTCAAGAAACCTGGCAACAACTACGTTTTACAATAGCTATTTTGATGTATGTAATTTTACAAAAAGTACATTTGTGAAATTATATTAGGTGTATCCTTTTCTCGGGAAACTTTACCGATATGTTATATCTTATATCTGGTTTCAGCATAGAGCTCAAAGGTACATTCCGTTCTATATAACTTTTTTCATTAATTTAATGGATTTATCTCAATTAGTAAACTTTTTAGAGTACACATGTATAGAATTTCATATTAGTTTTTGTCTGAACTGTTCCTGTAATTTTTTTATACGGCATCGACGGCCATCCACTGTAGTCTAGTAAATATCTCCATTTATTGGGTTATAAACTGCTCAGTGTGTGTACTTTTGACCAAATTGCGGCGGTATGATAGGTATACATAATTAATACATCAAAGCTAAAAAATCCTCGCTAGTCTTATTGATCTCTCTAAGACTTTTGATCGTGTTGATCATCGAATGCTTCTGAAAACCAGTTTTATGGTATACGTGGTATTTGTAATGACTTACTTAGGTGATAATTAACCGGTAGTAAACAGTTCGTGAATTGTATTGGCCAAAAGATCAGATGAACTTCTGGTTGATACAAGTTCACCACAAGACAGCGTGTTAGGTATGGGAAGTTCATTTCTTCTTATTATGGCTCATTTGCAGACGACGTAAGTATTATTTCTTAAGAGTCCCAATGAATGGTTTCTAGGGGGAAATGCCAAGATCACAATTTTTGACTTGAGGGCTGTGTTTGGACTATTTAAGAGGTAAATGTACCAAAAGTCCCCGAAAGTAGGTTTTTGATTTTTCGCTCATATCTCGAAAACGGTTAGCCCTAATCAAGAAGTGGCTATATGCAAAATTAAAGCTGACTAAATTTTCTACAATAATGTTTCTATTAATTTTTTTCGTATCTGTTATGGTTCAGTAATGAATTGTATATCTTTTGACTGTATTCTAACTTTATTATAATTATAAATTCATTACTGAACCATAACAGATACGAAAACAATTAATAGAAACATTATTGTAGAAAATTTAGTCAGCTTTAATTTTGCATATAGCCACTTTTTGATTAGGGCTAACCGTTTTCGAGAGACATGAGCGAAAAACCAAAAACCGGGACCTTCTTCGTGCCCTCCTGCAACCCTCCCCCCACGTCCTATGTTTCGGGGACTTTTAGTATGTTTACCTTCTAAATAGTCCAAACACGTCAAACAAGTCAAAAATTATGATCTCGGCATTTTCCACCAGACCAAGGGAGTCTAGTGGGAATTATGGACAGATGACAAGATAGCATGCATGTTGTTCAATAAGGAAACTCATTTTGTGCCATAAAATATCTGCAATAATATTTTCTTTAGCGTGAGCATGCTATATGTCATTGGTAAATTGAGATAATTAATCCATAATAATAATTTATAATAATAATTCATCATTGTTTATATATTCATACAATACTTCAATACAATGGTAATCATGAATTCGATAAAAGAATATTGTTTTGCTAAGTGAAAATGAAAGTTCACAATCGAGCGTTGAGAGCATGGAGATTGAGCATCTTTCGCTAATTGAAAATTGATTGTTAAAATAGCAAATATTTGATAAAATAATAACTAACTGATACATTGATAAGATGGCTTCATAGTGCAGGGAGTTATATAATCAGAGCACTCACCCACACATGCATAAAATAAATTAAATTACACATGTTCAAGTTATCCTTTTGCAGCGGGGAATCAAACGGGCTGTCCAGGCTGTCAGATTGCAGTGTTCATAATAGTCCTGAAATCTTGCCTTCTTGTAAGTTCCGTCTATCAAATACGAATTCTTGACTTGAAGTTGCAAGATCTCAGCATACGGCATACCTTAAAATATTTACACTTCGGTTTTCGGACATTGCATCTTATTTACAGCTTGACATGAAAGTGACTTTGACGTTGAAAATTCCATAAATTGATTGATAAATTGTAATATTATTGTTTTTGTTCCTTTTTGACTCATCGTTTTGTGGGCTCCGCATACTCGGTTATTTACTACAGTTTCAGCTTTAGGAAGATGTATAGTTTCAGAGACATCAGACGGTTCTGTGCTTTGGTCGACTTCAGATCAGAATTAAATTCTTATGTTCATGTAAACGGAGTCTCCAATTATAGCATTATAATCTATCAAATAAATATAAAAATATAGTTTCAAAAGATTTCTATTTGAATTCAAAATGTATAAAATTTTAATAATTGTTTTGTTATTATTATTTATATCTATAGTGACACTAATATACGTATATATATGTAAGTGAGAAATCCACATAAGACATACGTCCACACCCACCAACATTGCCAGTGCCGAAGCCGGGGATCGAATCCAGTACAAAATAGGCATTGTGACCAGCATAATAGCCACACAATATGCTTTAGCCAACTGAGCTACCAGTATCGATACTATAAAAACTTACTACTTTCAATTATTGAATCGCGGAGTACTAACAGAAAACAGGTTTTTCTGCTATAAAACAGAGCAGCAAACTGTGTGTTTGGCGAGGGCTATGGGGACTCTGAGAGTATATCTTGTTTTATTTAGCAAAAATTATTAACATGTCTATACGTATTCGAAATATTAAAATTTGTTAAGCAAACTTTACAGTAATTTAATTTTCAAACCCTGTACCATGATTATCCAACTCGCCATGGATACAATCTGCAGCACGACATCAATAGGTTTCAACTATATTAATTAAATCCATATTACGTAGGAATCATTCTTTATAATGGTCTCAGTAATAATATAAAAATATGGTCAGCAAAAATGCTATTTCACATATTTGATTTACTGGCATTAACAAATAAATATTAATCTCAATTTTTATAGTTTTCATAAGAAGAGCAAAAGAAGAGTAACTATGACCAGCAGTCGTGTATACTACATAAGAATAAACTTATAACATTATAAAGGCTTGATGTTTTTTCTGTTTAAAATCCCTGATCATTTTTTAACCCATCAATAATAAGAGCTTCCTACACATGAGGACCCAAGAAGAAACACTCAAAAGCAACTCATCGGTTCCTTTACCTGTAACGGTGGGTGTGCCACAAGGATCCATTTTAGGGCCTTTGATTTTTACAATGTACACTAATAACTTTAACAGCTATCTAAAATAATCAAATCATCTTGTGTCAGAATTGAACATAATATTGATTTACAAATCAATAATACGAATATTCCAATCGTAAACAATATACGTAGTCTTAGTATCATTTTATATAACTCATTTAGATATAGACTTCGTGTCTTAAATTCTTTGAAAAAGGCTTATTATAAATTAAAACTCTTGTTTCCTCATAGATCTTATTTACCTCGGAATATAAAAATATGTGAAATTCTTGTTCTATCAAACTTTAGCTTTTGTTGACAAGTTCATGCTCCATCTCTCGACAAAGAGTTTGAAAATAAAATACAGTTCAGAATAGCTATATTAGATTTATATTTGGCATCCTAAAATATGAGCATGTATCTCATAAACACAAAGAGCTACCTGGTTAAATATGATGAATAGATCTAAACTCCATTCTGCCTGTCTCTATCACAAAATTGTAGGCACCAAACTATCTTCCTATATCTATAACAAATTAGTATTTCGAACTGATGTACACATAATTAATACCAGAAACAAAGACATATTAACGGCTCCTATTCATCGAACATCGAAATTCGAAAGATCTTTTAGCTTTAACATATATAAAATATATAATAACACACAATACGAAATTCTAAATGAAAGATTGTTTAAAATAAAACTTGAAGAACATCTATTTACTCAACAGTGATATAAAATCATATACTTCTTCTTTTCAGGTATTTTTAATTATCTCCTTCGTTCTTTCTTTTTTCTACTTACGTCTATGTCGTCCTCTAGTGTTGTAAGTATTAAGTAAATTTGAAAATATTATGTACATTACTTTTGTAACATGTTATTGTTTGGGGTTAATTGGAAGTGCATGGGGTACATTTAGTACCCATCTGAACTTCGCCCCAGTTTTAATACCAATAAAGTCGATTTACTATTATTATTATTAATATTATTATTATTATTATTATAACTCACGGTAGCCAACTAACAGTTTCAATTAACTAAGTGTGATTAGGCACCTAGATTGTGTGGGTGATAATAATTACAGATGACTAAAATAACCCTTAACCTTAAACCGCATTGTATTTGGGCCAGTCCGATATATCTAGTTTGCCTTATCCTGCAATGTCACATTAGTCGCCCCTGTCGGCTTGCAAAGTGCAACTAATGGTCCCGCTGGTATTTGGGATCGTTTTTGGTATACATCCCAATGCGTAAAACTGATTTATGTAACAAGTAGTGTCAAGGGATTTCAACTATGGAGATTAACATTTCCTGCACTCCATCCATCGGAATCTAAAATTAGTTGCATGTACATGATTAATCAGCTGTGTTAAAGTTGCAAGATTGTGCTGCGACGATGATTAACGGTGCTTTAAAATGTAATGCGCTAAAATGCTGCGTTATTGTTATTAAATTTGGCTCCCTCGCTTTATTTCTCGAAAATTGTAGAGGTTATGTACAAATTGTTGTCGAAAAGTAACTTATGCAGAGTACATTAAAACCAATTATTAATCGTTAATCATAAAGTGTTATGTCGCATCAAGGCTAGAGTATCATAGAGCGGGAGCTATGTGGCTTTTTCGTCACATCATCGTTTTATGAACTTTCAGATATTTTATGGTTCAATGGATGATAACGATTCATAAAATCAACTTCTGGCGGGGCACCTCCTGTCAGATATGTCACGAACACTGTTTAAAAATCAGTTAAATTAGGTCATCGTTACAAGGCTCATTGTTTTCGTGTGTACACATTTTATGTTTAGAATGAATAAAATAAGATCGCCAGAAAATATGAGCCGTCAGGAGGCGCAGCCAGAAAGGTAATAATGACACAATACAAGTTAGCCGAAAGTGTTAAATTCCTGTATATTTAAGAGCCTATAGTACTTTTGTTGACACTAAGCTCTTTCTGGGGAGTCTATTCTATTATTGAAGGAGCTTATATTTACGTTTTAGAAAGGAGCCACAACTTGTAATGGTAAGATTAGAGTTGAGATGAAATATGCGAAAAAAATTCAACATTTTCTTTCTGGATATTTTCTGGGATTTTTTTTTCTGTGTTCAAAACATTTAAATAAACATGCTCAACCTAAAAAAAGGCTTGTAACGATCATGTTATATAACTCCGTTTTTTTACATCTCTGATCATTCTGGTTGCGCCCCTGACGGCCCCCACTTTCTGGCGATCTTATTTTATTCATTCTTAACATAAAATGTGTACACACAAAAAAAATTAGCCTTGTAACGATGATATAATATCACTGATTCTTATATCTTGAATCATGGCCAACTCGACGGGCTGACATATATCAGAAGTCTATTTTGCCGTTTTTTAAGTTCGATAGAATTAATCAACGCATAGAAAATGCTTGTAACGATGAGTTTCCGAAAAAGCCACTTAGCTCCCGCACCATCACGACTATATTTTTTTTTGCCAACAGGTAATTTTATTTTAGATTTCCGAAAAATATGTCTAGTAATCTTTATGCATATCTATACTACTTATTTACGCCTTAGTAGACTTTTTGTGGTTCATGGTATTATTCTAGTTGGCCTCCCCGTATGGTATCATAATGCTCCCTTCTGCTACCTATTAGGAGCACGGTCTCAACACGAGCTCTTTTGTGGCATGTGCCCAAAGTTTTGGATGGCATCCCCTTTACCTTTTATTCTCTATCTATCAACTGTTATAAGTTATCGTTTCTTGGAGACACGAGCAATTGGTGTGATGGACTATCCGGAGAATTCATAACAAGAGTCTCCAGACCCACATCTCGAAAACATCCATGCGCCGTATGACTTCATTAATGCTCCATGCCTCTGAGGCGTAAAAAAAGATGGAGAAAACTAGCTCATCATCGCTTGCTGCAACTAACATATTATCATTGTAGGAGGTTGTAAATGAATAAATAAATTAGTAGATTGTAGATAGTTTAAGGGATCGCTTGGCCCTGAGTTGGCCTTTCTTCACCTCGACCTAAATGATCTTTTGTGAATTACCCTGCAACTAGTTTTTGCCCAGGATTCCAAGACTTTTTACAAAGCTTGTGATTTTCCTAGGAGCTAATTTCCCTATGTCTTCAGGCGTTAATTCAGCCTATTTTAGGTACTTTAGCCTAATGCGGATTAGTACCTTGCATTCACAAAGTATATGTTCCGCAGTCTCAGTTTCATATTCACAGTATCTGCATTGGTCATCTTCTGCCTTGCTCATGTTCTTGAGATGATATCTCAAGTGGCAATAGACAGTTGTGGCATTCTTTGTCCAATAGGTTACAAACCTTTTCACTTGTCTTTGGCCTGGAGTGTTCCTCCAGTAGCGCTTCTTTTGTTCCTTTTCCCATTTTTGGATCTCCTCCGTTATGTGTCCTTTAGATAAGCCACGGAACGATTCGGGTACGAAAAATGGAGCTTCAGCCCATTTTCTTGCAAGGCTGTCAGCTAATTCATTACGTTCTATTCCCTCATGCCATTCCCACATCAAGGTAACCTTGTTGTTTTTTGTCAGTTTCAGGGATTTTCTATATTCCCAGTCAATTTTAGACTCGAAGGTATAGGACCTGAGAGCCGTTAGTGCTGCATGGCTATCTGAGAGTATATAGATCTTTGCCCTTCGAGTGCCTCTCTTAATGCATTCCTGGGCACACAGATCTATAGCATAGATTTCTGCCTGGGACGTTACCAAGGGCTTTAGGCCCTGTTACGCCCACACCAACCCCTTCGTCCATCTTGGATCCATCTGTGTACCAGATGGGTTACTCTTTCTCCAACAGCAGTACTTTGACTCTGCTTGTCTGAGAGCTTTCAACCAGCACATCAAACGGACAGTCGAAGTCATGCTTGATTGGCATTGAGTCAGTGGTTTGGTCATGGATTCAAATTTGATTAACTCCAAAATCCTCAAATGACCAACCAGGTCGCCTGGTGTGAATTTAAATGCCTGGTGCAGACTTAGGGCAGCAAGTGTTGCCTCCTTCCTCACATGCAAATGTAGACGAAGTAAATCCAGCATCGCCTTCATAGCTCCTGCAGTCCCTAGACAAGCAAGGCGTTGCAGTTTCTGCAGCTTTCGTTGTGCTAGTTTCTCATCAGTTTTTGGCTATCATACACATGATGCGTAGGTCACCATGGGTTTGACAACCGAAAGGTAGGACTAATGTATCAATTTTGACTTCAGACTCTAAGTATTAATATACAGCCTACGGAACGTCCAAACAGTCATGCTTGCTTCTGTACATGTCCTTTCCATATGCTAGTTCCAGGTAAGATTTTGGTCCAGTATTACTCCTAGATACTTAACCTCACTGGAAAAATTCAGTACTGTTCCATTTAGCATAGGAGCTCTGAAATTTAGCTTTCTCCTTTTGGTGAATGAAAAAATAACTGCTTTGCTCGGATTGACACTAAGGACCTCTGACGAGCATCATTTAGATATTATGTTTAAGGCAATTTGCATGTGGTTTGAGATCATAACCTCATACCTGCCTCTCACAGTAATGACGAACGAATAAATAAGTAACTAAATATGATGTAAGGTCACATAAATCAAGATGCAATATTATAATTCATGAACTATTTATTTATTTATTTATTTAGACCTATAACTTTGTTTGTCAAAGTTATTCAAAAAGTTATTAAAAATGTATAGGTCTTTCAAAGAACAAAACAAATTGGTTGTTGATGTACAAAAAATGAATATAGCATGACGACGCCTAGCATTAATAAAAATTTACTATTTAATTTAACGCCTAGTATATACAAAGTGTCTCATTTTGTTTGGAACCACCCCCCACAAAAGTTCATTTTAAGCAGAGTTAGATCTGCGTAAAACGTAGACCTCTGAAAAATGCATTCTTGCGGTACGTTACAATTTATGAAACATAAAAGCTCGGCCAACTGCGGCCTCTTTTCTGGGCGGAACAAATTTTCCTAACGATTTTCTGATTTCAAATTTGAGGAGGCCACTGGATTCAGCAACCTCTCAAATTGGTTTATACCAAATTTCGTGAAAAAAATACCTATTTTTGTTTTTTTTTTCTGAAATTGTAAATAAAAATCCACTGTTGCATGGGATTGTATATTTAAAAGAGAGCCTTGACTCAAACAACTACTGACAATGTTTGATTGTCAGTTTGTGTACGTTTACTTATTTAAACTTCTGTTTGTAATAATAATTATGGCACGCAAGGGTTGTGTATGTGTAAATTAAAACATTAATTTCTCTAAAGGTGCCGACATTAGTCATCGGACGATTTGGATATCTTATGGCTAATAAAACTTCTTCATTTTCCGACCAGAAAGAAGACCGAAGTAGGCCGAGCTTTTATATTTTATAAAATATAATATACCGCAACAACACACACTTCAAAGGTTTACGTTTAAAAAAAAACGTTCTAAATCGGACTTAAAATAAATTTTTGTGGCGGTGGTTCCAAGCAAAATGGGACACACTGGTGTCTCTCAAGATAAATCCGAAAATAAGATTTTTTTCACGAAACTTGGTACACACCCCTTTGAGAGTTTGCCCAATCGAGTGGCGTCCTCAAATTTAAAATAAAAAAAATAGCTAATAAGATTTGTACACCTACATACACTACTCGCACTACCAAACACAGACTAGGCAAGTGCCTAAAATTGAGGATCACTTTAAGCACTCTTATCTTTCACCTTCGTCAAGTGAATATTTTTTCAATTTAAATTATCTGATGTACGCTCAATAAGAAGATGCAATTGGCTTTACACGATCTTAAAAATAATGTTATCCACCTAGAAATAGTTCTTGCAAAAGGTTCACGGTGCTTCCTACAGGTCCAAAACGTATCAAAAGACCTAAAAATATAGAAATCGATGAAGCTCACATGGGGAATTGGGAATTTTCGTACGTTATTCAGGAATACATTGGAAATATTCGTTCAAATTTAGATTTACAATATTCTGCTCTAATAAAAACCTTAGGGACACCTGAGTTATACGCTTCTGCTCGCAACATAATTTGTCATGACTGTCAAAAGTATTATTATTCAAATTTTTTGACACCAGTATTGACATTCGTTTTAACACGCAATGCTCACTCTGACTATTATTTGATGTCAATATAACTGAGCTAAAACTCATGTTGTTATGGATACACAGTAATTTTATGACACATAGCGACATATTTTTAATTTATCAGTTTTGTGCTTTCGAGTCATTCTCTAAATTTAACCACATCAGGAAGCTATATATTATAAGTCGGGTTCTAAAAGTAAGGGTCACAAGGTAGTGATTTATACTGCATATCTATAAAGTTTTGCAACACGTGAACAGTTTATTTTGAAATGGTGTTTGTCTGTTTAACTTTAGATTTATTAATAATGTTACATTTGTTAAAAGTCCGTGTCGCCAATGATTTTTACAAAACAACATTATATTACCAATTTGTTTACTGATTCCACAAATATTTTGCTTAATGTATATATTAAGATATGTCAACGATGTTAATCATCTTGAATTATAGAGGAAATATGACTTGATCGTTTAACTTCTTAAGGCAGATAGTGCAGTTGAATTGATTTTTTTCAGCGACAACATTCCACCTGAAATCTTATTGTTGATTCTTATGTATTATGACCTCCTGATTACGAAAAAAATATTTGTGCCCAAAAATTCCTTGTGTGTTAAAAGTTATATGCACTTTTTGACGCGCTTTCACGCATTTTCAACTTATCTGCTTAATATATCTTGTACTAGTAATCGGACGGGAATTTTAAAAATACTGGCTTATTTGGAATAAAATTCTTAAAAAATATAGATGTGTCCGATATGTATTTGTCAATTCGCCATCTTGGAAAAAAATAGAAAACACCAAAAATGGCCGAAAGAATTTTACATTATGATGAAAATAGAATTGTCTGCAATTCCACCTACGAAGAGGTAAAGAGGTAATAGAAAAAGACTATTTAATTCGGGTGGCTTAAAGCTGATGTTATGAGTGAAAGTAATGTTTTTCCTAAAAATTTACTTAGTGATATTTCTTGAAAAAGGAAAGAAATGCTGTAAAAAAATCAGTGTAGCTGTAGAAAACTGAAGACATAATATGTGCCTATTGTAAAGGAAATAATTGTGCCAATGCTTCTTCCACCTTTGATGAATGGACAATCGATGAGAAATGCGGTGAAATTATAGCATATGAGGGTAACGAAACTAATATAGTAAGTATATTTCATTTTGTTTCGATGAAAATTGGGTGAAAAAAAGGAGGGTTAAAGAAAATACATTTTTGAAAATTGCAAAATTGCACTTTTTCTAAAAATGAAAATAAACACACTTCTTTTGAAAATAAAAAAAAAAGAACTCTAATATAAGTACATAAAATATAAGTAATGTAATGTAATGTAATGTAATGTAATGTAATGTAATGTAAGTAATGTAAGTAATGTAAGTACGTAAAATGACGTACAATCGAAAAGAAAAAAAGTGAGTACAATGCTTCCTTGATAAATTGACGAAGAATTAAAAATTTTGTTTCGTCCGCCATCTTTGACCGTTATATTTGACATACAGTGTCCGGGATTGTTGCATTATATCTGACCATAAATGAGTTTTATTTTTGCCAATTTTGGTGAGATTACTCCTTCTTATAGAAAAAATATTCATATTGTCTAAACGTTGGTTGTGGCATTTTCTTAATTTTTCTCTATTCTTATTGGGATGCTCTGCCACATGTGGCAGAGCATCCCAATAAGAATAGAGAAAAAAAAATATTCAATTTTGATTATTTCGGCCATTTTTGGTGTTTTCTATTTTTTCCAAGATGGCGGATTGACAAATACACATCGGACAGATTTATATTTTTTAAGAATTTTATTCCAAATAAACCAGTATTTTTAAAATTCCCGTCCGATTACTAGTACAAGATATATTAAGCAGATAAGTTGAATGCGTGAAAGCGCGTCAAAAAGTTCATATAACTTTTGACGCACAAGGAATTTTTGGGCACAAATATTTTTTTCGTAATCAGGAGCTCATAATACATTAAAATCAAAAATAAAATTTCAGGTGGAATGTTGTCGCCGAAAAAAAATTAAATTAAATCAATTCGACTGTACTAATAGTATTGCATATGTTGTATATAGATAGAAAGAAGATTTTGGATTTTCAAATACTGAAAGTTTAGTTGATTAGTTAATTACTGAAGGCAAAAATCACTGCTTTATTTTTGGAAAAATTTACGGAACACATAATTCTTTTAAAACGTTATGTTTAAAACTATCTATGAGGCGTCCAATAGTTATGTTATCTATAATATAAGAAAGGGATATTTTCAGCGTTAGCTAATACAAAGTACAACATATACCGTGCTAGCCATGCTACTATTACAAAGTTCGTCTAAATGCGAAAAAAAAATGGATTAATGCAAATCGCTGGCGTTAAACAAAGGCGGTTGGAATTTGCGTTGATGTATACGTACGCACAGACCAACTGACGAAGTCGTATTTCAATTTGCAATAGCAATTCTAGAATTTACTAACACTTCAAATCAATCTAAAAATTGTACCATTTTATAGAGCACAATCTTCCGTTTTCGAAAAGCTATCATTAAAATCCATTCCATTCAGAATTAAAACCGTTAAAAATTAAAAAAAAAAATCGAACCGCTTTCAAAAGTATCTCTAAAAAGTAAATAAAATTTCACTCAGTTTTACAAATACCTGTCTATCTATTAGTGGAAAGTAGCAAAGAACTATACCTTATTACCGAAAATCAATTTGAAGTCGGCGCAAAAAAAATTACTAATTTCAAAAATATATTTTGCACCGACTTCAAATTGATATTTGGTAATAAGGTACAGTTCCTTGCTACTTTCCTCTAATAGGTAGATAGGTATTTGTAAAACTGAGTAAAATGTTATTTCTTACTATTGGAGATATATTTTGAAGGTGGTCCGATTTTTTTTTTATTTCTTCGACCTTTTTAATAGCTTCACATATTTCAAGGTCCCTGCCTGGAGGATAAATGAATAATACATCATAACCTCACTGTAGTTCCTTATAATAATATACTTTCAGTCCACAGTACATAATATCAAATAGTCGTTTATTTTTCGGTTTCCTCCATTGTACCAGGTTTCACGTAGATCACAAAAAATTTGCTGGCATTATCGCATCTCAATTAAAAACCATCACGCAATGAAATTGTCATCATTAACAACATTGGAAACAACGACATGAACGAAAACATGCTGCACAATTGGGTTGTTGACGAATTTTCAAAAATGGTAAAATATGGTAGTGGAGAACTTAATTTAGTTATATATTTAATTTGGAAGAAAAATTCTTAGCGCAACATATTTTAAAAAATTGTTAAACCTCGACTATTTGGATGTGCCGCCAAAACGGTAGTGACATCATAACTGCAGCTAGATGTGAACTTATAAGCAGAACAGATGAAGACGAATAAGTTGACATTGCTGACAAGAAAGAAAATAACCTCATATGTCAAAAGTAAATTTGACGTTTAGCTAGCAGTGATTGATGTTTGCAGTTATTGTTAATATTTTTTTACAAAACGACTAAGGCATTATAACTGTAAAAGCTAATTCTGATATTCTACTTGCGGTAGATATACTTATGGTCAGCGAATTTTTAAAAAGAGATGATCGTTTTGACATTGCAATGGTTGGAAGTGCAGATGCTGCAAGGTACTTACGTTACAGCTGCTATAGACAGTACAAACTATTGTAATTTCTGCAAGAACTTCCTTTATCTTATCTTATAAATATTACATAATATGTCTAATATGTATTTTATTATTATACTCTTCGCAAAAACGAAGAGTATATTGTATTTGATCGGCACATTTCTAAATCAGTAAATATCGCTCGTAGAGAAAAAAATTTTATATCGTTATGTTAGTGAACGAATTTTGAACAACTTTCAAAATGTCCGTCCGTCCGTCTGTCCGTCCGTCTGTCCGTCCGTCTGTCCGTCCATCTGTCCGTCCGTCTGGCCGTCCGTCACGTTTCTTGTAAGCACGATAACTCAAGAAAGAAAAATCCGATTGTATTGAAATTTGGAGAGTAACTTAGTGTTAGCTAGAGGAAGAACCCTATTATTTTTTAACAAAATAGATTGGTAAATAAAAAAGTTATTAGTAATTTAAAATTTAAAAAAATATTTTTTACATTTTTTTATGGTTTGTAATAAATAGAAACCTTGCGAAATGTTATTTCCTATCACTATTTTTTTTAATACATTTTACTGCGTTTCCTAATAATCACAATAAATTTTCTAATGGTATATATTACACTCATTAACAATTTTAGTAATAAGAAATGGTGGTGTAGCGGCAAGAGTTTCGTCTCGCAATCCACTCCCTCTACCCCTCTTGACCCCCCACGAAGGTCTATCCATCTAACAATTTGCTTATGCTAAGCAAACAATTGTTTTTATAAGCTGACAACTGAAACAGGGTTTTTTATTTATTTTCCCTGTGTAATTTATTATCAACCCCAACATTCTTTTAAATCTATAACTGAATTCATTGTGAAATCGCTGATATAATCCATATAGTAATCCAAGGGTCCCGGGTTCGATCACATCGTGATTTTTTTTTTCATATATTTTATTTTTCACAACAAAGTTGGTATCACAAAATGTCCAAAAATTAACATTATTTACAAGAAAAATGGGAAGAGTATCCTATAGAATGTGTAACAATTATATAAAAAGCTCAGTAAATCGGCGAAGAGTATAATGCTTTCACTAGTTTAATTTAGATGAATTTGTTAACTATACTTTGTATTTTATTAAATATTTCCTTTTCATTGTTTTATTTCCTATTAACTATATACATGCGTATCTAACTGAAAACAACAAAATGAGTTTATCTACTAAAGAAATTATTTATTATCCATTGATACTCACTTCTAAGAAGAGTCAGAATGAGACTTATGAAGATATCAAGAAAGATCTGTATTATAACAAAAAATAATAAATAGGTAAGTACTTTATGCTAGTATCTATCTAAGCAATAAACAATGACATGTATTTATAACACACATAATTCAAAGTGCATTTATAACTACAATCCAACGCATTCGTAACCATTTCCGACTGATTGTGTTCACCGACTTTAGACGACTTTCACAGTTTGTTTCATATAGTTTTTCAACGGCGAGTTTCTAAATTTCCTTTCTTAATTTATTGATCATCCTAGTATTATGGGGCGTCTAGGGAGCTTCATAAATAATCAATAGCTAACAAAAACAATTGCACTTTATTCCAACATAAACTAGATAAAATACATAAAAGCAGATTAAAGCCATTTCCCTCCTTTTAGGAAGTCAAAGCATGAATAACATTCTAATCTAGAGCCGTTAAGAATACAGTAATACACTCTGTTTTATCCACCAGTTTGGCGGGTAATTTAAATTTGTAACAGCTAGAACGCCACACAAGTCTTGTAATGCGGCCGTTTTTCCTACAACATAAACCCATATTAAAAATCAAATTCCTACATTAAGATTCAACTTACCACAAATAAAACGCTTAGAATACATTGTAATTTGTTACTTTACTTGACATTGAAATGGTCTCCACAATAAGAAGACTTGGTCCTTCTCTGGTGGCTTTGAATCATTCATTATTACGTTCAGCGTTTATTATTGGAACACAACAGTTTTTCTGGTGAAGTGGTGGTATTATTTACACAGTACGGCAGAAAACACTATCTGTACTTATATTTATCCATAACTAGATGCTGTTAAACTATACCGAATTGTAACCTATGCACGTCAGTTGAATTTGACGTTAAATGTAATGTCAGATTAAACTGTCTTTTTTCTCCGTCGCTATCAGCGAGGTTCTAAATTAGAACCCGTTTCTCGCCGTTTTATAACAAACTTCTCTACAGACTGCCGTTATTATGTCATCTCCGTTTTAAATGCATGTATTTTTGTAATTAATATTATAATATTATAAGACTTTCTTTTCAACTTCTACATTAGAGAATATTATTTAGGTATTATGCAAATCACAACTTACACACTTTTTATTTATTATAAAAATACCTACTTTCTGTATATTGTTGCCCTAATCTGGGCACGCTAATATACTAGTCAGATAAATACTTTAAAACACTCATTATTAGAGAATCAATCAAAACAACTACTCTTCTAGCTAATACTGACGAAGTATTGAATTACATGATAGGATTCTTAGCATTTTAAAGAACAAAAATATATTGAAAATACTTAAAATACAGAAAGTAGGTATTTTTATAATAAATAAAAAGTGTGTAAGTTGTGATTTGCATAATACCTAAATAATATTCTCTAATCATGATAAAAGCAAATAAATAAAAAATAATTAATTGTAAAAACTTCTACATGTTTCTAATGATTTTTTATGAATAATTGTTATTGTTTAACATAGATTCTCCTCAAATTTTAACTTAGTGCAACAACCCAATATTGTTCAACGGGAGCGTTTCTCTATAAAAAGTCTCAGTTCATACTGTTGTCGTAGAAAACATTTTTCGGCTGATTCGCCTGCATGCAAGGCTCCCTTCCGTTGCGAAATGGTATATGACACGATAGGAGTTATATTAATGCCCTGTTGTTTGTGAAAAAATTATCATTATTATAAATCGAGAACTAAGTTTTTAATTGATCACCGGCGCCTCCGCCAAAACTTCGAATATGCTCGTAATATGAAAAATGTTTTAAATTTTTGTTCACCTTATACTAGATTTAGCTTGATAAACTTAGTGTGGGACCACCGCCGGATCATAGTCTACAGTTTGCAGTAGCAGAAGGTTGGACAGAAATCGCTTAAGCTACGCCAGAGTAATCATTGAACAAACATATAAAAAAAAACATACATACGGGTCGAATTGAGAACCTCCTTTTTTAAATTTTATGAAGTCGGCTACAAATGACTTTTACCAGTGGAACTGAGTGCTGACCAATAGGGTGGAGCATTTTTATACCTATGGAATTTTTTTTTCTTTTAACCAAATTCGCTTGGTATGGGATTGGTGCTCATGTATATTAGTAATACTGTCTCAAAATATTAGTAAAAAATATTTGTATTTAGTACTGCCACCGGATGATTAAAAATTCCGAAAATATTGTAAAAAGTGTAAAAATGACGTAACTTATATATAAGAAGATATTCTTAATACTGAATTTTGATAAAATTCGCTTGGTGCGGTATTGGTTCTCTTGTATATTAGTAACATTGTTTCAAAATATCAGTCAAAAATATTTGTATTTAGTACTGCCACCAGATGATTAAAATTTGCGAAGTAATTGTAAAATGTAAAAAAAATAACAACATATCATATATAGGAAAATATTTTCAATATTGAGTTCGATTGCAATAATAACAGTCATTTTTTTCTTTCTCAGTATTGTATGAAAACATATTGATAACAAATAATGCACAATTGCGCAATGATGTCATCCAACACCGCCCAATCGATAATTTGTCATGACTCGTTATGTCATGCTTATGAGAACTGTCAGACGTCTGTAATTTGTGAGGTTATATTGTGCGTTTAATTAAAATACAATGGCTCTTTTAAGAAGTAATGTTTTATGTCCTGTGTTTGGGTCTGCAGCAGAATTTCCAATGCATACTCTGCCTACCTATGAAAACGTAATGAGATATTATTTATGGATCACCCGTTTCGACTATTCTGATAACAAAAAATTAAAAGATCTTGTCGGAAACACATCAGAAGCGGTGGCATTAAAAGTGGAAGAAATTTGGAGAAAATCTTCTATCCCGATTATTGAACATCGAGTGATTGTAAAGCGCATTCGGGAATATCACGAAAAATATCGGAATTTATTGAAGCCGTACAAGAGTAGAAAACATACCGAGAGCTATAAAATTAGGCTTCAGCAATTTCTTGATAACAGTGAGAGGATTTTTGACATTGCAACATGCAAGTGTGCGAACCACAATACATGCCAATGTGAAAGAACCCGAAAAATTCCTATTAATGAACGCAACTTTTTGAATGATCAAAGAGTGGTATTGATGTAGCCACTAGTCAAAAGCAATCTTCACTGTTTGAGAGAAAACAAAAGCGGCAGGAGCACGAAATGAAGATAAAATTTTCCGACCAACTTGAAGTCACCTGTACTAGTACTAATACTACTTCCGGCTTTGGTAAGCTTATATTTGATGTATTCCCTTCTTGCTCTATTTATATTATTTTAATTCTAGAAATCTCGTCATCAGAAGATTCTATTGTTTGTAGTCCAGAGAAATTGTATGTATCTAAGAATAGATGTTTCTAAGATGAAGAACATGTTAAAAAAATATTCTGTTGTAGCAAGAGTATTGGACCGATATGGAATATCAGACAGAGCTGGGGCTGCAATCGTCTCTGCTACATTACAGAACTTTGGTGTACTAACAGAAGGCAATTGTTCTGATGTAGTGGACAGGAGCAAAATTCGTCGGGCTCGTGCAAATAAAAGAGAGGATGTAAGAAGTCAATCCACATCTGTAATTATCGAATGTGATATGTTTGGATTATATTTTGATGGTCGTAAAGATAAGACACTCGCTATGAGCGATAACAGACGTAAAGTTGTAGTGGAAGAACATATCTTTAGTCAAAGAGCCTGGTTCACTATATGTCGGACACCTTTCGCTATCTTGTGGAACAGCTCAAGCTATTAAAAATAGTACATTGGATTTTTTTTCTACAAATTCAATGAATCTTCAAAAGCTTGTTGCCATAGGTTCTGATGGTACAAACACAAATATTGGACAAAATGGTGGTGTGATTAGGCTTATGGAACTGGAGTTGAAAAAACGATTCAGTGATTCCTTTGTCAACTACATGCCAATGAGCTCCCGTTACGACACCTCTTTGAACATTTGGATGGAATAACAAGTGGACCACAAAGTTTTGTGGGTTCTATTGGAAAACAACTTGCTTAATGCGAGAATCTACCAATTGTACAATTCGAAAAAATGGAGTGTGAACTTAACAGACCTCAAGTCAGATCTAAGTACTGATCAACAGTATCTTCTAGATATTTGTAAAGCCTACACTCGGGTATTTGTTCAGATAGTTTGGCAAAACGCAGTCCTGGGAAAATAGTTCATTCCCGCTGGCTAACTACAGCCAATAGAATTTTGAGATTATATGTTGCGTCCCCTCAGCCTTCACCCAACTTAATTACCTTGGTATCATTCGTAGTGAAAGTACATGCCTCGATGTGGTTTCAAACAAAACGACAATCATCTTGCATTAATGGACCCAATAATGTCTGTCAGTCAATAATTCTTTCGCGGTATTTACCACAAGAATTGAAAAATATCATCGATCCGGTAATTCAGAGAAATGGTTTCTTCGGTCACCCGGAAAATATTTTATTAGCAATGCTCTATGACAATCGGCAACACAACAAAGAATTAGCTTTAAGACGAATTCTGCGAGCAAGGCAATTAAATGTTAACTTTGTAAGAGATTTTACGTTACCCAAATTTAATTTCTCTGCAACAGAGAGACTTGATAGATTGGAGAAGCTGTGAAATCACAGAACCACCGATGACTAAATCGTTGACGAAAGAAACGATTTTGAAAGCAGTGCAAGAGAAAAATTTTGATGCTGATCAATTATTACCTGAGGTAGTTCAATTCCATTGTCACACCCAAGCTGTGGAAAGGTGTGCAAAAACCGTTACTGAGGCATCTTCAG
Organism: Rutpela maculata; assembly: GCA_936432065.2. Lineage (NCBI taxonomy): Eukaryota > Metazoa > Arthropoda > Insecta > Coleoptera > Cerambycidae > Rutpela > Rutpela maculata. Next base: position 233,026,516 of record OW386286.2, read on the forward strand.
CTGTATGTGGTTCTTCTAATCGAGACGGTTTTATAATGGCCAGGATTGAATCTCGTAAAATCATACCAGTTTTCAACACAAAAAAAGAATATGCTACGAATTAATGTTATTCTTAGTTCAATTTTGTCTTTTAATCATTTAAAAAATACATATATTCAGATTTTTTTATTTTTCTTGCATATCTTAGATGTTTTTAAATATTTTATGTATAGTTCTCTCACCGTATTACATAAAACCATCAATAAAAAAAGATTTCTTTTATTCAAAATGTTTTATTTTTTTCCCTTCGATATTAATTGGTACGCCTCTGTGGCAGTACAAGACATCAAAATAATCTAAAATTTCACCACAAGTGATAAATTATCATAGAGCACCAATTCTTCACCAAGCTAAGTGAAAATTTCAACTTTCATATTTTCACTCCACCCTACTGACCAAGAAGAGAGCACATACTCACCGGGTTGTGCACTGGTTTTTTTTAGAAAGTTCAGAGGCTTACAACATATTCGGGTTTCCTTGTTATTTATAATAAATTTAGTGTAGTTTAACTGACGTTTAAACCAATGTTACGTATTATTATCACATTAGATTCAACAGTACTGAAAATATCCGAAAAGTATCATTTTTCGCCAAAACTTTGATTGCTATTTTTGAAAGAGCATAGTTTAGAACCAATTTGGATTAGATCATTATTGTTGTTTTACACAGAATTTCATACATTTTATTTCTCTTACAGTTACTTTTAGTGTAGGATTCAATAAAACCGAGCACTCTACGATATTCAGATTTTGTCCGTCCGTTTCAACCTTTTTTGTGGATTACCGACTCAGTTAAAATTCAGTAGTAAATGCAGAAGAAAACGCTGAAGAGAAGCAGCCCCACTTAGCATTATTACTATGTTGAAATTCTTTCGGATAAATATCATTTAAGATTCTTATATCTTAATTCTGGAGATCTGTAGTATAAGGTATGGGAAACGTATGTTGTTTTCATGGATCTAAATTCACACTTTTCCTCAATTTTACATCATATTTTTAGTGCAACATCGTAGTTGTAGACGTTTTATTCTCACTATATAACAGAACTGCATCTTACATTTCAATCCTATTATATAAAGTGGAACGATAGACTGTAAACGTTGAGCAAATTCTCAGGGGAAATTGCATATACGTTTTATTATTTTATCCCGAGATCGACTTTGTCTCTTCTCTCAACGTTATAAATTTATAGATGTACGCTTTTAATCCTACATAATTCCAGTTGTACTTACATTTGATTTTGGAAACATTTTCTAAAGTAGTTTGTGATTTTGTCTGCACAACACTAATTTATCTATGAATTTATCGCAGTTAAGAAAGATGTGAGATGAAAATGTTTGAAGCTAAATTTTTCTGTTAGGCGTATCTAGAAAGCAGGTTTTCGACAAGGTTACTAAAATTATAAATTTAGTAACCTTGGGTTTTCGAGTAGTCATCATGACAGAAAGTTAACAGTTTCTGCAGTAAATAGGAATAATATTCTTTCGCTAGTTCCTATTAGTAACGAGCTGAAAACAATACTTTTCTTCAAACTTCAGAAAACCATGACATCTCATTTCATGGCATTAAAGTTTGACTTTTTAGACGGTTGGGCGTTGCCATTAACAACGCAGTAAAAGTACCCCTTTGTCATACCTGCCTCGTAAGTATACTCTAATTCCATTGTTTTGTCGATCGTAAGTAACGCTTTATGTACCAAATACTTGCTGTCATTGGCAACGGGCCGTTATTTTTCATAACGTTCCTAGGGAAATAAAGTAAATTTGGAAAAATGTTCTCTTTTATATAAAAAGTATTAAATGTTTTAACTTTTTTGGAAGTAAATCCAGACAAGCCTTACTTGCTAAATCTTCTATATCCGACATTATTTTCAAAAATATTCAGAGCTATTATAATAATATGATCTAATTTGTCTTGACAGTAGTTGTCATTTGAATAGAAGCCGCGACCTAAATTTATTTTATTCACGGTTGCCATAGATATTCCAAGCATCGCTTTACTATCTACTTAGCAAATATGAAACCTGACTCAAATAATTATGGTTCCTCTCTAGTTTTCTAATTTTTTTTCTAGTTTAACCCTTTCTGTACCGGACATGAAATGGCGATGCATGTTACTAGGACCGGGTTTTTTTGCATGCTACCAGGACCCCTGCCGAATATATGCGCCAAGTGTGAAAAATAGAACATATGCAGAAAATTCATTTATTTATAATAATATTTTAGTGTATTAAAGTGTTTGTAATATATTATGTTTAAAAGTATATATTTAAAAGGTTTGTTTTGTATGGTACACTTCAAAATAAGGCTGTACACACAGACCAACATTACACTTTACACTCATGTACCTAGACTCTCTTATTTTTTTGTCTGAAGCTTGCTTTGGCTGCAAACAGTACATCGTCGAACCTTATTGGGTACCAGGACGAGAAAATGTCGGCCTATAAGCCTCTCAGGTCTTTTGGTCATAGGTTTTACTCTTTAGTTAGACTGTGGTGTTTTGTACTTGAAATTAGACAAAGAAATCGATAAGCAAAAGTTATTTTCTCACTAACTAAAACTTACCGCTCAATAAGTTGTCTTTACGATTTTCAACTGAAAATTTGCTAGAGGTTCTCTTCCTGCATTTTGTGTTTGGTACAGTGCATGTGCGTTGAGCATGGCTAGGTCCATATGAAAAAATAGCTTTCTGTACCATTTTACAGTTTTTCTAATGCAATCTGTAGAGCTTATTTCAATCAGAATAACGAGATTCATGACGTCAAGTAAATTTGCCGTATTTATACGGCAGTGAGCCAGGTGGTCCGGTTTTAGCTACCGTATTTCTTCGGCATTGGGCCAACGGATACAACACGAAGCGACACAATTATGCGGCTGTGGTCCCACTAAAGGGTATAAACATAATATCGTCACATATATACGACAACGGTTTAAATATGCCATATAACCCTGAACGCATATATACGGCAGTGGTCCTGAGGGACCATATAGATATTGACTAAAATATACGGCGATGGTACGGAAAGGGTTAATGAATCGGTATGACGAAAAATATAATATGCACCGCGGGTCGTACAGAACGATTTTTTGGTCTCGAATACTTGCAAACCTCGGCCCTACGGGCTTCGGCTTGACAACTGCACTCTCGACCAAAAAAAAGTGCAATTACGACCTTGGTACATAAATAACTATTTCTGATGCTGTGAGGGGCAGAAAAAGTAAAATCCATGGCAACGCGTGTTTTATTTAATACGTCGGCCATGCGATATTAACGCAATGCGTTTTTGGTGGTGAAATTCGAGATTTTCTTTCTTTACTTTTTTCTAGCTAATCGACGTTTGAAGAAAAAATAGCATGTTTTATTCGGAGTAAAAGCCACTTGCTGTGACTCGTCTGTAATTGTCGGACTCACTTCGTTCGTCCGGCAAACCTACAGATTCGTCACAAAAGTATCACTTTTACTCCTAATAAAACAATATACTAGTCTCGCCTGCTTGAAGAAAAGCAAAAATTGAGAGAAAAAAATATGAAGTAATATGTTTAAGTAATTTTAACAAAAAAGTGAAAAAAATACTTATTAACAATATTTAAATTAACTGTGTAATTTGACAATTAGTAACCTTAACTCCTTAGCGTATTCCATAATTCTCGGAAGAATAACCAATGTACACTTGGTTTGTATTATATTTCGCAGTCTCGTCTCATATTGCAAAACACCCTGTAGTAGCAGTTTGCTGCACAATTCGGTACGACGTTAAAAGAGCTGAAAAGAAATGACTCATCCCTACCTACGTCTCGATCTAACATCTCTAGCCTCACTGTAGTTTGTCGTACGAAACGGTATAGACGTGAAATTTCGGATTGTGTGTGAGTGTACATTTATTTGGACTATGAAAAGATGGGAAAACGTAGTTGAAAAAGATGAAACAAGAGAAAAGTGAACAAAATTTAAAGAAACTGCGTAAGGAGTTGGAGGATGATTTCAGTACTTCAAGTAAGTTTTGAAATAAACTTTTAGGTTAATGTGTATGGAGCAGAACTAATGGAAACTTAACACTGGTGGAAACGTTATCAGATAGTTTTACTGGCATTGCAAAAATAAACAATAAGAATTTTTGTTTACGAAAAATGCTGTTCTTGCCACTTATTGTGTGCAATGATACAGCGGCCACTTATTGTGTGCGAAATACTACCACTCATTGGATGCAAATATACTGCCACTCATTGTGTGCCAAATACTGCCTCTCATTGGATGCAAATATACAGAATTTTTGTTTACGAAAAATGCTGTTTTTGCCACTTATTGTGTGCAATGGTACAGCGGCCACTTATTCTGTGCGAAATACTACCACTCATTGGATGCAAATATACAGCCACTCATTGTGTGCCAAATACTGCCACTCATTGTGTGTCAAATACTGCCTCTCATTGGATGCAAATATACAGAATTTTTTGTTTACGAAAAATGCTGTTCTTGCCACTTATTGTGTGCAATGGTACAGCGGCCACTTATTGTGTGCGAAATACTACCACTCATTGGATGCAAATATACTGCCACTCATTGTGTGCGAAGTAATGCCATTCACTGTATGCAAATATACTGCCACTCATTGTGTGCAAATATACTGAAACTCATTAAGTGGAAAATACTTATGGAGCTCAAATAACTGCCCACCTACTGGCCCCATTTATTATTTTAAGAAAAATATTATTTATTTACATTATATATAAATATTGTGTACGTTAAATATTCTATATTCAGTGGCGTAACTACATGGGGTGGAAGGGGTGAGGCGCACACGGGCCTCAGAACTTAGAGCGTCTCACAGGGCCTCTGGGAGCTATACATTAAAAAAAAAAAATGTTTTTTTATTTTATGTTAAATAAACTGAATTAATTTATTTTAACGAGACTTATTTGTTTTATAAAGTTTAGGCCAGATAATCTTGCATACAGACCTCATCGACTCTAGTTACGCTATTGTCTATTGAGAATAATACCTTGAATAATATTTTTAAGCGTGACGTTTTATTAACAGGTCTATCTGTAAGTAGTCATCTGCACTAAACAACGCGTGCGTCATATCGACGCACGGGTAAAATAAGTAGTCTACTTGAGATTACATGTAGATACCAATTTGGTCCGAATTAGAAAAAAAAAAAAAGATTGGCAAAGGAGAAAATCAACCTAAGTCCCCTGGCAATTAAAGTGTTGAAAAGTGGAATACATAAAAATATTAGGATGGAGCTTATTGACAAATACCCGATTACCGAGAATTGTTTGACGATACGTGCCCCAAAATTTAATCAAGAACTTTCCGTTTGTATTTAATACTACAATACGGCAATAAAATTTTTTCATTCACATCCAACAAAAAATTGGAGCTGGCATGAGTGCAATGGTGACGCCAATTGAATATTGCAGTCATTCATAATATTTTCCTAAATTTTATAAACAGAGATTCAATTCAATTTATTATAAACATGTTATAATGCCGTCATACATATGTGCCTAAATTTTATAAATAATGGTTCAGTTCAATTTATTATGAAATTGCGATTTAAACTAAAATATATATTTCCATAAAAGAGTATTGAATGGTGTTAAATGGTAATATACAAAACTGCTAAAAACACAGATAAGGTTTTTGCTAAATTGCTTTATCGCTAACTCTCCTTGCTTGCCTTAAACTAAAATAAATATACGAAATGATTAAAGATCCTGACAAAACAAAATATGCTGTACTTGACATCAAGTTTTGTGAAATATATACAGGGCATTAATATAGGAAGGGTGATCATATGATTCACCTAAATGAAAATGAAAATGAAAAAGAAAAATGTGTAGGAGACTTTATTTACACATCACCTCAATTATATGTTTCATATAAATACATACAAGAGGTACAAGTGGTCGCATGATTCTCTTAAACTTTCAAAAGCAGGCACATGATTTGCCATATATGTGACCTAATTGGTACATAAATTAACAAAAAAATGGGTTTTCTCCCTCCTGGATTATGAAGAGAAAAGGGAAAGTCAAAACCACTCAGATGGAAATTAAGAAAATCATTCTCCAATAATCTCTACTGGTACTGCCACTGAGCGCGGAGACAATCGAGGTAGTAACCCCATCAAATGTCCATGTATGTGGGCCAAAAGTATACGAAGAAGTATTTGTCAGATGCACAAATTATCTTGAAAATGGTCTAAATAAAGAGGTTCGGAAGGACATCGTTCATAAATGTCCTTCACGAGAAAATATCCCACGACTTAACTCGACAAAATTAAGTGGTAAAGTAAAGTTCAAATTTGTTTAAGCGAAAATACACTAAAATAAGACAAGTTTCTTGCCAAATTGCAAGAAAAGCTAGCGGCGGGTATATCAGCCTGAGTGTCACCAATGGAGAAAATTATACAAGGAGAAAATCTCAACCTAATAACAGATATCCTTGTAAAACTGGCAGATACAAGCCAAATATCGACATTTCTTCATCACGCTATGCCCAACTATAGAAGATACCAGATAATCCCCTGTTGAACAAGGAAAACAAAAAAGCTTTGAACGTAGAAGGGGAAAAAGAGGAAGCCACGACAGAGATGTTACCAACGTCAGCAGAGGAGGTAAATGAAAAATATGCCGGTCGACTGGCTATTTTTTAAATAATTGGAAAGGGGCGACAACAATCCCCACATTTGGGGGAAATGTATACAAGGGTATGTCATACCCTTCAGGTCACATCCTGTATAAATAAGTAAACCAAATATAACAATATCTGAAATTAAATTATATAATCAGTCGACCTCTAAATTAATAAACATAGATGCAATTCTTTATGTAAAGATTCTAAAAATGAATTTATGTCACCATACTTTTTAAAGGAAAAAAAAACAAATGGAGAATATAGAAGATTATAGAACTGGCAAAGTTTTAATTTCTTATAACTGTTTCTTAGCCCCTGTGGACTTAAAGGAGGCTTCTTTTTAATACCGATTAAAAAAGATCACAGGAAATTTTTGAGATTCCAATTTAACAAAATCTTTTTGAATTTAACTCGTTACCTTTTGTATTAAACTTATTAGTTCAACGAAAAAATGTGAAAATAACATAAAATACACCACGGATATTCTAACTTAACCAAAGTTTATGATAAATAAAGAGAAAAGTCAATTAGTCCCTTCCAGAGAAATAAAATATTTAGGATTTTTATTTAATTCACAAAATTTGACAATAAGTCTGACTGGACAAAAGCGGAAAACAACCCGTTAACTTGAACATTTTTAGTAAAATATGTAAATGCAAAAAGGAATTTTTCAAAACTTATAGGACAGCTCGTAGCCATATGCCCGGCTGTCATGTTTGGAAGGCTTTACTTAAAAGGTTTTTGAAATAGCCAAGTATATGTCACTTAAAACTAATCAAAACAATTATGACCACAAAATGAACATTCCAACGAGCCTAAAAATTGACTTTGTTTGGTGGTTACAGGAGCAGCAAACCAAACCATCAAGCAAACCATCTAAAACAGGGTGGGGAGGACACTGTAATAGCGTGACTTCCCACAAATTGACTTTGTTTAGTGGTTACAGGAGCAGCAAACCAAACCATCAAGCAAACCATCTAAAACGGGGTGGGGAGGACACTGTAATAGCGTGACTTCCCACGGGTTCTGGAGTCAGGTAGAAAAAGTAAATCACATCAACTGCACTAAGCTGCATTTTATGCACTAAAATCTTTTGCAGAAAATGAGAACAGGTGCTCAATTCTCTCACGAATAGACCTCATAACTGCCTCCGCATTTATAAACAAAATGGGTAGCATCCAATTTCATAAATTAAATAAAATAACCCGAATAATATAGCAGTGGTGCGAGGAACGTGAAATATTTATTTTGTCTTGCAAAACACGGAGGCTGATTATAAATTTCGAAGGCATTCTGTAAACACCGAACATGAAAAAAAAAAAAAGAAAAAAATCTGGAGCCCGAGATATTGACCTATTTGTTACAAATTTAAATAAAAAGTGTAAAAATACATTTCAGGGAGCCCGACCCATTTTGTTTGGTACCTAAAATTTTATAAAAAATAATTAAAACAAAGCAACTTGTTGTTCCACAATGGGGCAGCCAACCATGGTACCTCAAATACTTAGAAATATTAAAATTGCGTAAATTATATAACCTCCTCCACACTTTAACTTGGAGGTTTATGGAAGTGTTAAAAATCTGTCAAGTCAGGGACATTATATGGCTAAAATTCATGTTCAACTTAATTGTATTATTTGTGTTTAAATTACTTTTTTTTCTGTCTATTACAGAAAATATTGTTTTTTGTCTTGCATCTGTCATGTTACAGAGAGAATATTATTATAGAAATTAATTAACTATAATATGTCTGGAAAATTAGCTTTTTCTTACAAAAATACCGTTACTCCCAGGCTTGAGCCGCCTACTCTTTAAACATCTACAGGGTGTTTTGTAATATGAGACGAGACTGCGAAATATAATTAAGTGATCAATCGACTTACCTGTAAGGAAGGTTGATCATAATTATATGAGCAGTCTTGTCGAAATATTACAAATCCCTCCCTTTGTTTTCTTTTTATATATAATCAGTACAATCCCGCCCTATAGGCGATCAAACCTGAGTTCATATTTTCAACGAGTGAGGCTAGAGATGTTAGATCGAGACGTAGGTAGGGATGAGTCATTTCTTTTCAGCTCTTTTAACGTCGTACCGAATTGTGCAGCAAACTGCTACTACAGGGTGTTTTGTAATATTTCGACGAGACTGCTCATATAATTATGATCAACCTTCCTTACAGGTAAGTCGATTGATCACTTAATTTTATTGACTATTTTAGCCGGCCAAACACACACACATACACACATATTTCTGAACGCTCTTGGTTTGGGGCATATTAGGCGCGCAGACGTGACTTATCTGTTAATGGGTAAAAGCATCCGCGCTCCTAAACCGCCATTCCAAATTGACGAGCCCAACCATGCTGACTTGTTTCAAGTTTGTGGAGCGTTGTAAAGTATAATTATAATGGCCGATACAAGATACTGGGGTAAGGAGTTTTTAACGAAATTTATCGAAATATATCGAAAACACCCCGCTCTTTGGATGGTTAAAATCAAAGAGTATATCAATAGAAATCTTAAACATAAAGTCATCACGAATTCCTCAGTCAGTTTTTCCTCATTTTCCTCTACGTTTACCATTTTCTATTGATTCAATGTACATTAACGCCAAGACTAAGGTTATTTTCTTACCTTCCATCTACTACAACTTTCAAACACATCAGAAATCCAAGCTCGTCCTAATTTTATTGAAATATGCTAATAATCTCATCCACAAACACATGCACTTGGAATCTCTCGTCTAAGTATTCCTATTTAGCGTACCAGTTAAAATAGCCGGCCACACACACACACACACATATTTCTGAACGCTCTTAGCTTGTAGACTGGCGGTACATGACTAGTCAGGTGCAACGTTTTTAAAATGTATGCCAATCATATATATGAATGAAATTACCATTAATATGTCAGAAACGCAAATTTTAGGCAGTCGTCGCGTGCAGAAGGGTGTGCAAATCGATTTTTTTTGTTTTTTTTTGTGATCTTTTTTTTAATTTTAAAATGGATGCCGATAGTACCAAACGAAAAGCCTTGAAGAAGAATCCAGCGGAAATTCATTGACATGCAGTTTCCGCGCGCAAAACAACCTTTGATGCGCACATTTAATCGTAAAATTTTTTGGTGTTCTTGATTTTGGATGATTTTGATTTTGGATTTTTTTTTAAGGCTTTCCATTTGGCACTATTGGCATCCATTTTAAAATAAAAAAACACAAAAAAAAACACTCAAAAAATCGATTCGCACACCCTTCTGCACGCTACGACTGCCTAAAATTTGCGTTTCTGGCATATTCATGGTAATCTCATTCATATATATGATTGGCATGCATTTTAAAAACGTTGCACCTGACTGGTCATGTACCGCCAGTCTATTGAGACATATCAGGCGCGCAGACGTGACTAATCTGTTAATGGGTAAAAGCATGCGCTCTCTAAACTGCCAGTCCAAATTGACGAGCCCAGCCTTGTTTCATGTTTGTGGAGCGTTGCAAAGTATAATTATAATAGCCGACACAAGATACTGGAGTAAGGAGTTTTTAACAAAATTTATCGAAATATATCGAAAACACCCCGCTCTTTGGATGGTTAAAATCAAAGAGTATATCAATAGAAATCTTAAAGATAAAATCATCACGAATTCCTCAGCCACTTGTTTTCCATTTTTCTCTATGTTTACCATTTTCTATTGATTCAATGTATATTAAAGCCAAGACTAAGGCTATTTTCTTACTTTCCATCACTATATATATTTTTTTAACCTACGAGCGCGATAAAACTTTCAAACACATAAGAAATCCAAGCTCGTCCTAATTTTATCGAAATATGCTAACAACCTCATCCACAAACACACACTTGGAATGTTCGTCAAAGACTCTCGTCTAAGTATTCCTATTTAGCGTACCAGTTAATGGACAATGGGGTTCCTGGCCTGCCACGGATTTGGCACCCGTACTTAGTATGCGAAGGGCTAGAATCGTACCTAAGACGCTATGTGTGTTTCCAGCTATTCATACTATACGTTAACCGTAGAACATGGATAATATTGAATGGAACTACCAAAGTTTCAAGCGGCACATGTCACTGGACGACGTTGACTTGATAAGCTATTGTTAAAAATATTCGGATTATACTCCTCCTCCCCCCAAATAGGATATGTTGCACACACTGCATTTACTAATGTCCTCGTTTTCTAGTTTGGGTATAGTAGATAGTTTTACCCTTATAAGTTTTTCAGAAAAGTATTTTTTTTGGCATTGGCACTTTATGTTCGATAGCTACATTTATAAGACCATTAGATACTTACATGAAATCTTATGTAGGACGAGTAGAAAGTATCTTCTTACACTTTCACATAGATGTCGACCGAGGCACAGCAGATGAATTTTTTCTTAATACACAAGTAGCTATTGAACGTTTTAAAAAGTATTCATGATTTTAATTGATCTTGCAAAGATACGAATTTAAAATATTAAAATATTAAAATATTTTATAAAACTTGAAAATGTTTGTTTTCTTTAATCAGGTTTAAAGTCAAATTTATTAGTTTCACGAATACTATATATAAGAAAAAACGTTCCACAGATATATGTATATTTATATACAAATTACATACTATGAATTGATTTCCACTGATATCATAAATATCGTTTGCTCGTTACACTTTGATAAGTGCCGAAAAAATTGGGGGCTAAATCCCAAAATAATTCTATGGTTACAGAAGATAGTAAGACACATGATGAGCTACGGATCAATGGCATGGTAGATTAAAACATTGCAGTTGAGAGCTATGAAGTTGTTAAGTGATGTCCAGAGACTTGCTTGTCCATAACCCATAGGGCCGATTAGAATCACTTCCGCAGACACATTGGAACTCCTATAGATCTGGCACAATTACACATATTCGTCTAGCGATAAACTCAATCAGTGATTAATAGGTTAACACAAAGCCCAACGCCGATAGAACAGCAGCACGGAACAGAGGACCAGAAGGTATAAACTGCTATTCTAGAAATGATTATGGACACCAAAGTCCAAAAGTGTACTTCAATAAAAATTTTCAAATTAAAATACCAGACAAGGAAGACTGGATAAATTGATCCTAAATATCAGCGAATAGTCTGGTATGCGGACAGAACAAAGACAGAATCGGGGGAGTCGGAGCTGGTATTTGAAGGAAAATGTCAAAAAAAATTACCGATAAATCTAGAACAACCGGCAGTATTTCAGCTTGAGGTGGCCACGATACAGTGGTGTGTAAAAGAGTTAATAAGGCAAAGAATAGTCAATCAACCGATTTCCATTTTCTTCAATAACCAAAAAAGATTAAATTCCATCAGTTCACGGCATGCACACAACATGCAGATTCTACTAAGAGATACGTCACTGTTAGACTTCGGAGGATAACTAAGGACTGATAGGTGCACTAAGGAATCTTTATCAAAGCGGTGGTGTGTTTGATACAAAAGATAAAACGTGATTCGGAGGTCTAAGGAATAACCATGCAGGCACGCCACAACGTATCTCTAGGAGGTCAAGGCCAATCAGGCTGCTCCGCAATTTGTAATCTGTGTTCTGTGCACTATGATATGCTAGGATTATTATGGCAATAAATTATTTTATCGTTAGTAGCACAATATTTTATTCATAGTGATTTTAAATTTTGAAAAACCTTTATTAGTAAAATCTATAATCTCGCCTTCAAGTAGCTGCTAGAAAATTACAAATTGCGTGTCTTAAAATTCCTCATTTATACAAACTCTTGAATTGTAACTGGACATTATGAAACGTTATTTAGTTAGCGAAGAGAACGCTGAAGGATATGCGTGAATCAGGGTGGCCAATAACCCGTACCTAAAAAAATATCCCACAAATAAAAACTAATTTATCTTTCAGTACTGACAGCAAAAGATCACAAAATGATTTATGTGGTGAAAGACATTTCTGCTACATTGCTTTTATGCGATATAAACAGATTTAAACAACAAATTTAAGAGTCAAACAGTGTATAACAAGAATATACAAGACCGTTCACAAAGTTTGAAAATAAATATAGGGTCAAAATGGGGTCAATACTTCTGGAAGGCATAGCTTGGGACAAAATAACACTAAATGTAAATGTTTTTCGTAGGATATCCCCTTCGAGCTACTCGCCATTAAACCTTAAAAGTGCCTTTGCTCATAACTGCCAAACTACTCATATTGTAAGGAAATTCGGACATTATACAGTGATTGCTTTTCGTATCTTGTCTAGTGCGCTTTACTCTTAAACTTGACAAATTATTTTTACTAAATATTTTTGTAAATCCCAAAATAATCCTATGGTTATATGACACAGCAAGACCCGTGATGAGCTATGGATCAATGGCCTGGTGAATTAAAACGAGAACATTAGGACAAGACCTTTTTGTTGCCTGTTTTAAGGGATAAAAGGGAAAACTGACGGTATAGAAATTTTTGTTTTTGTCCAAAATTGACTTCAGCGAGTCAAAATACTTCAAAAAAGTTTGATGAGAACCTTAGGATAAGACCTTTTTTTTCCCTTTTGGGGCTTGAATTACTCACAAAAAAATATCAACAAAAGCCCAAGCCAATGGGTGTCTGAAGATGCTTCCATGTGAAGATGACACCTATAATCTAGTTAAGTTAATTTTTCACCTCAAACACTATTTTGAGCAAAACAACGACATTTAGTAAATGGATTCATCAAAAAATGCTGTAAACGTCGTTTCAAAGTTTTTCATGTTTATTTGTACAAAACTTTTTCGACATTAGTATTTTTTGACAAAATTGCATAAAAACTACTCTTGAAAGGAACACGTAGGATGTGTGTGAAAAATGGAGGATGTGTGTCATTTATGAGAAAAATCATATTGAATAAGTGCGTTGGAAACTATCTCATTATGCATGCAATCTTCAAATTGTCGAGACTGCATCAAGAACCATTTTTGAATACCTGTTAGCTTCAACTTTTATTGTTATTTTTCAGTAAGGAACACACCCCACAAACAATTCTTATTTCCAGACATCCTGTATGATGTCAATGGACGTAAAATATGTACATAAGACATATTAAGAAATATGCATACTATCCAGAGTAGAATATATTTCAATTTATTTTATTATTTGTAAAACAACAAAGTAATCAATAATTGCATTAATCTACTCCCTTAGCAATATAATTAATGAATATAACCTTTAACCAGTCCTCAGATAACACCACAACAATATTTTACGGGGGTGACGTTGGCTCGATTTGTACATTAGGTTAGTCCGGAACTGAGACTGGTAAACCATTAATTCAAGCGTGAATTTCACAATGCAGCAGAGCGCATCTTCATTGAAAAGGCCTTTAAATGCCTCCGTAATTCTCATGGCTGGATCCCGTGACACTTTGTTTATAAAATGAAGTATACGTTATTTTACCATTTCCGCGTAAGAAATATAAAAGCTGATATAAAAAATATTTCTGTTTCTTTACCGGGCGCAATGTTTCAGAAATATGCGGTCAAAGCATTTATAGTTAGGTTTCGTTTTGAAATTAGGCTATTCAAATCATGCCGAAAATATCATTCATACTGAAATTTAAATGATTGTAGACAAAAACCAATTTTCTTGATGCAGTCTGGTTCCCAAACAAGTGAATGCTCTTGATAAAAATATGATTTGATATAATAGTACAATACAATACGAGATGAATACAATGAGTATTACTTTATCATAATTTAAACCAAATAGAACCAATATACAGGGTGTTCAGTTAGTGTTCCCTAGGAAGATTATGCAAAAATGGTTAACTTTATAAAAAACTTTCTTAACAAAATTCTCAATGTTTAGTTTCTACTATAACGTAATAGTATATTGTGTATTTAGGTGTGAAAGCAATAAGACGATGCAAATTGTTGGCCGAGGCGCTAGCCAAGGCCAACAAGGATCGAAGACCGGGAATGCGCTTTCACACAGAAGTACACATACTATTTTTTCTGATATCAAAATCAATATTATTATATATTAAGGAATTTGTATTAATGCATAAAATTTCTTAATTACAATCTAACTGCTTACTAATAAATGCAATTTTAATGTGAGTTGGTTTGTCTGTGTGTATTTATTTACTGTCTAAAATATACACAAAAAACCGTACGGTTTTGTTGATCGCTGCTTAGCAACGGATCTTTTCCGGTCTGTTTTCTGATAGTTTCTTAGTAATGGACTAAAATACTGGAATTTTGCATTTTTTATCTGAAATTGCGCCGAAAATGTAGACATTGCCGATCGATTTCAGAAAAAAATATTTTCAATTATACAAAAACAAGTTACACAAGAAATTATAATTTTTTTAAATGGAACACCCACCCTTTTGACGCCAGTTAAGCCTTCAAGAGTCCTGTATTACAACTTACAATATTTTGCCAAGTTATGATTTTTTTCCTGTTTTTTTTTTCGGCATGGTTTAATTTAAATTAAACCATTTTCTCTAGTTTTTAAATTCATTTTTCTCAATACTTATTGTTTTCATTTTTTTTTGGACAAATCTCATTATATTTAATTTCTACATATTCCATGTGTTAAATTTT
This sequence comes from Rutpela maculata, assembly GCA_936432065.2. Taxonomy (NCBI): domain Eukaryota; kingdom Metazoa; phylum Arthropoda; class Insecta; order Coleoptera; family Cerambycidae; genus Rutpela; species Rutpela maculata. The sequence continues at coordinate 233,041,771 of OW386286.2, forward strand.
TGTCCTTCTAGATTTTCAAAATTTTTATGAAATTTCAAATTTGGTATCCACAGCTCTTTTATCAAGCATGAAAATGGTTTTGAAATGAAAACATAAATGTTTCCTGTTTCTTTGAATCTCTGCTTGTTCCTGCGACCAGGACACCTCCACTTGGTAAATGCGGGCAACAGAATTATTCTGGCGAAGTTCCTAGGTAATCATATGAAGCCTTCATGATAAAAACAGGTAAGGATATTACGATGCAGGGTTTCGGAAGTCTAGTATCGGCGGCTGGTCAGGGTGGGCAAGCGGGCCCGCAGGCGTCGTCTTCATACGACTGCAGCTCTTCAGTAGTGGGTGGCTTGGCTACTGTTGAGTATAATGCTACAAATTTACCAATTTTAAAGATTTCTAGAATTGATGCAGAATCTACGACAGCTCAGCATCCATACTATTTAATGAAAGATTGTTTCTGCTTTGTAAACAGCAATCTAAAAAGTATATATAAAATATTCTTTAATGTGCAGGAAAATATTGATATATATATATTAAGTCAAGTATGCACCAAATATTATTTGTAATTCTTGCAGAATTATGCTTCAGCCTTGGAACAATACTAAAGACAGTAAATATTTAAAGATTGTGGGACCAGTTGTATGGTCTGATCCAAGCACTAAAGAAAGTTGTTACTTCTGTATGACCGATACTAGTAAGAAAATGTCAAAATCGGAAAAACATAACTATATCTGAATATAATTTATATTACTTTTGAGTTTATCTGTTGGTCGTTTTTGCGATAAAAATGCTATTTCAAAGAAAAAATCCAAGATAAAAAAAAACCAAAGATAAAATTAAATTCCGATGGCGGAATTCAGGAAGTCAAAATACATAAAGATTGGTAGGTCCAATTTCTGGGTCTGAAGTTTTTTTTGTGTGGCTGTGTAATTATATTCCATATTTTTAAATACTACTTAACAATATTAATTCAACTTAATCACGATAATCTTAAACATCTTACGGAAATGTTATAAAGTGAAAAACAAACGCAAAACGAAAGTCCAAAGCCATACCAGATTTTAATGCTATAATAAAAAATCGGCAGCTACTGGAAGTGGCTGGAACCTCCCCACACGGTGGATCTAGATCAGCTGTGTTTGGATATTACATCGGAAATCAGAGCATTGAGCAAACAGATAAATTACACGTGACTTTGGAGCCATTTATTTCGTGGACAAATCTCGAACGAACTGAAGTGGACTACAAGCAATCTGTTAAAACATAACCTCTCATGTTTGTTTATGTTGCATGTTAATCAATTGCCGGATATTATAAGGGTAATTAACAGATAACGTTTCGAAGATTTTGTAGAACATTGAATAGCGAATAAAAATAATACAGAAATGACACTCTAACCTCAACGAATCAACAACATTATGTACAGTTCAAGCGGACTACGTATGCGTCAAATTAAAATCTTCTTGCACGATCAAAAAGGCCCGAGCAAGTCGAGCTTCGTCTGAGTCCATTATTTTGTAATATTTGAACGTTTCAGATTTAGCTCGGTTAACTCGATTTGCATTAAATGAACGATTGTGACGCATCCCATCAATCAGACGTAATATCCGAACACGGCTATAAACAATTATTACCTTTAGAAAACTAACTAAAATGAGTTATGCCATTGTCAAAAATATTTGGGTTGGTTTGTGACCAGTGCAGCATGTTTTCATGTAGTTTTTACGTTTTAAAGGTTTTTAATATGAGTTTTTTGTAAAGAATTGTTTAATGTGTCTTACTAGATTTTCTCGTTATAATATTATTGGCTATAATTGGAAAAAATGCCTGATATGTGCATAGGAGTGGGTTGGGACATCGTGGAAATCATGACACGGTTAGCTTTTTCCATCGTGAACTCTAAATATTTCCCTCTTATAAATGATCTGTCGAGAGAACGACGTCAAAGATGGATAGCCGCGATTAAAAGGCCTAACACCTTCCATCGTTTTTACATCTCGATTTTTCATCTTGATTTTCCAACACCAACTTCTTAAAATACTCACTTTGCATAATTAAATAAAGTTTATTACTTGAAAACAATCAAAAACGCCTTGCCACAATCCACAAAAAACACTATATTGTTAAAATTTCAAGATACTTAGCCAGGCCGACGGAAAAACACAAACTGTTTTGACAAACGTTTAACTACTGTCAAGAAATGTTTGACCGCAACGCAAAGTTGGAAGTCACGTGGTTTGGATTGCCTAATTGTTGATTAATAAAAATAGACAACTAATTACAGGTTAGATTTCCAACCTACAAAAAGAGTCCTATTTTATTAGGACAAAGTATTTAGAACTTCATAAACATTACACTGTACCAGATTTTAGTTGAAAGTACGGGAACCAGGCAGAAATTTTAATAATAGCTACGTAATATTCTTAAATCTTAAGAAATATATATTTTTCAGGTTCAGGTTAAATCTTAAGAAGTATATATTTTTCAGGTTAGCTGTGACGTCACGTATAAAAAACCTATAAATCAAAATTCACAAAGGCTACCAACCCAAATATTTTTGACAGATGGCAAAATACATTTTCCCCTAACAATAATACCAATAATATATTTTGGATGCTGTCATGTGTGCTCATATAAGGAATTCTTTTTAATTTTTTTAACGGAAACGAAATCGAAAAGGCGCAAGTGTGATATATCGTTGAAATTGGAATTTTTACTGCTTTTCAATGGTTCGATTAAAAATTGTAAGTAATCATAAAATAAACAACTTGTTGTGCCAAAATGGCACTAAACGTAATCCGATCTCATCCAAAACCTTTTCAGATCTTCTGGAGCACTAAAGAAACCCTCATGCAAAGTTTCATCCAAATCCGTTCAGTAGCTTCGCCGCTATCGTGCTAACATACATACACACACACACACAGACATTTTTTAACAACCACACCTGGGACGTCAAAACGTAAAGATTTGATATTTTCTCAATTTTCGATTTTGGACTAAATGTAGTAACCTCCCACAATTTTATTGTGGGGAGGTTAAAAGCAAGTTATGAGAAAAAATTATATCTCAAAAATCGTTTGAAATAAAAATAAAGTGTGTGATATTAAAATGTGGGGAATTGAATGCTTCATTTATCCACGTAAAAAAATATAGGCATTCCATTTTAAAAAAAAATTGAGAAAAATAATAATTATATATCAAGAAATGTAAATAAATATTTTGGACACCCGGTATAATAATAATTTATTTCAAAAATATTTTTCAGTAAATACATCATTATCAAATAAAATCTTACATTTTTAGAAAAAACAATTAATAAAATAAAATAAAAGTGTAGTACAGGACCCTTGAAGGCTTGACTGGCGCTAAAAAATACAGGGTGTTCCGTTTAAAAAAATTATACTTTCTTGTGTGACTCGCTATTGTGACACCTTGTATAATTGAAAATAAGTTTACGTTGTAGTAGAGATGAAGTACTGAAAGGTTTTTTTTATAAAGTTAGCCGTTTTTGCACAATCTTTCGAGGCAACACTAACTGGACACCCTGTATATATTATTTTCAACAAAACTTCAGGAATCTGAAATATATACTTCTATAGTCCTTTGTTTCGAGTATTTTTACGTTGCGTAAATAAGGCAGTGAGAAGTGTACTGCATAATAACGATTCCATGATTTTAAAGATTAATAATAATAAAAATTAAAATTTCTGGTTACGTGTCTGAGCATCTATAAAAAAACATTTCTGTTCCTTTAACAGACGCAACGTTACATAAATATGTAGCCAGAATATTTACAATTAAATATTGTTTTGAAATTAGATTGTTCCAATTATGCTGTAAATGTCACTGATACTGAAATGTAAATTATTATAAGCCTAAAACCACTTTCTTGAGACTGTCGGGTTCCCAAACAAACGAATGCTTTTGATAAAATATAATTTGTTACAATACAATATGAGATAATCGCAATGAGTACAATTGAAAATCAGATAAGATGAGCATATATTATTTTCAACAAAGCTTCTAGATCGTAAAACGTATATTTCTACGGTCCTTTGTTTCGTATATTAGTTTTACGTCGCGTAAATTGGGCGGTATAACATATACCGGATAATAAAAATTCGATGATATTAAAGATTAACAATGATAAAAGTTAATAATTTTTTACTACAAGTTATTTATGTGTATCTTAGGCCTAAGGCCAGTCAACCAGGTCTTCGCAGTTCCAAAAGTATCATGATTTGGAAATCAGTGGTAATATTTTTCCTTCTTCCCAAAGTTTTCCCTTCTTCTGCTGCTACTCTGTGACTGACTCCGCCAAATCTTAGGTCTCGATATGGACCTATGAGCAACATAAAGCAAAGGCAACATCTTTCTTCTATATTAACGACTTTAGAAGTGCGACTGAAGACGATAATATTTCGCATGCAGTTAATACAACTGTCAAGGATAAATATGAAAAAAATATACGTGGTGGTCACCCTGACAATGTAAAAAAAGAGGAAGATAGTATTTCGCATGTAGTTAATACAAAGTGAGCAAATGAAAATAAAATTTCATTACTTATTCTATTACAGCAACTTTTGCTGTTCTTTTGTGATTTCTTAATTTATACAATTTCAGTCATAAACAAATAATAATACAGAATTAATTAAAATCTGTGTTGCTGTTCCTCATTCAATAAAAAAAATACTCATATAAAATGTTAACTATGAGAATCTAAAGGATCCACTACATTTACAAAGGGACAGTTATAAAAATATAATAGGAGTGAAGAGCAGGAAGCAGCTTTGATCTTTCTCAATTAAAGTTTGACGTAATGCGGATAGCATAATTAAATACAGAAACTGCTAGGGAGTGCATGCTGTAAATTGACTGCAGTAGAATACGCTCTTAAAATTAATTTTCAAAGTAAGTAGTAATAATATTGTGAGAAAACATACAGGTAAATAAACTCATATAAGCAGTGACTATGTATATTTATTATATTATTGCAGAAAGTCAAATTATTTACATCAACTTTATAATCGACGTTGGATCAATCGTTAAGGCATCTCGCTTCTAACTAGGGATACCAAACGCAGCGAGTTTCGACTAGTATTACTATTTAAAATATCATTAAAATAAGAAAGTCAAGGTTAAAAATCATTTTAAGGGGACAATTTAATTTCCTAGGTGAGGAGGCATTTTTACAATTAACTATTTTTGATTTATTTGTTTTCATCGTGATTTGAAAATATTATTTGGGTATTAAGCAAATCACAACTTACATGCTTTTTTAATTTAATATTAAATTACCTACTTTCTGTATATTGGTGCCTCAATCTGGTTATGCCAATATACTAGTTAAGTGAATATTTTAAAACACTCATTATTGGAGAACCAGTCAAAACAATTACTCTTCTAGCTAATACTGACGAAGTATTGAATTAGATGATAGCATTTCAAAGCAAAAAATATATTGAAAATACTTAAATTATTTATTGAAATTCAGTCATTCACAACAATTATTGAACCGTACATTCTATTCTGTTGAGTCAGCTACTTGTGAATTACTGAATTTCGTTTACATAGAGCTTGACAGGGGTAGATATGTTGCCTCATTACTTTTTGATCTGTCTAAGGCATTTGATTCCGTATGCCCAAATTTTTTAATAACGAAACTCAGTAGTTACAACTTACCAGGCAATTTAATTAGTTGGATCCAATCGTATCTTGAGGGGCGAAATATGGTAATTAACAATAATGGTACCAAGTCAGCTGCGCACGATGTAAAACTCGGTGTTCCACAGGGATCTGTACTAGGCCCATTACTGTTTTTGTTATTTATTAACGATCTTCCTATCCATATCCCTGGAGGCTTAGTTACAATGTTCGCAGATGATACAACTATAACTGTATCAGCAGAAACATCACAAGAGCTAGAAAATCTGATCCAAAGTGCTATATGTGATTTAAGCATATGGTGTGAGAGGAACAGACTTGTTTTGAATAAAACCAAAACCAAATGTATAAATTTTTTTATAAGAAGGGGGGCATTCCTGCTAGCAAAATACAGACCGGTGATATGGAATTTTCAGATTCAGTAATGTTCCTAGGTACTTGCATTGATAATAGACTTACCTGGGACGCTCATGTGGACGGTGTTTGTAAAAAACTAAACAAGTCGTATTATGCGATCTTACAAATGAAAGATATCCTAGCTGTTTCAGGACTTCTAAGCATATATTATGCCATGGCATACTCACATATTTCTCTCAATATAATAAACTGGGGATGTGCTAGAGATTTTAACAGAATTTTCGTAGCCCAAAAGAAACTTTTAAGGCTAATTTTTAATATGAGGAGCATTGAAAGTTGTAGGCAGGTTTTTATAAATAATAAAATTCTCACTGCCCCTTCAATATATATATACAAATGCGTAACATTTGTTAAAAGGCAGTATCATCTATTCACCAATAATTCCTGTTTTCATGAACACAACACGAGGCACGGTGAGCTATTGAATATTCCTCGTCATAATACTACAACATACAAACATTCAGCAAATTATAACTGCATCAAATTATACAATAAATTGCCTACTAATTTGAAAAATGTTGCAAGTTTAGATATGTTTAAAAAATATATAAAAGTCATGTAACGGTTTCTTGTCGGGTAGCTGGTTCGGAGATTAATCAGGGTCCAGATTAGTTAATAAGACAGCCCAATAAAAATTGCATTCGTTCCGTCGTGTTTGCGTCGGGAGATGCACAAAACTGCAATATGTCCAGCTCAGCACGCTGTAGACAGATTGGCAGAATTATCCACTCTGAATTATGTTGATTTGCAGCCGGGCTTTTATATCCGAGAATCCTCGCTTACTGGTGACGTAGAACTGCGTATAGTTTAGTGTCGTGTGCACATCCATGCTTCTAGATGGGAGATGGGCAGGTTTGCGGGCCGTGTGCACATTGGTGTCGTGTGTAAATCCGGAATCTTAGTAATGGAGCAGGAATTTAAAAAATGCTTCATTACAGTCATGTTGGTTAATGGATGTTTTTATAGCACCAAGGAATTTTTATCTGCATCTCTTGATTACCAATAATATATTATTTTATTTTATTTTAATGTTTATTTTGTTATATTAAACACTATTTGGCATTTTTATTTTGTATACTTTAAATCGTAATTTTATGTTGTTTGTTCTAGTTATATTTGTCTTATTGTGTTTCGTATGTGACTGTTAATATTGTTGTATTTTTATATTATATCTGATATTTCAGATAATTTCTTGACATATCCTATATCATGTACATGATAATTTGGATGAAATAAATTATTATTATTATTATTATTATTTCAACTCTAGAAAAGTTGTACAAGGTTTTTCGAACTCGTTAGTTCTGATCAGTAGAGTATAGAAACATTCATTCATTTTTATTAAGAAGCCTGCTCTCGATTTATTTCTACAATTAATTATTATTATTTTTTTTTTTAGTTTCCATCGTGATTAAAAAATTTAATTTAGGTATTAAGCAAAACAAAACTTACACAATGAAATTAACTACTTTCTGTTGGTGGCCCAATCTGGTCACGATAATATACTAGTTAAGTAAACAGTTTAAACACTCATTATTATCAAAACAACTACTTATCAACTACTGACGAAGGTTTGAATAAGAACTAACGAGTTCGAAAAAACTTTTTCAGAATTTAAATAAAATGTAATTATTGTGAATTACCAAATATCAATAAATGATTTAAGTATTTTCAATGTGACTTTTTGCTTTAAAATGCTAGGAATCCTATCATGTAATTCAATACTTCGTCAGTATTAGCTAGAAGAGTAGTTGTTTTGATTGAACCAAAGACCTCAACACTTTTTTTGACATCAGCCACCCGTCTACCACCCCAATGCCATTAATAGAGAAAATATAGCAATATATAAAAAATAGCATATTCTGCAACGACTATTTAATGATGGCTATTAAGACACGAGCATGAGAATTATGACATGAGCCGTATGCGATAATAAATGCGAGTTGGTTAATAGCCATTAAATGTGAGTTGCATACAATATATTTTCTACAACCAGTCATAATAAAATAGAAAATTAACACTTTATTTCTGAAATTTATTGATTATAGATTACAATTTAGGAAATATTATGAAAACTAAACTTAGAAATTATTATGGATTATTATTTCAATTTCACTATAACACATGTTCACTGATTTTAATTTCATGAAGCACAAAGTATGACTTGTCAAAATTGATAAATTTTAGATCTCTCAGATATTCAAGGCAAGAGTTGATATTGACAGAATATTGCTGTATGTTGCGTTTCTATTGGTTATAAACTTGTATCTTAATGGAAAATCTGTATCTTAATGAATCTCATTAAGGTACAGGTAGGGAATGTTTAATAAACGAATTAAAGTATGGAAGTAGAAAAATAAAATTTTGATTTAGTGTGTATTCAAGAACTAAATTAGTGAAAATTTTTTTTGGCATTAACCACTCTCCCCATTATCCCCATTATCACCCCCCCCCCCCCCATTATTAAAGGGTGAAAATAGGACATTGTGATTTGGCGTGTGTGTACAAGAAACAAAGGACTCAATATTTCTTTAGCATCAGCCACCCCCACTACCACTTCCCACCCCATTGTTAAAGGGGGAAAGATAAAATTAGGATTTAGTATGTGTACAAGAACCAAAGGACTTAAATTTTTTTTGGCATCCATTATGGATTTTAGTTTTTTCTGCTGTTAATATTTGAAGACAATTGTCTTCCGCTTGCCTCTTTACTGAATTGAACTTTTAACTATTGATATTAACATTTATTCTAATACTTGGTTAAATGAAGCTAATGCAAATCACGTTTGGTTTCGTTATTTGATCAATTTTACAGTGACCGCAATATCGATATTAAGTAACAATATGTAATGGGGTCTAGAACCTAAGTAAAACAGTTAGAAATCGTATATCGAAATATTTATAAAAATAGATTCAGATATTCTCGAGATACACACGAACAAAGATAAAAAGACACACATATATAGGTGAAACTAACTTTTTCTTGAAGACCTACTTGCTAGTATGCCGAGTACTTTTTATCGTCGTAATATATTTGCGTTAATGTCAGGCACAGGACGATTAGTATTTGTAGCGAATTTAATAGATAAACTCACATTCAAGTAATTTGAATTATTTTTTTTCTGCTTTAGATTGTTCCTCAACTTTTGGCAAATATGTTTCCATGGGGTCATTTAATTTTAAATAAGAGTTATATTATTTACATACTGGCAAGAAAAATATGATAATTTGTAATTTTATATTTTATAAAGTAAAGTAATTATTCACTAATAATCTTATTGGCAAATCCCATATTTCTATTTCAATTTTAAATATATTGTATGTTTGCATTCTGTCTGCGAGGTTTATATGAAAAACAAACAAGGAATGATATCTCAAGTTCTCTTATTTATATTTCTGTTGTTTATCCATTTGGTTAGATGTCGAACGCGACCATATACAATATTACATTTTGGTGACTACGGAAATAAATAAAAAAATTGGATAAATAAAATTACTTCCAGTTCGTGTAGGAAAAGAGAACAATTCTAAATTTTGCTTGTTTCAGGAATAACATAAAGCAGGGAGATATTATAAGGAAGTTTATGGAATTATGTTCTTCAGTTATATAATTCATTGAAACTAGGATAAATGGCCACATAGTTATTTGCTCATCAGTCTTCATATGCAAACACCTTTGAGTAAGGGAGTCCGTCTCTCAACGCAATTACGCTCTCTCAGACAATTGTTCCCTACAAACATGCTGCCTTCATTAATAAGGCAAATATATTCTTTAACCTTTAACCAATATAATAAAAAAAAACAATGAAAGAAAAATGTTTGTTCAAAATTATGAAATAAGATTTTACTGTCGCCCAGTTAATTGAACTTTATTACCTAATATTTTTATTTTATTTAATAATATACTGTCCACCAGAGTATTCCAATTACAGAGCAGGAGATAATATGTGCATACAAGTATATCAAGAAATGAAGTAACATAAAAATGTAAAATAAACATAAAAAATAACGATAAAAAAAAAGAAAAAAATATGCAGCTAATCTCTACATCTCTCCAGCTACATTGCAGTGGAAGATATCAATCTGGTCTTGAAGATTATTATAGTTTTCACACATTTTGTACAACGGCGAAAATTGAAGAGTTTTGCCTATAACCTGGTCTAGGTATTCGAAAATTTAGTAAATTTAAGATAGCACTACAATCTATTATATTATGCATTACTTTAAAAATAAATATTTGTTGTGAAATAGTTCAGTGAGTCTCCAAATTCGAGATAGAAAATCTATTTAAAAGTGCGGTTTTTGGGGAAAACCAATAGCAGGATAGACACCATCTTGCTTGTGACTAAAGATCTATCAGAAACGCCTTTGAATTCTCTGTATATTTTGTATATATTGTTAAGTTTTCTGGAATATGAAAGAAAGTTTGATAATTTAAATTATTTTTTTCTATTGAATTTTTGATCTAGAAAACAGAAATTTATGTTCGGCGCCACTGCTTCCTAGTTCTTCAGCAAACATACATTCACTAGAATGAGTTACCAATAGGTGCCACTCTCTCCCAGTGCAAGTTCTTGTAGCTCAAATTTAATAAAAGGCAAATTAATAAACATATATCAAATAATAACAATTTATTTACAGAAAAGGTAAATCTGATTTTATATTTTACAAAATTTTGATATTTTAGTTTTAAAAATTATTGGCCCTTGATCTCTTATATTTAGAAGACAGAATTCTGCTTTTCTTAGTTTATTTACAAAACTTATTCTAAAAGAATGAAAGAAATCTTTGCTTTATATATTATTGTTAGAACAGGTACCTGTGTACGACGTGCAGTCCCGATGCGAATCACTGATTTGTTGCACTAAACACTTTGGTAATTCTGGTTCCTTGCAACTGCTACCTTCCTCGATTTCTCGTTCTGTGCTTTTGTGATAGTTTCTTAATGTTTTCTTGTGAAATTTGGTTCAATTTATTTACTTTGGACGACTTCGATGCTAAAATATTGGATTAATACCATATGGCTTACTTGTAAAATTGGGTAAGTCAAATTTGACACACAGCTGACATTTCAGGTTATGATTCGATGATAATTATTATTTTGTAAAACTTTACAACTTTGGTTCCGCTTTTAATTTAATTAATGATTGATTGACATGCTTTTCTTTGCTTTAATTGGTTTTATTCTTAGTATTTTATAATAAATTGTGGACTCTACTTTTGAAAATGTCTACCTTTTAATAACTAAAATTCCCCCTTAACAAATTTTCGTGGACACGATCATTGTTTTACTGAAAAATCTATACATTTTTGACTTTAATCTGAAACTGGATAGCTTGATATGCCAAAATTTGAAATATTAAATTAATTTTCTTTTAAAGATCATTTTAGGCTAATTTTTTACTTGAAACATGATCTATGTTAATTTCTGATTCTTTCAGTGTACTTTTTATTTCTCTGTATATTAAAGTAGTTCTAAGCGTTGCATGATTTTTCACATAATTTCTATTTTAAACAATTTACTAGATTTTATGCATGGTTTACCTTTCTTAATCTTCTTACTAATTAACTTTCTTCTAATTAACAAAATTACTTTTCAATATGAATAAATGCTAATTTCTATTTTCTTGTTTTCAGGAGACGCAGACGTAGGTAATGTTCAATAAACCGATGAGGCCTCGTTCCTTTACCTATCTACCTGAAATCATTTTTAAAATGTTCCTTGCAGGGTTTTCTTTCAACTGCCTGCATAACATAATAGAAAACAATGTTTTTAATAATCTAATATTGAAATAACCAGTGACAGCTCATAAATACGGTTGCTGATGGTCAAAAGTTGAAATTTAAACTAGAGTTAACATAAGAAATTCAGGGATGTGTGTCTCAGGTTTAACCTAAGGTCTTTGATTTTTAATGTTCATGGTTTAAACCCGAGCCCTTGTTTTTTTTTAGAAATCGTAGAGTTTTATTTGTACTCCTTTTCTTTTTAAAGAGTCTTTATGTACACTACAGAATGTTTATTCAGTTTGTTTGTGAATTCTCACTTTCTTTTATGTATTTTTTGTCACCTATATTATTTAATATTTTAGTTTTAAAATTATTTTCTTGGTTTAATTTGAAGTTTTTGGATTTTCAGATATGGAAATCTAAATTTCCTATTTTGTGAAAGTTCTTCCAGTTTGAGGCACTCCGGATCAACCTATGAATGTTTATTTACCCGAAAGACTCGATGGATGGATTCCTAATATTATTTTACCACCTTTGGTTTTGTATTTTAGAAGTCTAGCTTCTCAAGATAAAGTAAGATTTTTACAATTTCTTAAATCTACTTATTTTATATTTTAAGTCATACAATGTTTATTATTACTATTTAATCTTTTCTTCCTGTTCAAAAAAAAATGCCGTCTCAATTTGCTAAAAATAAAAATTTTTTCGTCCTGTCGCCTGAATTAAAATTTGACCTTTATGAAATTAGTTTGACACAAGAACTGAATGAAGATGATGGTGATTGTCGTTTACAATTCTGCGAGGTAGTAAGTGAGCGAGTCTTGTTTCAGTCATGAGTGTTTTTTTTAACGGTACGGTTAATAGCTATAATTGTCATTCTTAGTATGATTGTAATCCCGAATATTTCATAAAGTTCATACTCAACATCTCCAAAAATTAAACGTTTGGGCTGGAAGTTTTGGTGATCGTATCGTTGGCTCTTTTTTCCTAGAAGGCAATCTAACTGGTGAAATGTATCTGGAACTTCTGGAAGACACAATTGAAGCCACGTTGACTGACATCATTGAAAATGACCAAAATTATTTGGAGGATCACTTCATGTTTCAACAAGATGGCGCTTCTCTACATTATGCGCTGCGTGTTCGTCAGTATTTGCATCAACACTTTCCGGGTCACAGGATTGGGAGGAAATGATCCATAGAATGGCCCTCATGATCACCAGATCTTTCTCCATTAGACTTCTTTCTGTGGGGTCACTTAAAAAGCAGAATTTATTCTACTACACCTGCATTATCGGAAGATTTAGGTCAACGAATAACAATCACCCCAGAAATGCTTCAAAATGTGCAAGATCGTTTCCAGTAGAATCTGTATTATTGCGTGGAAGCCGTAGGTTGGCAGTTGGAACATTTACCAAAGTGATCATGTAAGTAGATAGATTGTACTTTACAGTTATTTTGCCGTAAATAAATCTTTGTTTTTTCGAATTCGGAATGTGTAAATTCCAAAAACCACTGTTTTGAGAATTCAAGGGGCTTTCCAATAATGTACGACTCGCCCCTCATTCCCTATTCAAATTTTAGAGGCTGTTCACCCCACTGCTCGAGAGTTGAAGTGACGATTTGAAACTAGGAATACCAGTTTTCCCCCTCCAAAATTGACCTGTCCAACTATTTACTGTATGATAGTATGTTTGAATGATTATAGGACATGGTCAGGTGTTGTTACAAATTTTCAATTTTACTTTTATGAACAGTTGTCTTAACATTCCTACCAAATTTACCTTCTCTCGGAATTAAAGATTAACTATAATCAAATTAATTAACGTAGACACCGATCCCTAACATCATTACTTTAATAGGATATAATCATAAACCGGCGAAAACTACAATGTATAAGTTTTGTATTGCATCTAAATAAATCTATACTGTGCCAGCCGTAAAAAAGTAATATTCTTTTAAACCAATTACCGCTGCAGCTGTGAACAGTTTTAACACAATTTGATACACAAAGCCTTTAGGTAAAATTTATCCGAAAAGTTGATTTTGTATGCATGCAGTTTAACAGCGCTTTAAAAGATGAGGAGAGACGAGAACATTATTAAATCCACTAAACCCAAAAATCTGGAAATATTACTAAAAATAAATCCACTCTCTCTTAGATTAAACCACATTCCTTATCATTTATAAAGTAAAGTAGTTATGTAACCCGTGTTAATATTAGGATATCACTTCTGATGGTGTGCTGGTGTCAACATTTCAAAAATACTTTTGATTTTGATATTTATTTAGTTGTAGACCGCTTCAAAGTGACATTATACAATAAAGTTTAAATCCTTCTTACCTTCCATAAATATTAATAGGTTAATATGGATCTTCAAAGGCCGTTCAACAGTTATCAATTTAATTAATATTACAGAGTTTATTTCTGATTTTATTTACAAGGGTGCACAAATAAGCATTATATATACAGGAGATGTGGGAGAGTTGGGACAATTTTCAAAAATTAATTTTTAAAATTTTTATTTTTGAAAATTTAAAAAAATTAAAAACACAGTAATATACCTTCATACACTGGACCACTTCTTGAAAATATTAGTTAAATTTACATGGTAAATAGCGGTATGGAAAAATATTTTCTAGTGTGATGTATTTGTCTCAAATCTCCTTCTTATGAGGGAGAGTTGGGACAGGTAATTAAATCTTCACAAAGATATGGAAAAATATTTTGTTATTGCAAAAAATAACAAAGAACGAGAAAGAATAAAATTAATTCAAAAATCTGACAAATGCTCAGAAGAAAAAGAAAAATATATTGCAACAAACGATAAAAAAAAAATTGCTGACGCAAATCGCTAATGCAAAAATATTTACGTGGAAATTCGACCATATTCTTTGGAACGACAGGATTGTTCTTTTTTTTCTTGTAGCTTAACGGCATACCTATACTAAAAACGATCCAAATAATATAAGAAAATTAATTCATACATGGAATGGGAGGGACATGGGATGAGCCAACTCTCCCTTAAAATAACGTCCCAACTCTCCCTGACTGCTCGGTTTCATTAAAAGTGACCAGATTTATTTTTAGGTGGAAATGAATCATGAAATGGCCCCAACATTTAATAGCTAAAACGTCGGTCGTTAAACGTAAAATAACTCTCCAGCAACACTTGCACCCACAAAGCAATGAATTGGATAATTTGAACAAAAAAAATTACTTTTCAGTACATAAAACAATTAAAATTACCTGAGATTTGAAGTACACAACACACGGGCGAAATATGGCAGTTTATTTATATCTAACCCGTATAACACACAATATTAAACTACCAACCAATCGGTATAAAAACTGTCCAACTCTCCCACGGTACTCACTCTCCCACATTTCCCCTACTAGCTTTTCTAAAAACTTCGATTGACTGAACCACCATATCTCCTTCGACTTTAAATTTTGTGGCCTTTCGGAAAACCTGTTGCACTTTTTACTTACCTTGCTTACCGAAGGGAAGTATTGTAATCGTGAAGAAACCACCCTCCGAAATTTTTCCAGAATTTTTCGCTACATTCATAATCATCATCTTCATCGTCATTGCCATCATCATTAGAATTATCATTGTTACCATCAATATCATTATCATCACACATTACTATTTCTGGAATTAAATGATATCGTAATCAAGATTATCATCATTCTGTTCAAGTGATTCATCTACATTCACGCAATTATTATACTCGATACCTTTACAATTCTTACGGAACGAGCTACATTTAATATCTAGTTTTTAGAGCCACACCTCTTAACATATCCACCCTTATTTTGCTTAAAAAGTAAATCTAGAATGAGTTTCTCTGAAGAGAATTTTTGTTGTAAAATTTTCCATCGTGTATCTCCAGTTTACCAGACTTATATTCTTATCCAAAAGCCAGGTTTGACATTGACCGTATACTCTAAGGGTATGCCCGCATATGGCTGCCTCTGTCGGGGGAAATTTACATATATCCACATTCTTATCTTGCTGAGGCATGAATTGGAACGAAATATTGAAATTTCCTTCAGGAGGAATTTTATCAAACATAAAAAGCTGACTAATTTTAAATCTACCGTGCATAAGTCATTAGGTAGTGCATTGGTATCGAGAAAAACTTCCGATTCCGTTGCCAGATACTGCTTAAGCTGTCGAACATTTTTAGTTTTCCTTGCTTAAGGAAGGCAGATTTTGTATCACAGCCCCCGAAAGCATCCGCAAATGAAATTAATTTTCTTAGCTTGGTCATCTTAAAGCTTTTCGGACCGTAAAATATTTCTCGGTCTTTGCCGGTCTCTGTTGTTTTAGATTTTTTATTTCTCGTTGGTAAATTGGGCGAGGAGAATGGGCAAATCAATATCTTGGCCAATTATAACACATGTTTGGAAGACTTCTATGGCTGTCATGACAATTAGGATGTCAGAATTCTCATCAGCTTGCAAAACGATCATTACCGTTGTTTTCCTGGTATTTCGTTATTGGAGTTGGGGGTAGTTTCAACCCCCGGCGTGCGTTAGGTCACCTGTGGTCAATCTTTACTTATTTTATTTAAATTTAAAATGCCCAATTCCACAAGCCCTCGCAAGCCTAGCACCATAAAATCGGAAAAATGGGTGGCTTTTCCGGTTTAACTGTAGTGGGTAAAAGGTAGGTTGGAAAATATTATCATGTTCCCTACCCTCGAGAACGAGGGGAGGAGATGTCTTGCGGTCCAATCAGTGAACTTTTGGGCTGTATACCTTTTTCTGGTTTACCTCAAGGGACTACATGCAGGATTTGGAAATTACTCAAATTACTAAAGTTTTTTTAAATATGCGTCTTTCAAAGCTAATAACATCGACTGTGAAGATATTTTAAGTATTCTTCATTTTGGAATTTCTAGATCGGAATCTAGGCATAAAAAATTATTTTACTTACCATTTTCAATATCAAATATAAAGAAATTTTCTTGTATTCAACAAAAATGTGTAATATATGTAAAAAATTGAACAGTCCTTCGGATAAGTTCACTTTCACTCTTGCAAACAAAAAAAATCGGTTTCTAACTTTAATTTATCGTCTGTTCCTTTCTGTTGATCTGCCAACTAAAGACCTAAGTGGATAAAGGTGTTATGTCACACTTTTAAAGTTTTGAGTAAATTAAACAAAACGGTTTTGAGTTGGAACTTATTTATTTTGTCTTCGATTCAAATGAATGATACCTCATAAAATAGAAAAATTTGGGTTATGTTCTTTTGTTGACACTAATATTAAAGAACAATATCAAGCTGTTATGAAACTAGATTTTTCTGTCCAAAACTGTATACATCCATTAAAATTACTGGTTGTATGTATGACATGGCGCCTTTATAATTAAAAAGTTTCTATAAAATATTACAAATTTAGAATTCACCGTTTATTGGGTGTTAAATCTATATCAGGGGTGTTCAAAAATTGCATAAAGTAATTTTTTTTAAAATGCGACATAACACCTTTATCCACTTAGATCTTCAACTATTAGTCTCATTTTACACTGTACTTCATAATTAAATTTTGTTTTCTAATTTAAAAATGTATTGTAATATTTCAGTCATTAGTTTAATTCAGATGCAGTGTATTATACTTAAAAGTAACACCGTAATAACTTTTCTATGTTTATTTCCGATTTGAGACTAATTTTTCTCAGATATAAAAAAAATTAGGATCTACTTATGGCTAAAAAACATTCGCTTTCTAAAAATGCGATATACCAAAATAAAAAAATAATATTAGGCATTTTTTTGCTTTTGCGTGTTCGGCATATTTTCTGAAAAATTAGTTCAACATTTTTAATTTTGATGAAATTTTGGACTTGAGGTTTTTGGATAATTCTGGATTTCTTATTTTTTCCATGTATCTTAGTATCGTAGGGGGCTTTGCTACAAATGCCAAGTCACTTGCGGAGGAGAACGTTTTTTTTTTACCATAAGTAGAAGTTATTGTGTTCTATATTTGAGCAAAATCTGGTTCATATCGGAAAAAAATTAAAAAGTTATAAGCGTGTTACACTCTTGACTGCACACTTTGTATGAACGATATTTATATATCTTAGCCATATCTATTTTTTTCTTCATAGACAACTGATTAAATTAGCTCGCATTTTCCATACTGTAATTGGGTTTAACTTATTGAATGTGTACGAAATAAATAAATAATAGTTATACAGGCATATGTAAATCAGAGCGAACTCTTTTCATACTTTTTACAAATTTTTCTACACTAATTTCAGTTATAAAATTTAAAGGGAATACTATTTTACACACCTTTATTCCTATAAAATTTTGACTCAATTATTACGATTCTCTTGTTTTAGTCTAAAAAAAAATGTGTTTAAAATGTGTTTTAACTGCCTTCCATGTGACATCAATGACCTTCTTAAGTCTAGGAGGTCTAGATTTGTCTGAGTAAATGAGACGGGGCCCTACAGTTTATAGTGGAGTCCGAACCACTTGGGGCAAATTTGCTATGAAAAATTTTGTCGCCATGTGGGGTTTGAACCCGCTTCACTAGATATGCACAGACTCCAACCTCACCTTAACTCAACTTAACAGAAGTGTATTAATATTAAGTTTAAAAACATGAGTTTCCCTAGAATCTAGCCCGGGACCAGCCAGTCAATCACGACGTGCAGCGTCGTGGCAATTGAAGGGCTATATGAGGCAGGTCCGGCTCGGCTTAACGAATCAATGGGGGGAGATTAGTTCTCCTGTTCATTATAAGCGAACTTAAATCTAATAATAAATTTTGAAAATATTGCCTACATGGACTTAAAGTCAATTAAAATTAACACTAACTGGAACATTTGGTGAAACAATTAGGGATTTGTATAGTTGGCTCGGGAAAAACCTAAACGAAAAAACCCGCTCGAGCAACTGCCCCCTGTCTCGAGGAAATAAGATATATAAAAATTATAATTTAAAACGTTGGAATTTTTGAGGAAGTTATCGACCGAGAGGGGAATTTAAAAAAAAAGGATAAAAAAGAAGGAATTTAAATAAATAAAAGGAGAATAGAAATGGTTGATGGTATGCAAAGCAGAGAAAAGGTCAAAAGTAGGGAAGTAAGAGGTTATGGTATAGGAAGGTATGACTAGGAAAGAGGTTGCCGAAAGATAGGCAATGCCTGGCCTAGTATAGTAGGGGATGTATGATCTGGAATGGTGCATCACGCTGTCTGATTTCGGTTATATTTCGTGTAAGCGGACTATCGCCCAGTTTGAACATGTAAAGTTTTTGTGAGATTCTGGGATGTAGTCTGCTAGTGGGATTATACCGTGGCAACGTGCATATAAATCTCTGAGGAAGGTGTACCTACCAGTGTCTGATATAAGACGAATATATTTGTGCTCTAAAACTCGAAGATTTTTCACTGCCGTGGCCGGCCCTGTTGTGACCGTGTACGACGATGTTTATTTTGTCTCTTAAGTCCCTTACTCCTAGCCAGGAGCAGCTACAGACCCTGGATATGGAGTAGACCTTTCGTACAGTTTCGTTAGTACGTATGTTAAACGTCAGTAATTTGTCTAAGTTAACTCCCAGATACTTCATGCACCGTTTGATTGGAATGTCTTGACCTCTGATCTAAATTGGCATTAAAATTTTGTTCTCAACTGAACCAGCGGATGAAGAGTATGTCTTTCGGTTAGACGCACTAACCCACTGAGTTACCCACCCAGTAAAGGTTTTTATTTTTTATTCTTGTCACAATCACAATCGATTGATTCCGCAACATTTATTGTTATACTCAGTTTTACCAAATTACCATTACCAAATATTTTCAATAATCTCTAATTCCCTAATTATCGTGAACTTATAGAAAAATAATCTCCCTTTTCCACGTGATTGATCTAAATAATGTAAATTCACCCTATCATTTGCCACTTTGTTATACAAATCCGCTAAAATAGGTACCCATATTCTTCCGAAGTACTGAAATTAGTTTGCACATGGTTGATGACCGTAAAGGCTAATTAACGAAACCCTTGGTACATATAAACTCTTGTTTGTTTTATTCAAAGTTCGGCTCCGAGTGAGTTCATTGTTATTCCGTTTAGATGGCCAGCTACAAACTAGGGAATTTCATGACTAAACGTTTAATCTCGTATCTGATCGAACTTCTATGCTTCAGTTAGCTTGACTTTAACTCCCTGGATAATTACACCTTAGAAATACTTGTAAATGTAGGCTGCCGAACTAGGCTTACGGTTTTATTAATGAAAATATACCGGCATAAATAAATACATTTAGGGTAGCATATATTAAACAAGAAAGTGTTATATTTTGGAGTTATAAAGTTACAAACCTAATAGTCTAAGATCCGGCAGCTTATTCGTGCAGATCTTTATTTTTTCACTAAAATTTGTTTTAAATGAACATGTAATGATATAATATAATATATTGTAGCCGGGTTGGCCTGCAAAATCTAGACGCAATTACCTTTAATTATACATAACGTGATTATTTTTTTTACTAGTTCCAACTATACATATCTTATAAGTGAATTAAACGTCATTTGAAAGAAAATGATGTAAAGAATGTGAAAAAAACGGTTGCCAGCTCTCAGTCAGCCGCAACCCCCAGGTTGTCAGATGTAAACAGGTATATTTTTTGTTCATTATTTACGGTTATCGCGTCTTTTAAAAAGTTTTATACTAAATTGAAGTAATTTTTCTGTACGTGATAACACATGGTTGCCTGTCAAAGAACGGCAGCAAGTAATGATGGTTCTCTGCTTCAAAACCAGATAAAATACAAAAAACCGCTGCCCAAGGAATCACTACTTCCACATCCAGATTCTCTATCCAAGTCACTCACAACGAAAAAACTTTGTATGTGAAAATAATTGTTTATGGAACTTTAATAATATAATATTTGAAATCCTCTACCCCAAAAACCCATAAAACGATACCCCACATCGGTAGTGGGGTGGGGGTGGTGATAGGGGGGTGGTAGTGGGGGGTGGATGAAGTAAAAAAATATTTTGAGGTTTCTGGTTTCTGTACATACACTAAATCACAATTTTTTTTCATCCCCTTTAATAAGGAGGTGGGGGTGGTAATGGGGGTGGCTAATGCCAAAAATTTTTTTGAGACCTTACCTTCTCTTGTATATACTAAATACCAATTTCATGGACTCTTACCTGCTTGATTTACCTATTTACCCCAAATTTACCCCAATTTACCCCCCAACCCTTCGACGAAACAAGATGAAAATATAATCTAGTTCTAGATCTCGTTAAAGTACATATGTGTACCAAATTTCAAGTCAATATCTTAAACGGTTCCAGAGTAAACGTGCGCACAAAAAAAGTTACAGACAGACCGACAGACCGACAGACAGACAGACCGACAGACAGACAGACCGACAGACAGACAGAAATTTTTTTTTCGCTCAAACTTAAAATCTCGACGTTTCATGACATTTTAAGCCTATTTGGATAATAAAAATTTTAAAAAATTTTTTTGTCGTTACTATACTTCCACTGGACGTGGAAGTAATAGGGTAAAAAATGAAACTGTGCAAAAGGGTCTAACATGCTAACCATATGATAAGTGATATATACAGGGTAGCATAAAAGTAAGGGAACAGCATATGAATCCTAGAAAAAAACTGGTGACTTTGGATTTGACCTTGACCATGACCTTCAAGGTCATTTAGAAGTCAAGTCGATTTTTTTAAACAGAACCCTCTACTTTTAACCCCGGAAATGAAACGAGCGGAAAATTTTACATCCGGACATGATCTTCGGCATTTACAAAATTGACCCCCAAGGTCATCTGAACAGCAGGATAACTTGAAAAATACGAATCCTAGAAAAAACTTTAAATACAAAAATTATAGGAAATTTCCCTAGCTATCTAAAAGGTGACCTCGGATTTGACCTTGAACATGTCCTTCAAGGTCATTTGAAGGTTAAGTCGATTTTTTAAAAACGGAACCCCCTACTTTTAACCCCGGAAACGAGCGAAAAATTCTACGTTCGGATATGACCTTCGGCACTTTACAAAATTGACCTTACGTTTTGTTCCGTGAAATGTTTTCGGCAAATAGGACAACTCGTGCTTTTAAATTTTATCTATAAATATCTTCTCTAGTTTATTGCTAATTGTTAACGTAAATTGTAAATTGTAGTATTGTATTATATACGTGGTAATATAATAATATAAAAATAATCTATAAATACCACATAAGTTGACAACTCTCAATTTCAAAGCCAAGACTGTGTGGAATCTATATAGGTTCGGGACAAGTTATATACAGTGTGTCACAGGATAGATGTAACAAGCTAAAAACTACATTTTGATATGATTTTATCCCTGTTGGGCTGATTCAGTACCTTTTTTTTTTTCTTTTTGCATTGACTAAAGTAAAGGCTAACTACATTTTGAAATACAGAAAAGGCATCGGTTATATTGTGGTCATGCATCTTTGTAAATAACTCGTTTATTTTTAAGTTTTCGAAAAACTCTATTTCAGATTTTTTGTCCGAAAAGGTCCGTACCTTATACCGGTTATAGAGATTGATCGACGGAATACTTAATTTTCGATTTTCATTAGGAAACTATCGGGTATTTGTAGAATCTATCAAAAAAATCAAGTTTTCCAGGATTTGTAGATTCGCTTTTGTTTTTTCAAATTCCCACAAACGTCACCTAATAGAATTAATCGAGCCCTACAATCGCCATTTTTGAAAATCAAAATCGGACCTTCGGTTCGGGAGTTATCAATATCTTTGGAAAATCATACTCGGCCTTGGAAAACATACTTGCGGTCAACGGATTCGGGCCGCCAGCAATAGGCTTCATTTGTGGCCGTGTACCTTCGATCCCACCAAGTCTCATCGCAATCGATCGATATCCTGGACAGTTATCGTGCTTCATAGCCCGATTTCGAGAAAACCAGTTTTTTGCAAAAAAATTCAATTTTCATTTATTTTTCGACATTGTCTCCCGTATACTTATCTGTAGATCGTTGCTAGCGGCACCATCTCTTTTTTGAAATATCTCGATCCGACTGCTCGTTACCGAGTTATTAAATTTTTCCCGAAAAACTTGAAACGTCTCTATCGGGTACTTCCGGTTTCCGAACGGAGCCGAGCTTCCAGCGTTAAGGTTTTTTAAAGGCCTCCTACTAACCACCCAAGTTTCATCGAAATCCGAAAACGGATTAGGGGGGCTGAGCGTGACAGACAGACAGACAGACCGACAGACCGACAGACCGACAGACCGACAGACAGACCGACTGACCGACGGACGGAATTTTCTAAATTCGCTCTCGAGTCGATAGATATGACTTTCATTTCGATCCGACATTTTTTGCGGATTTCGATGGTCCACTGGAAAAATGCAAAACCTATACTACATTTTTTTTCAAAATGTAGTAACAAGAGGTGTAATGGACAAAAAATTTTGGAATTTTGGAATGGTATTTGGGGATTGAGTCCTGCTTGTTCTAAAACTAAAGTATACCAAAAATGACTTGATTTGGTGTTCTACGGGGTGTTTTATAAGCAAAGTTGTAAAAATCACCACTAATAAAGTACCTTTATTTTTCAAAATATGAAAAAAATCTACTAAGAAAAATTATTTGGAATTCAATTTTATACCTCTATACCAAATTTCAGGAATATAAAAGTATTTTTTTGAAACTTCCCATTTTTTGCGAAATAAGAGTTGAATTCATATTTAAAGTTGTGTAGGAGCAAATGTTAATCATCCACTGCTTTTCTCATAGCCTACTTTTAGCTTCTACATAACTTTAAATATTAATTCACAAAAAATAATTTCTATGCAGTTTTAATTGAATGGTTCAAAATAAAATACTAATTTATTGAAAAAATGGGAAGTTTCAAAAAAATAATTTTATATTCCTGAAATTTGGTATAGAGGTATAAAATTGCATTCTAAATAACTTTTCTTGGTGGAATTTTTTCATATTTTGAAAAATAAAGGTACTTTATTAGTGGTGATTTTTACAACTTTGCTTATAAAACACCCTGTGGAACACCAAATCAAGTCATTTTTGGTATACTTTAGTTTTACAACAAGCAGGACTCAATCCCTAAATACTATTCCAAAATTCCAAAATTTTTGGTCCATTACACCCTCTTGTTACATCTATCCTGGGACACACTGTATATAGCTTTCAATGGCTTATAAATACGGAACGTAATTACAAAATAATTTTCACAACTAAAATTAAATACAAATATCTACGAAGCAGACAAATCACTTATTTCATGTTAAATACACAAATGTACTTACGTATGGTAATCCATCATAAAGTAGGTAACTTGGAATACCAAAACTCTGTAATAGCACTATACATTATAATTCGTTGTACTTTAACTTCTCCATTTTTAAACAAGCAAACTATAAATTGATTATTAAACTTTTTGAATTAAAAATAAGGATTAAATACCTAAATATATACTAATAAACACTTTAATATAATAATTCTTGAAAAATTCACTGTATACTCAGTTAAATTAAGATGGTGGTAGAGCATGGTGGTATGGTGGCATTACTAGATGGTGGTACCATTTCATCTGATGTCGGCAACCTTAGAACGTAAAAGCGAAAGATTGGTAAAATATAATATTGTCTGGCTTTACTCATATTGTGATTGGTCGAAGCCCGAAAACTCTATAGTGAAGACCAGTCTATGAGTTAACAATACCTATGGTTTAACGCATATTGTTTTTCTTGATTGTCGTTGTCATTACACCATTTATATCTACTTTGTTTTTTATTAGATGAATCGCTTTGGAAATGCATTTTTATGGGATGTAAATGATGAAATTGAAAATAATAAAAAGTGACAAGAAAACGTCTGAAGGCAATTAATTACAAACATAATCTTGAAGATGTACTCAATGAATTATTTATTCGTGAAGTATTCTTTCCAAATACCACTTGTGGCTTTAAATATTATCTATAAAATTTTGCTGATGCTAAGTTGCCGAAAGGTAATATAATTCGTGTAAATCAGCAGTTTATTATCAAAGATTAAATCCCTTCTGCTAAAGAGCTCAGGATTTAATCAGATAATAAACTGTCAATTTACACTATTTATATTACCAGACAACAAAACTTTTCCAAAAATTTTACCTATTATTTCACTCATTAACGCTATAGCCAATGAGAGCCGTTTTTTCACAACATTGCACCAATCAAACGTCATTATTAGTGATAATTCAAGCTAGATCGGTTTTTGACAGTACCAACATGCAAAATTTTTTAGGTCGCTGCAGCGGCAAATATTGCGAAAATTTTTTGACGTTTTGTGTCGTGAAATGTTTTCAGCAAATAGGACAAATCGTGCTTTTAAATGTTATCTATAAATATCTTCTCTAGCTTATTACTAATTGTTAACGTAAATTGTAAATTGTAGTATTGTATTAATAACCTAAAAAGCCAATGCTGGGTGGAACTTATATAGGTTCGGGACAAGTTATACACAGCTTTCAATGACTTAATACCTAACGTAATTACAAAATAATTTTCACAACTAAAAATCAATATGAATATCTACGTAGCAGACAAATCAGTTATTTCATGATAAATACACAAATGTAGGTACTTACGTATGGTAATTCATCAATCATCACAAAGCGGCTAAAACTTATTTGGAAAATCAAAACTCTGCAGTATCACTATATACATTATAATTCGTTGTACTTAAAGTCTCTCTGCTTAAATAAGTAAACCTTAACTTAACTATTAAACTTCTCAAATTAGAAACAAGGATTAAATACATAAATATATAATAAACACTTTAATATAATAATTCAATTCACTGTTTAGGCCAGTTAGCAGTTAAGTTAAGCTAGCGTTACTAAATGGTGGTACCATACCATCTGAGCCGGCAGCCTTAGAACGTAAAAGCGATAGATTGGTAATATGCAATTTGTGTGGTTTTACCCGTAAAGTGATTGGTCGAAGCGTGCTTTGTTGTGATGACTAGTCTTATAAGTTACAGTACCTATGGTTTAACGTACATTGTTTTTCTTGATTGTCGTAATTTAAACCTACTTTGTTTTTTATTAGAAGAGTCGTTTTGGAAATGCATTTTTATATGACGTAAATGATGAAATTGAAGATAAAGGTGAGTAATCTCTAAAAAGTAACAAGGAAACGTCCGAAGGCAATTAATTACTGAACATAATATTGAAGATGTGCTTAAAGATTAAATCCCTCCCGCTAAAGCGGTCGGGATTTAAGCAGATAATAAACTGTCAATTTGCACTCTTTATATTATCAGGCAACAACGCTTTCGAAAAAATTTTACCGATAAAATTTCAAGAAATAATGATATTACATACGATAAAATTCTAAGCGTTAGTAATATTACATACGACAATTAAATATATTTTTTCATTTGTCTCGCTTAACAATTAATACTTTTAGTTAACAAAAAATTTTTTCAAAGGGTATTTTTATAGGGTTTCATCAAAGTGACCAAATTCTTAAATATACATATGTAGATAAACTGATAAAAATTTCATCAAAATCTGAATGCTGCAACATAGTGAAAAATAAATAAATGTCTAGTTGGTCTGCGGTTCAGCCCACTCTATATATTATAATTATTCGATTCAGATAGTAAATACAAGCATTTATATTTTTTATTTATTTATCATCACTAGCATGATTTATTACAATACACTGTCTTTCTCGAATACTTTTGTCAAAATCTCTGCTGGCTTAATTGTTCCAGAGAGGTACATAACTAGCATAAGATAAGTAATATATCACTGCTATCACATGTGAATAGTAGCCCACTGTTCTATTACCATTAAGGACAACCACAAGAATAAAGTAATGTCAATATATCAAGCGGTACACCTCTTCAGTAGTGATATTCAGATGTCATCAAATACCAACTCAAGATTATATCAGCGAGCAAATTTCGTATGCTTATACGGAAAACTTAGTTGGTAATGTGCTACAATTATGTTTATATGGCATACTGCCACGCACTGCGTGCGATAACTCGATTTAACTTCATCGTATTGTTATTTTATTGTACATTTAATCGATGTTGTTTTAGTTTGTAGTTTAATTAATCAAAGTTTTATAATTAGGTAAAGTTTAGCTAATGTGTTTTTTAGTATTAATATTGTTATGAATAGTTTAATTAAAGTAAAATAATAACTTTGACATCATGTAAACAAATTAAAACTGTGGCATGAGTAGAGGAGTAGCGTGCATCGCTTGATATATTAGAACCACTTTAGAGGTTGATGCTGGTGTAGCTCTTACCATGGAGAACATAATCAATGTAATAAGAATGTTTAGCTTGATTGATGAAATCATTGAATATATAAACAAGAGAAATATACGAAATAATTTCAGCGAAGCAGTTTAAAACCAACATTGGACCGACGAAAAAAGATTTTTAAACTGTAAATTTTTTCGTTCTTATTATATTGATTATGGTCTCTTCGGTAAGAGCTACACCAGCATCAAGCGCTATACTTGTGATTGTCCTTAATGGCAGTACAAGTGGGCTGCTGTACATATGTAGCAGCCGTGATTTTATTATTTATCTTATACTAGGTATCTCTCTGGAATAATTAATCCAGCAGAAATTTTCTCAAAAATATTCGTAGTAAATCATGATAGTTATGATGATTAACAAAAAATGTAAATAAAACTAGTATTTATTATTTGAATGGAATATTTATAACCTCTAGAGTGGGCGAAACCACGGACCAACTGGACAATTATTATACTCTTCGCAAAAACGAAGAGTATATTGTATTTGATCGGCACATTCCTAAATCACTAAATATCGGTCGTAGATAAAAAATTTTAATATCATCATGTTAGTGAACGAATTCTGAACAAAATGTCCGTCTGTCCGTCCGTTCATCTGGTCCGTTTTTTTCGTGCGTCTTCCCGTCCATCTGTCCGTCCGTTCGTCTCTCCGTCCGTCACGTTTCTTGTAAGCACGATAACTTAAGAAAGAGAAGTCCGATTGTATTGAAATTGGGAAAGTAAGTTAATGCTAGCTAGAGGAAGAACCTTATTGTTTTTGAAAAAAATCAATCAGTAAATAAAAAAGTTATTAATCATTTTAATAAAAAAAAAAATAAATTCTTAATTGTTGTCATTTGTGCTTAAATAAAAATCTTGCGAAATTTTATTTATAATTTTTTTTTGTTTATACATTTTACTAATATATATATTTCATAATAATATATGTAATATGTTGAAATATACTACTCGAATGATATATACTACTGACATTCAATTTTTGTAGTGATCTTGATGGTCCAATGGCTAAAGCTTTGCCTGACAATGCGCAAACTTAAAGTTCTAGAACACAGATTTATGCGTCTCATTTCAGACTCTAATAGGTACATCTCCTTCAGGATCTCTATGGACGTTGCCAAGACATAACCCCACTAGCGGGCTACGTCCAGGAAATCTCCCAAAAATTTTACACCACCAAACTGGGCGATAGTCCGCTAACCCGCAACATAACCCAAATCAGACAGCATAATGCAATATTATTCAATCTGAGACACCCCCTACCATACGAGGCGTTACCTATTTTCCGGCAACTCCCTTAGCCAAATCTTCCCCTACCATAACCTCCTATCATCTTTCATGCTTCTATCATCCTATCATCTTTCCTAAACTTTATCTTTAATTCCCTCTTTCCTTTTCTATTTGTTCATTTTTATGCTTCTGTTGTTTTTCTTTTTGTTCTTTTTGTCATTTTGTTCGTAAATTCTTTTTAGGCCCGGAAAATTCTTGAAAATTATAACATTTTAAACGAACTCTTTGCTTTATCATATCTTCCTGGAGGCAGGGAGACCACCAGGGCGATAGTTCTCGTACGGGTTTTTTTGTTTAGCTTTTTACCCGAGTCAACAACCCAAATTTTGTCAAATGTTGTGTTAACTTTAATTAGCTTTAGGCTTTAGGTCTCTGCGTAGAGAGCAATTTTTAATATTATTGTTAGTTTTTAAGTTTGTTTATAACAAACAGGAGAGCTAATCCCCTCATTAACCGTTAAGCCGAGCCGGACCTGCCCCGTCCAACCTTACATTCACCATGGTACTACGTGCCATGGTTGTTTGGTTGGCTTCGGGCCAGAATCCGGTAAGGCACATAGTTGTACTTAAATGAAGAATAATGTTTTAATGTTTTCGCTTTTTGTTTTTTTGCTTTGTCTGGCAATCCAGTGTCAATCTTGTGTTCGAATCCCCGACAGGGCGTTTTTTTCATTTTTTTTTTCATATATTTTTTTTTCACAACAAAGTTGGTATCACAAAATTTAGAATGTCCAAAAACTAACAGTATTTACAGGAAAACTGCGAAGAGTATCCTATAGAATGTGTAACAATTATATAAAAAGCTCAGTAAATCGGCGAAGAGTATAATGCTTCAACTAGTTTATTTTTCACTATGTTGCAGCAGTCTGATTTTGATGAAACTTTTACCAGATTATTTATGTATTGCTATATTTAAGAATTTTTCTGAGTTGGCCACTCTGATGAAACCCTATAAAAATCACCTTTGAAAAATTTTTTTGCTAAATAAAAATATTAATAGTTAAGCGAGAAAATTGAAAAAATATATTTAATTATCTTCATAATACATCTTACAATAGCGTTTTATTTTTGGTTCATCACTTTATTTCTATTAGATTCAGAGATAAAAAATAATAAAAGTACATCTTAAAATACATACTTTTCAACGTTACTCAGTAATATTATGAGATAGATGAGTAAAACTATATAAATAAGAGTATAAATGAATAACCTACTAAACAAAATAATAGTTGTCATATTCGGGGCACATTTCACATGGTTATCATGCTAGACCCTTTCTTGAATTTCGAAGTGCCCCTCCGTTGGTTAGCAGTATCCATTTCTGGCAGAAAATTACTAAGACAGATGAGTTTCCTAGAGATGGTTTTATATTGTTTTCAATCGTAACACTATATACATATTTAAAATGTTCCACAACATTTCTTATTCTATAAATTCTTAGAAAAAAACTGAAATATGTCAATTTTGTTTTCGAGAGGGGATGTGTAAAAATGATAAAGTCAACCCCATTTTCATCCCCTACTTCAGGAATGCAACAGTTTCAAAAATTCTAAATGGAAGTAGTAATACCTCATTTTAATGATATTTTAATTCTCTTCACAACTATATAAAGTTGCTTACATTTAAGTGAATATTTGTTGAGATTCTGCAATGGTATGGTCTAAGAGATTAAAAATCATTTTATAAAAATATTTGATTTAGTTACATTTTTGAGAAGCTTTCTTTATAAACTCTATTATTTTAACATTTCAATAATCGTTTTGTTGTAACATTCTATCAACTGAGTAATTCTTGCCGTTTGTAGTTTTGAAGTTATTCTTACATTTTTTACTTTTAGATAGTATTTTTAGTATATTTGTATTTTGTTAATATGGCTATTTTAAGAATGATATTAATAGATATCGAGAGAGACAAATATATTAGATTTATTGAGAAAATGTATGGAAAGTCGGTAGCTAATAGAAGCATAAACGAATTCACAGTGTATCAAATGAAGCTGTATAAATACCTTTATTGGGACATGTGTCATTAGACATTTGTCTCAAATCTCAGTAGGCTGAACTAGTGTACCAATAATTTTAATTTTAAAAAGTAATGAATATCTCTACCGGATGCAACTCGTGCAGAAATTTAATGAAGATCATGGTGAAACACTTTCACATCTCCCCAGAAGTGAAATGTTTCGGTTAGTAATTTAGGAAACCAGGACAATTACTTGTGTCAGGTAGTCCAATCGGTAAAATCAGTTAGTGAAGACTTTGTTTGAATTTAAAACAAAAAAAAATTTTTGCTTTCAAAATTTTATATTTATCTGATTTTTTGAATTCGTTTCTGAAGTTCTATGTTTAACATTTTTTTATACAATGTAAAGTTGTCTTTATAGGTAATATATGTTTAGTATTATTATCATTATTATTTGATTTAACTATTTACTATTTACTATTTAATGATTATTTACTTTAACTATGACTGTAACTATAATGACTATACCATTGAATATCATTCGTCAAAAGAAATATAAACTGTCTGTAAATTAACAATTGAGTACATAATTTTTGTCCTATTTATGATGTATCTGTACTTCTTCAGAATGAGATTTTACATTTCTGCTTTTAGTATTATTACGACGAACTTTTTAACCTACGTTATGTAAAGGATGCATTTTTCATATTATTGCAAAATAAATATCTCAAACTGCTAAAAGCTTTCAGTTGTCAAATAAATTTCAATTTACTTTAAAACCGGATAAAAATAAACCTCCCAGTTTAATAACTGATATTATTTTGGCTTTTTTCCTTTAAATTTATAACTTTGGTCTTTCTAGAAATAATATTCACAAGACACAACATTGGTGCGCAATTCCATCCAAATGCTGTTAGTAGTAATTATTACTCGTGAATTGAATGCCTATTTTCTGCTGAGATTGCTTAAACTTGCAACGTCAGCAAACGTATTTTAAAGCGATTGTTTCACCAAAACGTTGTACTTCCACAAAGGCTTGCTTGTTGCTGTGTAATATACTTAATGTATTACTCTTAAAGCACCAAAGTTATAGCAGTAGCTACGGATTACATTTGTGTAATCCATAAACTACAACTGTTTAATCAACTTGGTTCAAATCGAGGTTATCTAAGTGAGACTATGAAAATATACTTCCTTTTATTTCCGAAAAATAAAGTTTAAAGAATAAAAATAAATGACGTAACATTTACTGACTGTCTTTTAATACATCAAAATCCCAATGGGGCAATGAAATGTGTGTACTGTAGACAGTAAATTATTAACTTTAAATGTGTTTATATTTATCTCTAAATTAAGTTAGTATGCGTCACGTGCAAATCGACTTGGATAGATTTCTGTTACTTTGCAAATATATATCATTATATTATTATTCTTATTAAATAGGTAATTAGTATGATATCTACTATTAATTTAATAGAGGAAAATAAACTTACTTTTATTTCTGAAAAATATTTAAAGAATAACAAAAATGACGTAAAGTTCACTGCATCTACACTGACTATCCTACCTCTAATACATGAAAATTCCATTAAGGTAGTGAAATAGGTAATCAGTATAAAATACGCTATTATTAATTTAATAGAAAATATATTGTTTACTTTATACTGTCTATTTTTATACTTACTGTTGTAGAAGTGAATGTGAGTGGCCCAAAACTTCAAATGTAAAAGCTGTGAAAATTGAAATCAGAACGTAAAGAAGTTTGAGGACTTGGACATGAGAAACAATACAAGAAGCACGAAATGGTGCCAAATTCAAGCGACAACAGAAACTGTTTACTTTACCCGGCAGTCGCTGCTATTTGTGAACAGACAGTAGTACTAACTTGCCTGATGATTACTTGGAATGTTGACGTCCCAAAACCGCCAAGGAATAGACGCCAAGAAGTGTAAATTCAGTTAAACGTTCGTTAAAAGTATAAACTATTAGAAAATATTCTTGCTGTTTCAAAAGGTGGGTATTATTTTTTTTAACAGAAATGTTATTTCATGTCACTTTTCAAACAAAACTTTCTACATTAAATTATTTCTCATTCAAATGGTTACAAAAAGGTCTTTCTTTCTTTAATACTGGTGCTGAAAAACATCAAGTTTTCATATAAAATGATCAACAAAACACGAGAATTTACAATTCACAAAACAGAAGATCGACATAGTGTATTTGGTTATAGTTATTGCTAAACGTAAAGGACCACGCACACAATACATGGGATTTCAGACAGCCGTCGATTTGGCTGAAAAATTTGGTATGTTATAGTCCATAACTTCCTGATCAAACGTGCTTATGGCCACAAAGCCCAACATGTCCTAAATTTCAGGATATTGAAGGTCAAAGGTCGTATAAGCTATCACTTATTATAGCTACCAAGTCACCTTCAGGTGCCTCTATGACCCTAGAAGTATTATTCTGGTATAAAACTCGACAACCTGGAACAGATCTATGACCTTGGCCCATGGATCAGGGCCAAAGTTACCTAGGTTATCCACACATCTGCCTGCACCTTCCCAGGGCAATTGTTGCTTTCTGTGTGACTTTTTGAATGTGGAAATTCCATGTCAGCTTTTGATCAAAAATGACTCCTAGGTATTTACCCTCGCTGGCAAATGGAATTTCCACTTCATTGAGCCTCAGGGGTTTCAGGCCTGCCAATGCTCTTTTCCGTGTAAAGGTGACGACTGTAGTTTTGTGAGGATTTATGGAAAGTCCTTCCTCACTACACCACCTGTCGACAATATTTAGTGAACGCTCTGATATCGTGTTCGCAAATCGCCCCTTGACTACTATCGCTAGATTGTCAGCAAATCCTAGGTAGTAAAAGCCTTCTGCGGAAATTTTTCGGAGGAGTTCGTCAACAAGGGTTGCCCACAGCAGTGGAGATAATACCCCTCCTTGAGGGCAGCCTGTACTCACTTTTGCCTCAATGGTAGCCTCGCCTAGATTGGATACTATTATCCTCTTTTCTAGGCTGGCTTTAATCCACTGGCAGAGTACTGTTGGAATTCCTCTATTTAACAACGCATTCGTTAAAGATTGCGTTGTCGCGTTATTGAACGCTCCTTCTATAACTAGAAAGGTTGCCACTGCCATTTCTTTGTCATCTAATGACTTTGTCAGTAGCCTATTTGAATCACCCAGCGCGAGGTCTGTTGACTTTCTCGGCTGGTATGCATACTGACGCTCACTAAGGGGATTTTTCCTTAGTATTTCGTCTCTAATGTACCTGTCCAGTAGTCTTTCCAACGTTTTAAGTAGGAAAGAGGACAGGCTTATGGGTCTATATGACTTGGGCGTTTGGTCTGATATCCTACCTATCTTTGGTAGGTAGGTGACCTTCACCTTCCGCCATATGTATGGTATGTACTTCCAGGCCAGACAGGCTCTGAATATTTTACACAAGTGTGGTATTAGTATATTCTGCCCTTTTTGGAGCAGAATTGGGTAAATTCCATCCATTCCAGGAGACTTGAATGGTTGGAATTGCCCATCTGATTTTGTCGGGTTTTACTGCCTCATTGGCCAGCCTCCAATATGCAGATCTGGGCCGCTCCGGCCTTTGAGCTGGGAATTGCACGGCCTCTGAACCCTCCAATATCAGTGAGCCCGGAAAGTGTGCCTCCATGAGCAATTTGATGCTTTCCGTTAGTGTTTCTGTGTAGGTTTCTTTCTTGAGGAAGCCTACTTCATTTGCAGTACAACCATCCTTGGCCAAGACCCTATGGATTCTGGAGGCTGCAGGGCCATCATTGACCTCTTCGCAAAATCTCCTTCATGAGTCTCTTTTGGCCTTGCGGATTTCGTTGTTATATTGCGTGAGTTTTATTTTGTAGGTATCGCAATCTTGGTTGGATCTGGCCTTATTGAACAGTTAACTTAAGAGTCGTTTAAGAAAGAATTAGATATTTTTGAACAAATAACTTTATCCCCAATATCAATGATCATTGATAACAATCCCGTCAATTCGTCGTGCTGTTTTTTAACTTTCATAGGTCCGGTATTTTATAGTGTAGCAACATTGAACTTCATCATTCATATCTGCAACGTATATTAAAAATAGCATGAGTTCTAAAACGAACCCTTGAGGTACGCTTCGATATAATGAGACAAATTTAACAATTTTATTATCTATTATTAGAATTACACGTTGTTCTCTGCTGGTTAAACAAGATTTAAAGAAGTAATAATAGTAATATTTATCTGGCATATAAAAAAAGAGGTACCGACAGTTTTTTTTAGCTTGACGTTACCCTTGACCCGTGAGTCTTCGACACTCTAAGGTGTCCTATTTTTTATATGTCAGATAAATATTACTATGGTTGGTGTGGCACTTTAAGGTAACTTTGGCCATGAACCATGATCCAAGGTCATAGATCTGTTCAAGGTCGTCGAGTTTTATACCAGAGTAATATTTCTAGGGTCAAAGAGACATCTGAAGGTGACTTGGTAGCTATAATAAGTGATAGCTCATACGACCTTTGACCTTCAATATCTCGAAATTTAGGACATTTTGGGCTTTGGGGCCATAAGCACTTTTGATCAGGAAGTTATGGAATATAACATACCAAATTTTCAGCCAAATCGACGGCTGTATGAAATCCCATGTATTGTGTGCGTGGTCCTTTCTCGGAATGAATACCCGCCTGACAGTAAAATATAATGGATTAATTCACCTCAACCATGTTTGCAGATGTTAATGATCTTTTCTGTCATTTGTTCAATATTATATTAATTCTTGGAATATGCTATTTTTATACTACCTAAAGTAAAAAATTCAAGAGGTTGAGGTCTGAGGAGCGGTTAGGTGATAGAATGGAGCCATGGTTACCATGGTGATATCCACATTGTTTTTATGGATGACATAAAACATGCTTTTTGTGTATTTTATGAAAATCAATCACAATTTAATATTCATAAGTATTGGCTAATATTTTTTTTCCTACGATATTCTCCTTCGTAGCTATTCAGCCATAGAAACTACACCTTGATGGTATTTTATCCACAACATCCAAACCATTGTATCGATTGTAATGAAATTTGGACAGTACACACAGAAAGTGTCTGTGATATATGGCGTATTTCGTATCTTGTCTAGTATGTCAAGGGTGGAATACTCTTAACGTTTTTTATACCTAAATTTTGACATTGATACATTTTTGGGATTTAAGGTGACATTTTAAATTCCTTAATCTAAAACACAAGAGTACCCACCACGTGTTGTGTCTCACTACTCTGCTTCTTCAACAAATAGAAGATTCATGCTCGGGAACTTCTAGTTCATTGTACTCAGTATAGATGGCACCCCGTCGACATTCCTCCTCAAATAGATGTCTGGTCTAGATTGACAAGAAAAATAAGAGATTCGGTGGCTATGTTAAAACCTACGGAGGTAGTACAATGGATTCATCTTTCAGGCCTGAGTGTACGTTAGCGCAAGCTACTTGTCCTATCACATTCTAGAATCCATACTAGCAGACTCTGAACTTTGGCACACTAGTCGTAGAACACCGTGTATATAATAAAACCTTGTAGTGGAAAAATAATAGAAAAGTACTTAAGACTGTCTTATTTAACTATAAGAAACTAGAAATCATTAAATTCATCTGTTTCTCTATCCACTGATGACCAAAATTAACACACAAAGTTTACAAATTCCACAAAAATACCAGTATTGCCGAGAAACAAAGAAGATTCTGTAACCAGGCCGAGGACTTATTGGCGTTAATTCGAAAACACGAATACAATAAGAATTATACGGAGAAGGAAATCTTTATTTTAGAAAAAATATTTTTATTTATACACGCAAGATACTCATTAGAGGGTTGGTTGGTTATGTACTAAAAAAATATATTCTGTATTATTAACCCTAATGACAAGAACAAATAAAGAAAAGGAAATAAAAAAATTTTTAAAGGCAACATGCCCTTTAATCGAGAATAACAAGCACACTAATTTTACACAGTCCAATAAAGGAAATGATTTACTTTCTAAATTGATATAATCTTACTGCTTGAAGTCATAATTAATTATAATTAAATTTGGAATTAGCCACGGTATTTTATTCACTTCGTACAATAAGTAGGAGGCATTAGAATAATAATAAGATAAATTTTGAGGCAGAATTTTTTATGCATGATTTTATTCACTTCGTACTTATTAGGAGGCATTAGAATAATAATAAGATAAATTTTGAGGCAGAATTTTTTATGCATGATTTTAAATACAAACAAACTCTCCATACAATTTTAAATATTTTGATTTACTCATGAATTTTAATTTGTTGTGAATGCATTTACTATTTCAACGTCTTTTTTTATGGCTTTGAATCATAGGCCATGCAAATGTATTAACATATTTTATCAAACATATACTCTAGAAGATAACTACATATATGGGGGCTGGGATATAACATGTTGGCATTGCTGTTATGTTTTAGCAAATATTTTTCAGAGTGTTTTATCTTATGTGAGTCAGACCTCCCCCCTCCCCGAACAGAATATAACACTTTGGGGCTTGGCTTTAGTTGAAGAGGGTATCTTGGCGAACAACATTCGATATATGCCAACATTTTTTCTCCGTACATAATTGGCAGCACTGGCGACATCAATTATGGCCAAAATTGGAACGTAGTATAACACCTTCCGATCAGGCGAAACATTTTCGTTGTCAATGCTCCTTGCTAGAAAACCATATGCCACATTTTCTGCTTGCCCATTTCCAAATTTTTTGCCAAAAATTGGACTTTTGGCCAAAAAACGAGGGCAAAACTGGTGCTTTTCAAAAAAAATGTTTTCACCTTCCCAAACTTGTAGTTTTTGTACCAAAGAATAGTTTATGTGAGTGCCAACATTTTGTTCTCAATGTAAACAACATGTTATATCCCAGGCCCCATATATGTAGCTATCTCCTAGATTTTATATTTTTCAGCGATTTCAATGACTTGTGAATTTTTATAATTTTTTTTTATTTTAGCAATAATATATTGTATCAATATCATATCTTGTATTTATGGGAAGTATTTCTAGTGCTTCCTTCACTATGGCATATAAAACTGTGTAAGTTCCTTCGATTATTAAATTATTATTA
Organism: Rutpela maculata; assembly: GCA_936432065.2. Taxonomy (NCBI): domain Eukaryota; kingdom Metazoa; phylum Arthropoda; class Insecta; order Coleoptera; family Cerambycidae; genus Rutpela; species Rutpela maculata. Next base: position 233,079,286 of record OW386286.2, read on the forward strand.
TCATTATTATTATTATTAGTAGTTTACAAATTTTGAAATAAATGTTCGCTGTAAGCAGTTAAATCCATTTAAGATAATTTTGAATTATAAATTAGTAAATTTAATTTAAAATTAATTTGAAATGGTTATCAAAGCAACAGTTGACCTCAATTGAACATTAGTATCACCTCAATGGTCTATATTGATCCCTAAAGACTTAATAATCTTTTAATACGATTCATCATTAAAATCTAAATTCCAGGGTAAAGGGAAGAAAGTTCAAAACAGGCAAATTCTTCGTTATCTCCTAAAATAATATTACTTAGTAAAGAGTCTTTGAATCCTCAGCAATAATAATTACCACTAAAACTGCTTTTCACAAATATCACTTAAGGATCTGCTTTTAATTATAGGCTTGCTGCAGGTACGTTCAGCCATCCTCGGACCAGTTTCGAGCTGATTAGCTCTCATCAGAACTTTGAATATACATTTATCTGTGGCATGTACATTTGAAGCATTTTTTTATATGATATATGCAATCATGCCCTGACACGTTAGACTTAATACTACTAATCACTTTGGAGACGTCATCATCAGTAAAGTTTTGAAATTCCAACTTTTAAAACCATTTTTGTGTGAAAATTAATATTTAATTTTCATATTAGTTTGTAAGTTCTATATTGACATTTAAATAGATTAGGGTTAGAAGGTTGAGGCGGCAGATAAAAATGATGAGATTTAGTAACGTTCAAAATTTTCTGTTTAAATTATTGAACATGTTGAAGATATACCCTTTTTTCATATCTTATTGCTGTGGTTACATAATTATATATATTTTTTTATAATATATCCAATTGTCTAGAATTTGCTTCATTTTTGCTAGAATTTTCTTTCTGCTCCTAATAGTAAGTCATCCAAGGGGCTCTTGGCTCGGAAATTCTTACTATTTTTAACGAAAAAAAATTGCAAGCTGTTATTATTGAAAAAAATCATCAAATCATCAAATTTTTATTTCCAAATTACCTAAAATTAATCTAAAAAATGGCCGTATTTAAAATATCTATATTCTCTATAAGTAATAGTAAAAGAACTGATGTTGCTTTTCAGCTTCACACAAGACTAGACATGAAATATTACATATTATTAGTCTGTGATCAAATTCGTTAGATAACAATTAGTACAATTGTCGTCAGCTTAAAATCACCACCGTTTAAAATGATCCTTTTTTAACACACCCCACTACAAATAAATTATACATTCTGTATTTTAGGCCAGAGCGAGGACTGACGTCATACTTTTATTAGTTTTATTAGAAGGGGATCAGTTGTTAGCCTGAAGGTCTGTATTTCAGGAATTTTGAATAGTATTAATTTAATATATGACTTCCTTCTCTCCACTATTCGTTTACCTGATTCCCGAATTCGGGACGATAATAGATTTTCATAAATTATTAACCTAACACTGTTTGAAATAAAAACTGACACTGTAAATACATTAAGTAAACATGAGAATTCGAAAAGTTAATGCATTCTGTTAATTCAACTTAATTCGAAGCGGTATTAAGTTGAATATACCTAATAATTCAACAAAAACAAAGAAGACAAAAATGTTAATATTACTTAATTATCATGAAATTACTTGTTGAGGTTAATTATATAATGCTAGTTTTGTTATTTTGTGATTGTTCATTAAAATAAGTGGTTAATAATTCCGTGATTTTGTCATGGATGGTAGTTAAGTTGGAATAAATGTATTTTGTACAGAATAAAGTCAAAATTTTCCGATTTTCTAGTGAACATGAATAGGGAATAGTGTTGATGAAGTGCAAGAACGTGTAATGTTTTCGACAACATATCATTTTTAGAACGGTAAACGTTGTTATTGTATTTGGAAAATATTGACTAATTTTCCAAATAAATATCAGCAAAAATATTCAGTCACAAAGTGAAATTTTTTTTTTTTAATATTTTTTTATGATTGATATTGTTATTCCAACATATGCAGGTAAATTAAACTGGTAGTCTTTAAAATTAGATACAGACTCGCAAAGCAGTACAAAAATTAATTTATGAACTTGATTCCACTAGGGATGTAAAAATATCAAAAAAACCAAAAAACAATTAAATAAAGTTGATACTGCTACCCTTGTAATTTTAGATTCTGTACAAGAATACCCAAGGTGGTCGTTAAGGAAAAGATCAATAAATTTATGTATTAGCAAATCTCATATTCAGAGGATTTTAGTCGGCAACAATCTGGAAAATACAATAAACAGATAATCATAATAGTTATCTGATATTCTTTCATTCATTGCAATAAATTTAAAATTCCCTGAACTTTATTTCATTCATAATTTTGGAGGTCATCTTTCTACCGTTATACCGCCATCTCTCGGTAAAACGTTGAACGATTTTGGGAATTACTTTGATGAGTCATCGAATTATTAGTAAAATCTATTTGGTAAATATACAATTATAAATCCGTTTTTCTGCATTTTCTCTACAGATAATAAGTTAAGAGTGCATAGAGGTATCTTATCAAAGGAATTGTATTAAAAATAATTACTTGCGTGACCGACATGACGTAAATTGTAGTTTATGTCTTCTCGGTCACTTTTAATAATTTTCTGCTGGCTAAAATTACAATTTTGGAAAAATGTTGTTTTTCATATGCACCTGAGGCTTTTATTATTAAACTGGTCTCACGTTATTTTTCTATTTTATCTTTAAAGAAGAGTTATTTACCAAATCTATGTCGATATTTGAACTATTTTTTACGAATTTTAGGCAACTAGATATACTCTTCATTCCTGCCCTTAAACTTTGCGACGCTATAATTTTTAAACTATTAATCGCACAAAAGAGACTCTTCATATTCTAGCCTACTTTCCATCACTTAATTACTTGAGTAATGTGTAAATTATAATATTGGCAAGTTTAAGCCCAAAATCAAGAAAGCCGACAGTTCAATGTACGATAATTAACGACCATAATAGACGACTGTACTTAGAGTACTTAAAGTAGGAAAATCTCGCTGCCTTGTACTCTGGTACTTGTGTAACGATATAGTCAGTCATATTCCAAACTCCAAAGGCATTACCTCTTAGGCGCGAACTTAGTGCAATTGTAAACTCTACTTTGTTAAATTTTCGTTACATAAATCCTTCTTCTGATTGTACGATTTTATTGGTTGCACTCGCAATATACACTGTGTGCTATTTAAGATCGCAACACCCCGTTATTTTGGAACGCGTCAACAGATTTAATTTTTTTTTTCTTTTTTGGATATAGTGCTCGATTTGACTGTTTTGGAAAATGTGTAATTTTCATATTTTCAAGGCCTACTAAGCTCGTCTAAATGGGTCAAAATTTCGATATCTACTATTAGGCAATTTTTATCGGCAAATTGGATAACGTATTCGATTCGCAGTTGTCTCAAATACCTCTATACAATATTTTAGCTTGATACCTCATATAGGGCGTTTGTTATTCAATAGTCAAATTTAAAATTTCTCACTTTTCGACTGGCCCTGTATAAAAGTCGGTTAGGTTTACTAAAAAGGTAAAGTAGTCATTCGACTTAAGGAACGTCAGACACTAAATGAGGAAGAAAAAAGAAAAGTTATTCTTTAAGTAAATAGTGATTCTATACATTATTCGGTTGCTGTACGTAGGCCTTAATGAAAATTTTTCAAACTTCAACTTTCAAACAAACACTTTTATTGTCTTTTATTGTATTGTATTGTATTCAGGGTCATTGGAAGAGCTCCATCTAGGTGAAATGGTGCCTATTTACCATGTAGATTATATTTTTATGGTAAATAAAGATATTATTATTATTATTATTATTATTATTATTATTATTATTATTATTATTATTATTATTATTATTATTATTAAATGGATTAGACGGCCTAGCTTTTCTTTTTTCTTCTTTATTTAGTATCTGATGTTGATGTCACTAAATAAGGAAAAAATAAAAGGTATTCCGTCCAATCCATTTGTTTGAAAAACTTTCATTAAGGCACCTACGTACAGCAACTGAATAATGTATAGAAGCACTATTTATTTAAAGTATAACTTTTCTTTTTTCTTCCTCATTTAGTGTCTAATGTTCCTTAAGTCGAATAACTACGTTACCTTTTTAGTAAACCTAACCGACTTTTATACAGGGTCAGCCGAAAAGTGAGAAATTGAATAACAAACACCCTATATGAGGTATCGAGCTGAAATTTTGTATAGAAGTATATGAGATAACTGCGAATCGAATACGCTGTTCAATTTGCCGATAAAAAATTGCCTAATAGTCGATCTTGAAATTTCGACCCATTTAGAGGAGTTTAGTAGGTCTTGAAAATATGAAAAATTACAAATTTTTCAAAAGTCAAATAAAGCTCATCGAGCCCTGTATCAAAAAAAATCAAAATCGGTCAACGCGTTCCAAAATAACGGGGTGTTGGAGTCCTAAATAGCACACACTATATGCAAAATTTGTCAAGAATATTATCATCTACAAGATTCAAAATAAGTACTGTTTCCCTAAAATCAACAGGAACACAGATATTTTAGAAAAACTGATTTTATGGAAGCTAAAGTACCGCCCTCTCAAGGCCGAAAATTAAGATTCTTAAGGAGAATCTCCCCTAAAATATTAGAGAAAAAAATTTCTCTATATTTAATTTTTTTTTCAGAGCCTAAAAATCGACAACTTGATTGGGATTATATATATATATATATATATATATATATATATATATATATATATATATATATATATATATATATAAATATAGTAAATAATCCTACCTTGCAAAATCGCTTATAAAATTATTTTCTTTTGTAACCATAGTTTTCCAACAGTCATTGGTCAATGGTCCATTCACTAAGTTATTCAACATCCATTCCGGAGATCGACCTATCACAAGTTTTAAAGTCGCTACTAATAAACGCACGGCACCTTTAACCAAATGTCTGTCCACTTTAACCGGAAGTGGCTTAAGACTAAGAAGTCCCGAGGGAAGTTCCCCGGTGCTGTCACCATTCCCGCTAGAATAGAGACGATGGTGAACCTGACGATCTTTTAATTTAGAACTTTCAACGCCATAGTTACGAGTAAATAAAAGAAACTGGTCGTTTTTTAACAAATAATTTACATGCATATCACTTATATCACTTTGCTCTAGGCTACGTTTGGCGCGGTCCTCCGGTTTGTCTTTAACGTCCCTCTCGTCTTCCGTTACGTTTTTTACGCTTATATTGGCCGCGGTGTCGATCCAGAGCCAAACGAAATGGCCGTCCATCATGTTTAGACGTTTAGCGTCATCCAGGATTCTGGTAGCACTTGATCGGTCGCTCATGAGGATTACCACCCCTCTTGTAGACCTTGATATATCGGCCAGCTTTCTGCAAAAAAAAACGTCAATAAATGATTTATAGCTGGAGAGAATCCCGAAGGATATTCTAATGCTAAAGTTTTAATGTATCCTTTTCTTTAAAAGAACTTTCAGTTGCTTGTATTTATACAGGGTGATTCTCTAGCAATGCGCCATAGCCAAATAGCAGATAGAGCACTTCAAGGCGAGTCTAGATCACCAACGAAAAAAATGTTTTGGCCAGTGGTTAAGAAGATACTGGGTGTTTTATGCATTTGGTCTGAAAATTCAAAGAGCTATATCTCTGCAACGGTTGGATGTAATCGAATGAAATTTACCAGTAACATTTCACAGCTGGGACTTGTCAGATTAGTCTAATTGGTTTTGAAAAATTCAGGACAGGACTCGGAAAGAATCTGCCCTCCTCGTTTTTGACCAATAAGTACATGTTTTCATCGAATATCGGGAAAACTATTAGCGGATTCGGAAAGTTCAGAAAAAAAAAGAATAGTGATTCAATTTTGACGGCATACCTGAACCATTTCGGCAAAAAAATCACAAAACAATTTAGCGCATCAGGACTAATAATTTGGAGCATTATTTATGGAACAGTTTGATAGAGTCCTTTCAAATGCTTCAGATTCATATCGAAGACTGCACATAATACATGCGTAAGAAAGATACAGGGTCGTACTTGTAAAATTTTTTGTTTGTTTTTTTTTTAATTTTTTATTTTAATGCCTTATTTATATTAACTTCCTGGCGAAGTTTAGCTAATTGCTACTCTACCGCTTAACCAGAACGGCGAGATGAGATACTGCTCACTAGGGTGGAGTAAAACAAGAAGCGAAAAAATTTTATTTTATTTTCAAAGCGTAATAGTGCGGAAAAGTTGCTAATTTATGAATGATTAACGGGCGATTTTTTAATTTTTTTTTAATGTCATCTTCAGGACTCTACACCCACTTATATTTTTCCATATAATCTTAATGTCTACAATGTATTTTAATCCAACGGAATCGGTATTTAAATGAAATACAAGCATTTTTGCAAATATTTTAATATTTAAAACGAAAATTAAACAATTTAACAATGTTTTGTTTATAAATGAAGAACGGTACAACTTAACAATATAACCTAAAAGAGCAAACCAAGATAAAAATGTAATATTTTTTAAAAACTTTAAAAAAAAGTCATAAGATTCATGCGTTGTATTCCTCCTTAGTGTTAAATCGAGATAGTATGGTTCTGGAATGAACCCTTGCACGAATGAATCCATCTCTAGAGTCATGACCAAGAACAGAATTGGAAGCACCTTTCTACTGCCTGAGTATGACAGGGAAAGGACGAAAAATCTACCGGACAAGTTCCTGCTTCGTTTATAAATTCCCTGATATCTTCATCAGTTGCAGTACTTAAAAGAGGTGGTGTTGTAACTGAGCAATTTTGCCAATTAATAAGTTCATAATATTCACTGGCATTGAAATCTAATTCTGGAATAACAAATTCCCTACATCCGTAGATATTTTTGTGCGCGCCTTCAATATTCTTCGCAAGCCAAGTTGCCTTATGGCAGGACGATCATCAGAAATCATTGCTAGGAGAAGGTTTTCCGGATGACAAAAATACGCATTTCTTTTGATAACAGGTTCGATGACTGCCTTCAATTCGTCGTACAAGTAGAGTGACAAATGTATCATTTTGAAGACATGTCATCCTCTATCACTACACGATGTTTTTCTTTTAATGTCAAACCACACTGTTGCATAAACTTTTATAACAAATTCAGTGATAGATCTTAAATTTGTGGACGGACTTGCACTTCCGATGTAAAGACGCAATATACGATTTGCCTTTGTAAGCTATCGTGTGCTGATCAGTGTTAAGATTGATGATCGCTGCTGCTTCTAATTCTGGTAAAGTGCTACCAATAGGAACAAATTGCACAACAGGTAATTTTTCGCAAAACTCTAACATATTTCCTAAAGTTCATTCATGTGTAACTGACATATCATCCATTGCAGAGGACGTTTTAGTTTTAGTTCTAAAAGCCGCAAAACTCCATTCTTCCTTCCTGTGTTAACCACTCTACCGTCGCAGCCTTCTGCTAAAAGATTCTTTGTACTCATGTCAAGTTCTTGGAGAAAATTAACTATAGATATTGCAATATGTTTCCCCGTACCCGATGTTGGTGTAATATGACCCAGATATTTAGAACCTGGTTCTTCAAGTAGCGATATGTGTTCTTCGGTTACTATTCTGCGATGAAATTTGTTATTAATTTTTTTCTGGTACAGCGTTTTATCCTTTCTGCCATCGAAGTATAATCCTCTAATCTCTGCAGTAGATTTTTGGAATTCATTTTGTAAATGTAATCGGTTTTTTTGACGTGCTCTTCGGACTTACTTCGGTCAATAACTGAAGAGGATTTTTCTTTCGAAATTAGTCCCAGATCTTGCAATACAACAGATACTAGCGCTGCTGCAGAACGGTCCGAAATGCCAAATGGATCAGAAATACGCGCTAGATTGGGAATAGGCAATATCATTTGCTGGCTGGTGCTGCAACCGGATGTTGATGGAAGCTCAGGTTTAGCTCTTTGTTTTTCTGTAAAATCCTCAAGCTCTAGTGAAGACTCAGAAAGAAAAGAAATATTGTCTCCCTCAAATATCTCAATGTTCTCATTGTTTACATCAAACTTGAAATTAGTGTGACCTACGAAGTGACCGTATTCTTTTTCTTTTGCAATTCTCACATACTCCTTGTTTTTCTTTCTTCTTTAGCTTTTAATTTATTTGTTTCAATAGCGTCAACTTTTCCAATGACAAATTTTCTTCCAGATCGTTGATCTTGCATAAGTTCTTGTTCTAAAGCTGGTATTTTGCGTTTTTTGTCGCAGACACATGAATCAAATGAGACACATTTACACGCAGCAATGTCAAACAATTTTTTCGAATCTCCCTTAAATTTCTCCACTTTTAAATTATAATTGTCATTTCGTTTCATCTTAGGATATCTAATAAGGTTCTGGTACTTACTCAGGATATTTCGAATCAATTGGATAATACGATTTGTTGATAATCTGGGAATTGAAGCCTTTTCCCAGATGACTTCGATTTCATTGGCAAGCGTTTGAGCAATTTCTAAAACACCAGGGTCTTTACCAGAGCTCATAACCTTTAGTTCATTTCTAATAAGCAGATATAGCTTCATAACATCTTGAACAGTTGGTAAAACATTAGAGGGTAATTCCGCAGGTGCTTTAAATATAGGACAACCCCTAGAGCCCCTAGTGTCCTTCACTGACAAACTCATTATATCCTAATATATGATATACGACAACGAGCTTACTTCGCGACAAACGTGGACTGAGTAAATTTAACGCAGAAGTAATATATTTGTCGGGCATTAAACGATTAGAAACTGGTTTGAACTAGTTTAAAAAAAGTTTTATGGTTTTCATTTAGCATTTTATGGCTTTACTTAGAAATGTAAGTTTGTTGACAGGCATTTGTGATGAAATGCGTTGCGTTATTTACAAGAATTTGATGCCTATTTTTTTTATTTCGATGGAAGGTAGAACCCTGAAAAGATATTTATTTTTAACTGAGATTTTAGGAAATACGAACTGTAAGTAAAGACAACTTTTCGTACGTATTACAAGTAAAAAAATATATAATCGAATTTTTTTCGTTTTTCTCAATTTTTGATGGAAGGTAGAGCCCTGAATAAATTGTTTTTTTCAACTGAAATTTTAGAAAATAGCGCACTATAAGTAAGGACAACTTTTCGTATGTATTACAAGTAACAAAAAATATAATCGAATTTTTTAAATTTTTCTCAATTTTTGATGGAAGGTAGAGCCCTGAAGAAATTTTTGTTTCAACTGAAATTTTAGGAAATAGCGTACCATAGATAAAGGCAACTTTTCGTAGGTATTACACGTCGAAAAATAATAACGAATATTTTCGCTCCACCCTACTCACCCATCCAAGAACCGAACTCAAGCAGCGAGCCTTACACACTGATCGTTTGCGCCACTTAAACCGGTAACCGATACCACACCTCCGAATTATTTTATGTATTCTAGATAAAATGATAAAATTAGAATGGATTATGGGTATAACCTTCATAGAAAAAGCATGCACACATAAATGTCACAACCCTTTTAATAAACAAACAAACAAACTTAACATCATAATATTACATAAGCAATGCTCCAAATCTAGTATATGAGGTTCTCAAAATGTCCTCCCCCAACTTCGATACATTTCCTGCACCGCACCAATAAATGTCGTGTAGCCTTCCCGATGGTTTGTCTCTGGTTCCTCATGTCATCAAATGCTGTCACTACCCGCTGCCGTAGTTCCTCTCTAGTGCTGTAAATCGATTGTTTCATGTGGTCCCAAACATAAAAATCAAGAACAGTTAGGTGAGGAGACCTAGCTGGCCAAGCTTGAGTGCCTCCGCGACCGATCCAGCGGTTAGGAGACTCATTGTTGAGGTGTTCCCGGACCTGGAGTGAGAAATGCGGCGATGCCCCATCACGCTGGAAATGAAGACCTCTCCTGTTGACATCCTGCGCCAATAATAAATTGGGCAAAATGTTCCGGAAGAAATCTAAGTAGATTTCTCCAGTCAATTGGCCTTCAAAAAAATGGGGTCCTACCAGTGTATCGTTCGCCACTCCACACCATATATGAAGTGAGAACTTGCTCTGTACTGAGAGTTTCTCTGGACAACGGGGTGAGGATTATTGTGGGCCCAAATGTGTGAATTCCTATAATTTCACAGTCCGTCTCGAGTGAATTGGGCCTCGTCCGTGAAAAGAATTTTGGGCAAAGTTCTTGGATGACGAATTATCCAACGGCAGAACGTAAGACGTGCGACTTCATCACCTGGTTCGAGACGCTGAACCTTCTGAATGCGGTAAGGATACAGCCGTTCTGCTTTTAATGTCCTCCATACACGAGTTTGAGGAATACCTAGCGCGTGTGCTATTCTTCTAGTGCTTGTCGAAGGATTTTTCTCTGCCATCTCCACAATGTTTTCTTCGGCCTGTCTAACTACTCGTTCTATATTTTGGTTACTTCCAGGAAATCTACCATGTTCTCCATAGAACTGGAAAACTCTGCTGAAGGTGTCGCGCGACGGTACTCGTCGACCAGGAAATCTTCGCTGATATTCAGTAACGGCAGCCCTTGTATTACCATCGCAAAACCTTTATACATAAATGATATCAGCGAATTCAGCGTTTGTAAACTTAGTTGTCCTCTTTAAAACATGAATGAAACACTAAATTGTCAAAATAATTATTGTTGTCATAGAGATAATGATAAATACATAGGTTACTCTTTTCGATTTCAAAATAAAACTGTATCTTTCTAAATTAATAGATAGGTTATATTTTTTACTTACGTCGTGATCGCACGAGTGTTTTGACTTTATAATTTTATAATTTTGTGTCTCATCAATTATTTAAAAGTGTGCGTAAAAACTGTGTAAACTTAAAAAGAGATAAAAAAGGGTTTTGAGAAAGTCCTGATGCGCAAAATTGTTTTGTGATTTTTTTTGCCAAAACGTTTTAGGTGTGCCGTCAAAATTGAATCGCTATTCTTATAGCACTTTTCCTAAACTTTCCGAATCTGCTAATAGTTTTCCAGAAAGGCGATAGAAAAATATACTTATTGGTCAAAAACGAGGAGGGCAGATTCTTTCCTTGTCCGGCCCTGAATTTTTCAAAACCAATTAGGCTAATCTGACAAGTGAAATGTTACTGGTAAATTTCATTCGATTACACCGACCGTTTCAGAGATATAGTTCTTTGAATTTTCAGACCAAATGCACACCCTGTATCTTCTTAACCACTGACCAAAATATTTTTCTCGTCGGTGATCTAGACTCGCCTTGAAGTGCTCTATCTGCCATTAGGCTATAGCGCATTGCTAGCGAATCACCCTGTATAGTTATGGTCGGAAACCTTGAACACAAACTTTATTTTAATAGAAATAAATTGATATTGTTTCTAATTATAATTAATTATTTGTGGCGTATTCACCTCTGCGCTAAAAGGATCGGACAGAGGGTGGTTTTTAATACTTCTAGTACAAAATGTTTCACATCTAAAAATATATAAACTAAAACAAAAATGTTAAATTACTTAAAAATTAAATTAAAGGAAGTTAAGGAAGTTAACGTTTCGGAAATCGGAAAATATTATTTCTTTTTCCGTTATCAAAATTTTCTCTTCAAGTACGTCAAACATGACGCACTTGAATACAAAGTTTTGATAACTACTGATGACTACATCATACACATCATCACTTTTACTTACAAACACCCAATTATTAAATTGTATGATATTATGATACAGCATCCCGGAGATAATAATCATAAAGCAAATTTTAGTCACTACTCCAGTCAACGGGGGGTTTCACCTCTAGTTTGAGTGCTAATGAATGGATTTTGATAAAGCCTTGTGCAATATCTTTGTAGTGACGTTAATAAAAAAGTTGAAAAAAGATTAGAGTAGGAAATTATGGGAAGGGGTAGAAAACACTCCTTTTATCGAGAGTTTCGTAACTTGTAGAATTAGGTCAAGAAAGAAAAAAAAAACAATATATTTACTATTTCTGGTCCAAAGTAAGATGCTTTTACTCTTGTGAATTTTTTCGAAATTTGCGTATTTTTCGAGGTATGATCACTCGAAAATTCCTAAAAGTGGGGGAGGGAAAATGTAAAAGTTGAAAAAAAATCTGAAAAAATTCAGGTGAATGTATCATCGAAAGAATTTTTTTATTTGCAACTTTTCTGTAAAGTTCGTTTTCACCGAGTTTTTCCGAAAAAACATGAAAAACTACCCCTTTCTTTGAAATTGTAGCGCTTTAAAAATATGTAATTTAAAAATTTAAGAAAGTTCAGACGTATGCATTGAGGCCTTCTAAACATTTTTATTACTTGAAATTTTTTTGTAATTTGCTAATTTTCCGAGTTACAGGTGGTTTTTCACGATAATGTACTATATTTTTGCACATTAAGAAATACATGAAAATTCAAACAATGAGCGTAATTTATATATATTATTATAAAAAAATATGAAACCTGTACCATTTTTAAAGGTTCAATATAATTTTTAAATTGAAAATGTGAAAAGTTTTCCGGAAAACTTTTTTTGAAAAACTTCCTGTAACTCGGAAAATTAGCAAGTTACAAAAAAAATTCCAAGAGACAAAGAATGTTTAGAAGGCTTCAATGCATACGTCTGGATTTTTTCAAATTTTTAAATTACGTATATTTAAAGCGCTACAATTTCAAAAAGAAGGGTAGTTTTTCAGGTTTTTTCGGAGAAACTCGGTGAAAACGCACTTTACAGAAAAGTTTCAAATAAAAAAAGTCTTGTATTTTGATGGTACATTCCTGATTTTTTTCAAATTTTCTTTTCAACTTTTACATTTCCCCTCCCCCATTTTTAGGAATTTTCAAGTGGCCATATCTCAAAAAATATGCATTTTTCGAAAAAATTCACAAGAGTAAAAACATCTTATTTTGGGCCAAAAAAAAAAAAGGTAAATATATTATTCATTTTTGACCTAATTCTACAAGTTACGGAACCCGTGATAAAAGGTTCTACCCCTTCCCATCATTTCTTACTCTAATCTTTTCTTCAAATTTTTTATTAACGTCATTAAAAACACATTGCACAAGGTTTCATCAGTATTCATTAATTAGCACTCAAATTAGAGATTTTGGTCATTTTAGCGCTCCGTTGACTGGACTACACTCTATTTAGGTGGTCGTGTCGTACCACCCTAGGGGTGATTTTGGGATACATGTTAATATAGACTTTTCACATAAAAATGACGTCATAAATCAGCACCCGAAGTGTTTGTATCAACCATTCATTGATATTCTCTACATGGAATAAAAAAATATCTCGCGAAAAAAAGAAACAAATTAGCTAACTATGAATACCAGAAGGCAAGTACAGTGTGTTTCACTTCTCGTATCTTTTTTATTTGTTGCCCAATTCACTTCTATCAGTCATGCAACTCCATATAAAACGATTTTATTCAACACGTAAATGCCGTCTAGATCTAAAACGCCGAACTACTGCGATAAAAAGAAAATGTCAATGTTCCAGAAGTCATAGTAGGCTTAGAGATAGACAGAAATTTTGTTACTGAAAGTTGTTCAGAATAAGGAAAATATGTGATGGAAGATAGTAATATTTGACAAGTAGTTAACACAACTGCCAAGGAAGAAAAATATGAAAAATATATAGTCAGATAGTCACCATAAATAAATAATGAAAAAATGTGACGGAGGGCAATAATATTTCGTATGTAGTAAACCCAACTGTCAAAGGTAAATGTGTAAAATTTCCCTTTCAATTTAACACCGTCTTTTATTCATTATGTTTTCTGTATGATGACTACCTTTTGTTTTTTTTTTAACTAAAAGTATATCAGGTTTTCTTTCTGACAATGGTGACAACTATGGTGACAAAGTTGTATTAATTACATGCGAAATATTATCATCCGTCACATTTTTCCATTAGCTTTTTTACGGTCACCAGTCTGTAAAATTTACTTCATTCACATTTTTTTCATTATTTCGTTTTATGGTGACCACCCAGCAGATTTTTCGTACTTTTCTTCCTTGTGTTTACTACATGCCAAATATTGTTGTCTTTCATCACATTTTTTTCATTACTTTTTTAGGGTACACTTTTAATCTTTTTCATATTTTTCTTCTTTAACAGTTATGTTAACCATATGCGAAATATTATCGTCCTCCATAACATTTATTTTAATTTTTTTTTTATGATGACCACACTGTTTATTTTTTCTGATATTTTCTTTGACAGCTGTGTTAACTATATGCCAAATATTATCGCCCTCTCTCACATTTTTTTTATTATTTTTTTAGGGTGATCACCCTGTATATTTTTAATATTTTTCTTCGTTGACAGTTGTGATAACTGCAATCCGAAGTATTACCGTCGTCTGTCATATTTTTCTTCCTTGGTAGTTGTGTTAACTATTTGCGAAATATTATCGTCCTCCGTCACATTTTTTTCATATTATTTGTATGGTGTATTTTTTGGGTGACCATTCATATTTTCTTCCTTGACAATTTTTAGGGTGACCGCAGTTTATTTGGATTACTTTCTTCCATTAATATTTTATTTATACTAGTCAACCATCCTAAGTTGGCAAGTAGCCGCGCAGAGAGAGAAGAAATATCGTCAGAGACAAACAAGCTTCTTCAGCTAGCTAGCTAGCTTGAGAGGCTTAAGAAGCTTAAGAAGCTTGTTTGTCTCTGTCCAACAGTGACGATATTTCTTCTTTCTCTGCGCGGCTACTTGCCAATTCACGATGGTTGACTAGTATGTATGATTGATATTTTGCCTTAAATCCTAGACATATTTCTATGCTCATTTCCGAGCTCATTTCGTAACTACTGAATGAAATTAAATAATTTAATCATTTTCCAAGCAAAATTAACGTGTCTGTTGTCAATTTTTCTTTTTAAATAGATTAATAATTTTATTCTTTTTATGAGTATTACTCCCAAAGAAGGATTAATATGACCCGTCTCACTTTATTATGTTATATCTCCTTTCTACTACTTTAATCCCTGAGATCTTGTGTCACTATTTTTTTTTTCAATAAAATTTTGGCTTGGAATATCTAAACGATAAACGACGATTTTAAAAATAAGACATTTTGAAAAACATTATTTTGGGTATTCAGGAGATAACTTTCAAAGAAACCATTCGTTCGTTTCATATACCATTGATCTAAATCTGCCCAAGCAAGAATATCAATAAGAAAATCCCCTACCTTACTTGTCTTCTTTTCCTTTTTTTCTTTTTTTTTTGTAAATTTTTATTTTTATAGTCATAACATTAGCAAAGCTAAAACATTTCCAAATTATAACGCTTTAGGTGCTGGATAAGCGGTTATTTACATCGCTTCTTCTGGAACCTCATGAAGTTTTTAAATATCTTTTTTAATTCGCATGTTATACAAATGGAACTTGATTTTCATTGCAATTGTTGGCGGCATTGCATTCCAATGCCGCTCCATCCCGACATCTAATTACCACATCGCTCCTCCACCGTGAATGTCTCGCTAGCTCCGGATGCGCGTATTTGGAGGGTGTCCTGTATTTTAATTTCAATAGATTTCTTGATGATAATGATAATGAATCCACTTAATATCTATAACACCCCAAATTCAACAAAAAAACAAAAAAGAAGAAGGTGTTTACACCAATCTTCAACAAAAAGTTTGCCATTGAATATATACAATTATTGATAAATAAATCACAATAATTTTCTTATTTAATTAGTGAATTTCTAGTGTTGTGTAATAATAATTTACACCTGTCTGCACAAAAATAGTTTAAAAGAAATTTATTACATACAATTAATTACTGTTAGTACTAAGATAAAATAATTCACCTCGTTTACAGACCATAAAATATAGACACGTATTGCATCGATTTTTATAATCCAGCGCATATCAAATTGGGCATCTGGATGCACTAATCAGTGCCGTCGATATTGGTGCTTAAACTAGGGGCGGTTAAAATAATACTGTCCTATTATACAATTTATAACGAATTTCTTATAGACTTCAAGATAATCAAATTTTACGCATTTCTTGTCTTGGCAAAAATACTTGATTTGGTTATAGCATGGTGGCTGATGATAACTAAAACATTTTTAGGAAACTATGTTTTTTTTTACTTTTTCTGCACAATACTCGTTCGCATCGTTTAAAATTAAATGGAAAAAAGTATGTAATATTATATAATATGTTTGTGAGACTAATTATAGAACAGAATATAATTATTTTTTATTTCATCATATGGTAGAATTGTGAACAATATTCAATATTACAATAATTGGAAATAATATTACTAATAAAGAAAGAAATAACAGAGAAGAAAATAAAAAACATATAGACACACATATGTACTGCATACAAAACATAGAGAAAGAAAAAACAGTTGTACGGTCACGTATACACAAAATGTATAAACAAATTACTCAAAATAAGTGGTACATAGACAAAGGTTAAATAAAATGTTGATATCTAGGTAATTATGAGAACATAACTGCCCATGTCTACCATGACATCCATTTTGCAAATATAAGTATACCATTTTTTTTAAATCTCGCGCTAACCGGAAAAAGAAACTAAAAGTTTTTTTTCTTTTTCCGGTTAGCGCTCGCGCCGTTCGGAAGTTTCGTCTGCCAGCGTAATTGGGGTATGTGAAGTACATATACTAACTACCTATGCGGACAGATATCGATAATCATTCGATTCAAAAATAAATCCCCCCCCTCTCTATCCCCCCACCATACCAAAAAGTTCCATAGAGAAATTTTTTTTTATTTATATGGTCTCTTCGATTACCGACTGGCAGACGGTAACCACTCGTCGTCGAATTTGCACGCTATTTCCTATACTACTTATGTTTATGCCATGTTATCTATTTCTCGGAATAATATTATCTTATTGATAGTAACACATTCTCGAAATCTGATACTTTCTGTAATTTGGGAGTTATCTTTGACAAAAAGTTACCCTTTAACAATCACATTCTATACATTGCCACAAAGGCCTACAAAGCTTTAGGATTTGTTATCAGAAATTAGTGTTGATAAAAAATATTTTTTTTTTAAATCAAAGATTTGTTTAAAAAATCGTGAGTTTTTAAATTTTTTTAAATAAAAATTTTCCGTATTGAATTTACTTAATAAATAATAATAACTGGACTTGGCTCCGCAAGCCAAGGAGCCGCTTGAAAGCTTGTTGGGACTCCTTGAAACTTGCAAATCCCGGTCGACTATATAAGAAAAAAAGAGGATTTTCAGCTTCATTTAATATTTAGTACTGAATGAACGTTCACGTGCGACGTATACTAAAAATAAATGTCTAGTCGAAGCAGGAAAGAAGATGATGTTTGGCAACATTTTTTCAAAAAAAAGTTATGGGCAAACTTGGATACCGTGCAATATGTAATGTAGTAAGGAAATTCAGGGGCTTATCGACATACTTAAATACCACGAAATCTGTAAAAGTTAGTCAAGTGAAGGTGAAAAAAATAATGAGTGCCAAGCCTGTACAAGCCAAAGTGAGAATTCTCAACGAACAGCAAACGGGAATTTGAGTAGTTGTAGTTTCAGTAGCACTAGTTTAAGCTTATTTGTTATAAGAACATGTCAAGAAAAATGAAAACTATAGATATATCAGGACGTCCACACACTGGTGATTATTTTGCAAACTTGACCATTGATTTAATAAATAAGTGCAAAATTGAGTATAACTGCAAAGTTATTAGTTTGATCACAGATAATACGGCAAACGTGAACAATATGAGAGAAGAAATTGCCAGGGCTCTGGATTACTTCATTATAAGATACGGGTGTTCTCCCTATATACTGAATTTGCTTTCCAAAGATTTGGAAGTTACAAATGTAAAATCACACGTAAAATATTTTCGCAACATATATTTGCCAAATCATGGTACAAAGAAAAAGGGGGCAAGAAACTAACATTACCACAAGATGTTAAAAGGAATACAGTTTCCGACTGCCTTGAGGTTTATGTTACTGAATGGCTCAAATTGTTGCAAATCTGGGAAGAACACAAAGTTGACATTGATCCATTGATTATTGAAAAAGTGTCGAATATTCAGATTAAGAGCATGGCCAGACTTTAAAATTGTTGAAAACAATTTCTGTAACGCTTAATTCAGCAGAAAGGTGCCAGTTTGTCTCTTGCAGTTGAGAAATGAAAAATATTGAGTGGCGGTTTTTATAATTTTGAACATGAGGACACAAATTTTAAGCAATGTCAGATATTTGAAAGGAGATATGATCAAGTTTTAACGCCATTTCGCTTTTTGACATATTTGCTGGATCCTATCAGAAATAAAAACAAATACCCACTGTCAAAAGAAGAGAAAAATGCTGCTTTACACATACTTTCCCAACATTTCTCCGGCACAGGGTTATTACCGATTAATTAAGTTGGAGACAAATTCGATCCGTTCCAAGAAACAATTTTTTCAAAAGAAATATTACAAAATATACTCCACAGATTAACAAAGTACTGGATCTGATAATTCCCATTCTGTGTGCCATTGCTTCTTCTGCAGACGTGAAAATAATGTTTTCTTCATATGGATTTGGTCATTCAGAAGTTAGGAATAAATTGAGCAGTGAAAAATCAAATTAGTATTTCTGTTTAAACGTTACAATACTTAATAAGTTTTGTTTTGTGCTGTTTTGAAAAATATATATTTTAATTTTTTTATGTTCATATGTTTGTTAAGTTAATGTTATAAGCCCTTAAATTAATGGCTTTTTAAAAGTTCTATTTTTACAAAATCGAATACTGGAACTACTTTATAACATCCTTGTCCGCCCTAATTCAAAATATGCATCAACCGTATGGTACCCTAATTACGTAATACTTAGTTAGTTTTTATTAGTCTTAAATACTCAATGTATTTTTTTAGCTGCCTAATTTATGAAACCACACGATCTATTTTATTCTTTACAAAAGAATATATCAGACATTTTAAGTGCCTTTCGGACGCCATTGGTAAGTGAGCCGCAAGGCGACCAACCATGAATCCACATGTGAAAATTCATCGGTTTATCCAAAGATGCATTAATTAACGTGCAATAGGGTTTACGATAAAAGTGGGGAGAACTCATTCAATATAATATCGAGGAATACTTCAAGAAATCGTTCTGTGTTCCTCATCTACTGTAAAATGAAGACCTTCCTAGTAAGTAAACCATTAAAAAAAAATTAAGTATAATATATATTTTAAAAGGTTTTCGTAACTTTTTATTACAAAAACTGCATTTTGTGAATGGGCATTCACTATGGGCGATAATATGGTATGGCTGAGTAGTTGTGAAGCAAGCACACTTAGCTCCCGTTATATAGTTCCGGGTTAAATTCCTGGTAGTGACATTGAAATTGAGAAAAATAAATTAATCCTAGTATACTCGGCTACTGAGTGCGTGCCTCTTGTCTCGAAATGTGTAAGCTCCTGATTAAAGTCACTTCAGGGTTATATTACCTGTGGTGTGTTATTATATTATTGTGTTATTATTAGCTGGTTTAACCACATGCAAACGTTTAATATTTACTCAATATACTATTTTAAATATTAAACTTAAAAATGCATATCAGTTGCAAAATATTAATAAAATGAAATGGAAGCGAATTGCATTATAAATTACACAGCCACACAAAAAAAACTCATTCAGATCTAGGGATCAGACTGACTCCTATAGTATTTTGACCTGCTGAATCCAATTCTGCCATCAGATTTGAGCTAGCATGTCTCAGTTTTGCAAAAAATGCAAACAACCTGAAAATACGCTCTAAAAGCCAAGGTTTTTGACTTTTCTGCAGAACTGAGACGTGCTGGCTTAAATCTAATGGAATTTTTGGATTCAGTGGGTCAAAATACTATAGGGTATGAAAGTCTCATCCCCAGATAAAACAAAAATGTTGGCTGTGCAGAGCCATACTTTTTTTTCTGATATGGGGATCATATCTTATTGTATTTTGACCCCCTGAATCCAAATCAGATTTGAGCCAGCACGTCTCAGTTTTTTCAGAAAATGGAAAAAACCGTGAAAATAAGTACTACAAGCCCAAGGTTTTTTGCATTTTATACAAAACTGAGACATGTTGGCTAAAATCTGATGGCAAATTTGGATTCAGCGGGTCAAAATACTATAAGATATGATAGTCTGATCCCCAGATCTGAAAGATTTTTTTTGTGTGTGTGGCTGTGTTATTAAAAATAGTAGTAAATATAAATACATATTTAACACGACGTGATATGTTTCTATCGATAATAATAGATGAAAAATAATTTTTGACAGCCTTTTGACGTTGTTATTAAATTCAGAGGCCCATAGAATTAGAAAAGAGAATATAATTTCTCACTTCTAACTATTAACTTAATTAACTCTGTTTTCATTTATGACTTACCTAATCAATTAATTGGTGTACCAGGAATTTTGTCAAATGTTGAATTTCGTAACATAGAGAGACGGTCACTTTTATAGAATATGTTATTAATTTTTTCTACCCTCTGCACCTATTGAAAACGGATAACTTTATAGTGAGTATGGCATAAACATGATCAAATTATTAGTAACAATTCTGCAGCAATGAAACTAAATAAATTCCATACATAGGCAACCGTTAAAACATTTTAGCGCCTAATGTATATAAATGCATATAATACATAAATTAAATTTAAGTTGGCATTAGAGGAACTACTTACTAATTTATGGAAAGCTATCTAGAAAATACAATAAATTTTCTGTGAATAGATGAAATAAATAGTAACCCCGAAATGGCAAAATATGGCGTACGCCAGGGCACGGTTTTGAGCCCACTTCTATTTTTCCTCACTATATAAATAATTTTCTTTTTTAAATCGGCACTAAAGAATCTCGAAATCGTCATTAAAGTGCTAGAAATAGTCAGTAAAGCGATCCAATATTGTACGATTTGTTGTAGTTGGCGGAAGTGACAGATTAATGACATCAATTTTTTAATGCTTCTTTATTCAGATTTGTCATTTAAATAATTATGACATTTCGTTAAAAAATAATTTCACAATTTCTGGGTTTCAAAAAATACTTAATAGTTTGTAAAACCACAAGTGCACACCCCGAAAGTTGTTTAAATTACAAAAGCAAATAGTATATTGCATTTGACTGGCAAGTAGTGCCAAAAGATGCCAAGAGAAACTTTGAGGTTTTTGGTTCTTATACACACATTAAATCACAATTTTATTTTTTTGCTCCTGTAATAATTTAATGAGGGTGTCAGAGGGGATGGCTGGTGGAAATTGGGGTCTTTAGGACTTGTTCACATATTAAATCACAGTTTTACTTTTGCCCCTTTCAATAATGGGTGAGGGAGGGGTGGTAATGGCGGCAGTGGAGAGGGTGGCTAATGTCAGAAAAAGAAATTGAGGACTTTGGTTCTTGACTACACACTAATTCACAATTTTATTTTTTACCTTCTTTAACAATGGGGTGTGAGTGGTAGAGGGTGGCCGAAAAAAAAAATTGTCGGTCAAAGACTTGGTTCTTGTACACTTACAAAATCACTATTTTGTTTTTTACCCCCTCTAATAATGTGATGGGAAAAGTGGAGGGGGTGGCTGGTATCAAAAAAAATTGAGACCAGTCCTTCTCGTACGTACACTAAATTCCAATTTTATTGAACTCTTACTTGCTTTATGTACCTATTTACCTCAATTTACACTTCCCAACCTTTCAATCAAATAAGATCAAAATATAATCTAGTTCCAGAACTCGTAATATATAAGTGTACCACATTTCAAGTCAATATCATAAACGCTTCCAGAGTAATCGTTCGCACAAAAGCTACAGACAGACGGGCATACAGAAATTTTTTATTTAGCTCAAACTTAAAATCTCCTCGTTTCGTGGCATTTTAAGCCTATTTGAGCCAAAAAAAATATTTATTTTATCAATGCTATACTTACTTCCACTCCGTGACGTGGATGTAGAAGTAATTCCTTAAAAATATTTTATCATAACATCACATTTTCTTCTTTAATTATTTTTTAAAGGATTCTCACCGATTATATTTTTCTCTAAAATTATTTTCCATTTATTCGTTAGCATTAGTATCAACTATCTACCAAACATTATTTTCCTCCATCAAATAGTTCTGTAGATATAAGATATCACATCGATAGATTGATGGAATTAAAAGACTTTAATTTTCGTCATCTACATAAGTCTGAAATGTGAAATGCTGAAGAAATCTCGGATAATTATTTTTCGCGATTACAATACTTCTTTTCCTTAAGCGAGGGAAGTAAACAAAGATAGGTAATATTTTTGCTAGTGCGTTAACGGCATGCTGTTTTGTTAAAATAAGTAATTACTTGAATGTGTTTTGTGTAATAGAGACAAATTAATAAATAACTAATAGTTATACTCTAGTAAAAATCTAATTGCAGTATTTGGAGTCGACAACCCCCCCCCCTCCCCCATAAGTATTTCAGGAATAGGTATTTGATTAGATTAAGTTATTTTATTTATTTTATTTACTTTTTCTACTTGTGTATTAAGACTGACTCACAATCAAGCACCCTACATGGTGATACCTGAATACTTTTTAACGTTTATGGATATTATAAGTTATATTACAAACGTTACTACTATTGTTAATATTTTAACAAATGTCTGATTTTTCTAATAGAGGAGTCAATAGAGATTTTCACTTCGGAAAAATTCCGGGAAGCGATAACTTTCAAGAATACATCTCTGAACATGGAACAACATACCAAAAGTTACCAAAAATAGTCCTTGAGCGTAATTTGTTATCAAACAAATTAGTTGCAAAATACCAAGTTGTCAAATATTTCTCGAAATATTTTTTTTCTTTCAAAAAGTAATTGCGCCATTCGAAAGTACGGGAAATTTCACATCGAAAATGTACATGAAGTTTTCTTGTACGATCAAAAATGTAGGGGCTCAAGATTTTTTTGTTTAACGCACGAAAATGGAACACGGAGACACGCAATTAAGACGCGCGAAGCGCGCGCGGCCTCGGACGCGCTACCCTAAATTTGTTGTAACTTTTGAACTAATTATTGAAATTGACCTCACAAAAGCTTAAATGAAAAAGAAACATGTAGCTATTTTATTATTATATTTTCAAATATAAAGATGAATGTATGTAGGAAGAGTACAATTGGGTTGTTGCACTAAGTTAAAATTTGAGGAGAATCTATGTTAAACAATAACAATTATTCATAAAAAATCATTAGAAACCTGTAGAAGTTGAAAAGAAAGTCTTATAATATTATAATATTAATTACAAAAATACATGCATTTAAAACGGAGATGACATAATAACGGCAGTCTGTAGAGAAGTTAGTTATAAAACGGGTACTAATTTAGAAACTCGCTGATAGCGACGGAAAAAAAAGACAATCACGACAGTTTAATCTGATATTATATTTAACGTCAAATTCAACTGACGTTCATAGGTTACAATTCGGTATAGTTTAACAGCATCTAGTTATGGATAAATATAAGTACAGATAGTGTTTTCTGCCATACTGCGTAAATAATACCACCACCAATTCACCAGAAAAACTGTTGTGTTCCAATAATAAACGCTGAACGTAATAATGAATGATTCAAAGCCACCAGAGAAGGACCAAGTCTTCTTATTGTGGAGACCATTTCAATGTCAAGTAAAGTAACAAATTACAATGTATTCTAAGCGTTTTATTTGTGGTAAGTTGTATCTTAATGTAGGAATTTGATTTTTAATATGGGTTTATGTTGTAGGAAAAACGGCCGCATTACAAGACTTGTGTGGCGTTCTAGCTGTTACAAATTTAAATTACCCGCCAAACTGGTGGATAAAACAGGGTGTATTACTGTATTCTTAATGGCTCTAGATTAGAATGCTATTCATGCTTTGACTTCCTAAAGGGAAATGGCTTTAATCTGCTTTTATGTATTTTATCTAGTTTATGTTGGAATAAAGTGCAGTTGTTTTTGTTAGCTATTGATTATTTATGAAGCTCCCTAGACGCCCCATAATACTAGGATGATCAATAAATTAAGAAAGGAAATTTAAAAACTCGCCGTTGAAAAACTATATGAAACAAACTGTGAAAGTCGTCTAAAGTCAGTGAACACAATCAGTCGGAAATGGCTACGAATGCGTTGGATTGTAGTTATAAATGCCCTTTGAATTATGTGTGTTATAAATACATATCATTGTTTATTGCTTAGATAGAAACTAGCATAAAGTACTTACCTATTTATTATTTTTTTGTTATAATACAGACCTTTCTTGATATCTTCGTAAGTCTCATTCTGACTCTTCTTAGAAGTGAGTATCAATGGATAATAAATAATTTCTTTAGTAGATAAACTTTACTTTGTTGTTTTCAGTTAGATACGCATGTATATAGTTAATAGGAAATAAAACAATGAAAAGGAAATATTTAATAAAATACAAAGTATAGTTAACAAATTCATCTAAATTAAATAATAAAACACATATTAGACATATTATGTAATATTAATAAGATAAGATAAAGGAAGTTCTTGCAGAAATTACAATAGTTTGTACTGTCTATAGCAGCTGTAACGTAAGTACCTTGCAGCTTTTGCACTTCCAACCATTGCAATGTCAAAATGATCGTCTCTTTAAAAATTCGCTGACCATAAATATATCTACCGCAAGTAGAATGTCAGAATTAGCTTTTACAGATATACTGCCTTAGTCCTTTTGTAAAAAAATATTAACAATAACTGCAAACATCAATCACTGCTAGCTAAACATCAAATTTACTTTTGACTTATGAGGTTATTTTCTTTCTTGTCAGCAATGTCAACTTATTCGTCTTCATCTGTTCTGCTTATAAGTTCACATCTAACTGCCGTTATGATGTCACTACCGTTTTCGCGGCACATTCAAATAGTCGAAGTTTAACAATTTTTTAAAATATGTTGCGCTAAGAATTTTTTTTCCAAATTAAATATATAACTAAATCAAGTCCTCCACAACCATATTTCACTATTTTTGAAAATTCGTCAACAACCCAATATGAAGTCGGAACATAAAGAGATTTGCGATGAAGTAGGTGAAAGCTCTACCATTTATAAAAATTTAAAGATAAAAACTTGCGTCTTTCACATTTTACTCATGAAGTAATGTATAAAAAGATCCGATGAGTGAAAAAAATCTCAAAAATGCATTGTAAAAGTAGTTTGGGCACACAGATCATCTTGTAATGCTGTGTACAATATAATATTTTCTCAGCTTCTTTTTAAATTTTTATGTGAATATTTAAATTGTGTTTTTAATTGAATACTGTTTTGAATTATTTTATTGCTTGATGGAAGTCGACAATATTAGATCAGCCATTTTGAATTACATTTCCTTGACATCATAATCTGTTTCAGCGACCTCAAAAACCCCCTTATATTTCAATTTGAATTAAATTGCTTTAAAATTTTTCAACTTATAATAATTTTGTTAAAAAAAAGTTTCTTCTTGTTTAAGTAATTAATAAACAATTTCCTCAGATTATATCTTTATAACTTTTTACTTTAAGCTACGTAAAAGTGATATCAAAAGGTTTTAGGAAAATCGAAGCTTGCAGTATTTATTCCGGAATAATGCATATTTTCAGCCTCTATTTACTCCACTATAAGGAATATAATAATAACTAATACTAGAAATAATACATTAAATTAATTACCACAGGTCGCCGCTGTCATTGCTTCTTTAGCCTCGCTTGGCTTCTCTGGTCATATATCGGGTGGAGGTTACGGAGGCTACGGAGGTGATATTGGAGGAGGACATGAGGGCTACGGAGGTGGATCTTACGGTGGGGGTTCATTAGGAGGAGATGATATCGGAGCAGGAGGAGGAGCTCATGTTCAAACCATCACTCAAAACGTTCCAGTTCCTGTACCTCAACCTTATCCCGTGACTGTGAACCGTCCAGTTCCTGTACCTGTCCCGCAACCTTACCCAGTTGTGGTTTCTCGTCCCATACAAGTGCCTGTTCCTCAACCCTACCCCGTTGAGGTTCCTAGACCAGTTCCAGTCACAATAACTCGTCCCGTACCCTATCCCGTACCTCAACCCATCCAGGTGCCCGTTCAAGTTCCAGTTCAGGTATGATTTGATTCTTGGTTTCTTTCTTCTCTTTCTTTTTATCTTCTCTTTTTTCTTTCCATTTTCTGTTTTTCTTCTTTTTTCAATTTTTATCTATATCTCCCTCTTTCCTTCTTTTTTCTTTTTCTTTTAGACCTATTATTTTCTAATATACACGTCATAGTAATTGTACCAATAACATACTAGTTAACGCCTATCACAATTTACAAACGG
Organism: Rutpela maculata; assembly: GCA_936432065.2. Lineage (NCBI taxonomy): Eukaryota > Metazoa > Arthropoda > Insecta > Coleoptera > Cerambycidae > Rutpela > Rutpela maculata. Next base: position 233,105,605 of record OW386286.2, read on the forward strand.
AAATATTCGACCCTGGTTTATTTGATCATAAGAGAGTTGTAATTTCGGTAAATTTATTAAGACAAGTCCAAAGTAAGGACACTATCAAATACAGAAAATATACTGAGGATGTATCGTGCCATAACTTGGAAAGTACTGGCTAGGAGTTTGCTAAAGATCAGGACACATGTAAAATTTGAAGAATTTTAAACATACTAACCTCATACTAACTTCAAACAATGCGAAAGCTTTCCCGATAACTGGAGAAATAGTCAATAAATCTCTAAATAAATGGTTTACCCAAAAATTACATGATATACGTAATCATCTATGCATGTTATTTGAACTAAAACAATAATTCTCTTATCCTCCAATTAATCAACAATAGATTATTATTACTTAAATATACATTAACAAAAAATTGAATTATCCAAAAACATATTGGAACATCATAGTTAATCACAGACCTAACGAAAAAGTAAATATTGACATAGAAATTGATCTTGATATGATGAATAATTTTTTTGCAAACATTGCTGAAACAATAACTCAAACTTTTCCCATAACAAATCTCTAACAAATTGCACAAGCATAAACAAATCATCGTAATCAAATCCAACTTTTAATTTCAGAACTATCAGCTGTCTCTTCATCAGCAATAAATAATTTAAAAAATAAAAATAACCTTTTAATATTGAGGCAAGAATGACAAAAAATATGAGAATATTATATAAATATCTCTTGTAAATTAATAAACCTAGCAATATCCAGTGGAATATATCCTGATGCAGTAAAAATGTCCAAAGTTATACAAAAAGAGTAATTCGTACTTACTTAAAATTATCGAGGGCCAGAAAAATGGTCCCTATGTTCGAGTTACGTTTTGTGACTCACAGAAAGCTTTTGATTGTGTCACATTCGGTTCTACTAGAGAAACTTAACACCTTTGGTCCTGTCAGTTGCAATATAATCAAGTCAATCTCAATAGACAACAGTTTGTTCAGTAAAAGTTCATAGCTAAATGATATAAATTCCGGAATCCCACAAGATTCAGTGGTGGATCCAGTTTTGTTCTTGATATATGTAGACGATTTTAGTGTCGAGAGAGCCAAACCCGTATTCGTTGATGATACACACTTATCAATACCAATAAACATATAAAGTTGACCCAACAGTACATGAATGATTCTTTCACCCAAGCTACCGATTGGTTTATAACAAACAGGCCATCACTTCAACATATCAACATAATTTTCTCTCACAGACCGTTTTAAGGTTCCATGAACCCTGATGTGGTAAAGTTCTTAGGTAATCATAACTTGAGAATCAATTTTAATAGATTATACTCTACTAAAAATTGATTCAATTTTTTAAATAAATTATCGACACATATCAGAAGTCTCTTGAGGAGTACTTTCAATAACACTACAAGAACTTTTTTAACAAAGAAAACGTTCTATGACATGACGAATACTCGAATTTCCACCTTGACGGTAAACTTTTTTGAATGTAGACTCTTTGCAATGTAATATATCCCTGTTATGTTTTCGTGTTTCTTATTCTAATGTTTTATTTTTTTTGCATATTACGTTTCTAATTAAATTAATTCGAACTAAATATTCTCCCATAATTATATTTCAACAAAGTTGTTATGTATTAACTTGTGTAAAACACTTAATAATAAGTTAGATTTCAAAATAAAATTAAATATTCTTAATTAAATATTTTTCTTTAATATTATTATAGGTACCAGTACCTCAACCTTATCCAGTAACTGTACCACAACCGTACGCCGTAAGAGTACCACAAACCATCGTTATTCCAGTACCTCAAGCAGTCCATGTAGGAGGAGGTGCAGGAGGAATTGGCGACGGGCATGGTGGTGGAGCTTACGGAGGAGGATATGGAGTCATTGGTGGTGGAGGCAAGGGAGGCTACAGTTACACTAGTGTACAATTTGGTGGGCACCAATATGGTAGCAGCTCCAAGTACTAGGGGAACACAGAATATCTTCATATCAAATTTAAATTGATTTTGAAAAATCTACTTCATTAGTTGCATTTTAAACCACAATTTGGTGCACACAAAAGAGTTTGTTTTTCTTTATCTCTTTAAATTACCCTTCAATAGTCATTGTATTTTCATTCTCAAATAAATTTCAAATCATATGTTGTTTTTTTAATTTGCTCACAAATTCTCAAATGGCTGCCATTACCGGTTGTCTCAATTAAATCCAAAATGAAAAACGTGTTACAAAAAGAAGAGAAGATAATGTTAACCTGCTATCCAAACTATTTATCATGACATCTGAAGTACCGCAAGGATCAATTTTGGGACCACTTTTATTTAGTACATTTGAAGTGAAAGTGAATATCAGTATCTACAAGTAACACATCAACGTGAATGACTTTCATGGAAAAAATAGATAAACACACCACAGATAGTAGACGACCCCCAAATCCAAAGCCAAGGCTGTCCGGAAGGGGGTTACACATTCGGAAAAACGCAGACATACATCCACACCCACCGGTGTTGTCAATACCGGGGCTGGGGGTCGAACCCAGAGCGCGGTAGCGAGTCGATCAGCGTATTCGCCACTCAATACGCCTTAACCGATTGAGCTACCGTGCCACTGAGATGAATAAATTAATGTTTTAAATAGACTTATTAATCATAATTGCAAATTGTTGCGTTTGGTTCTAAGAAATTGTAAAATGGTGTAAAAACTCCAAAAGAAGTTGAAATAAGTAGTGATATTATTGGCTATATGTTTGATCTCTGAGCTGATGCTGAACTGTCGAAACATTTTGACTAAGCTGTGCGACCACAACTAAATTAAACTCATGTAGGTGCCTGAACACAGTGGCGTGGAGGGTAACGAAGAAGCAGACCGTTTGGCAGCACAAGGAGAAAAAACTCATTTCCTGGCCTGGAGCCAGCCTTCGGTCTGCCGAGGAGCTTGATTCAATCAGAGTGGCAAAAGACGACTATGGCACAGTTAGGCCCAGTTACCCGGAGTGAGACAGATAAAGCTCCATATGAAGGGCCTTCGACTGACTCCACCGTAAAGCGGCTGCTCAGGCTCAATATAGAACGATTGAAATGGATGATAGGCCTGCTAATAGGACACTGTTCTCTGAACAAGTACCTGCATACAATAAGGTTGTCGGATTCGTGGAGTGAAGGATGAAATCATCACTCATAAGTTATGCCATTCTACACCAATAAGAAGGTCAAGGTATAGATATCTCGGAAGACAGTTTCTACAGCCGGAAAAACTACGAGAAATTCTCTGGAAACGATAGTTCTCCTTCGTGCAGGGCACTGGTCCTTTCTAGAGAATCCTAAATTTCGCAAATGTACACTGAGCTGATAGGCCTGAGTACTGCGGATCTTCGGATCTGCTTGCATTTCTAATGATAATTGGCTATATGTCAGTGATTAAAAATTTTGAAGTTGTCATGGATGAAAACTAAATATCAAATTTTATGACCATCAATTCAAAAAATTTAAAAAATCTGTCAGCTTAAAAATTACCAGTAAGTATGAAACTTCTACTTATCAATACAATTTTGTTATTACTTCAGAAAATAAAAAAGTACGATTTAAAACTCCCAGATAGAGAGCCTACCAGTAAGTAAATAATATATAAAAGGAATGAATTGATTAAGGATCAGCAACGCACAAAATTTATATTAGTTAAAAAACCGGAAATAATATTAATAAAAGTTTGCATATCGACTTTTCATCATCTGTTTTCCCACAAGTAAAATATCTACAGGTAGATTATGGTATCAGACACAGCCATAATTTCAACATTGAAACAAATTGCATTAAAACGTAAACATGCAATATATCTACGCCGTCAATCGAAAAAGTAAATATAGGCTCTTTGTATCCAAGACCGTATACATGCAGATTTATAATATGAAAAGTATCTTTTGTTATTATCCTAAATTCGATATTTTCAATTTTCTTTTATCGGGTAGAGAAAAGGTAATTTAGTCTGAAACCAACTTCCCGTGAAATTCATTATGCTGTCATGTTTCAACTTCAGATAATCTAATATCTTATTTTAAATAATCTTAATATTCTTCCCAGAAAATTTCTGGAGTGTAATTAATATCCAAAACTACATATAACTGCTTTAAAAATATATTATTTAGCTTCAGATTTCAACTTCAAAGGAGTAGCATACCGATAGAGACTCATCTCTAACTTTATATTTTAATTAATTTTATGTTTAAGTTTACAAAGAAGAATATGGGCATCGCCATCATTTCGTTATTAAGGGCAGAGACAGTGCACATGAAAATTGAACATACATATGTTTTGTATGCTTAGTAACATTTTGTTCAAAAATAATAATAAAAGGGTTTTTAAATAAAGTTATAGATCATTATGTTAATAGGTTGATAGTTTTAGACACTGATTTTATTTGTAATATATGTGTAGTCGTTCCTATTAGAGATATATAAAAAAACATGCCGTTATAATCGTCCTTATATTTTTGTGGTTTTGCTATTAAGAAAATTATTTTAACACTTTTAGAGGATAAGATTGTACTGCTCGCAGCTGCTCTAAGTCTGGTGGCAATGACGGAAGTAAGTTTACTAGTGTTGTGAGTAAGGGTTAAACATATTATGTACAAAATGTTGTTTATTTTGGGGACGCCATTCCGACAAGGCAAATCTAAGAAAAAGTAGAAAATTCTCCACTGTTGCAATATCAAAAAAATACACAGTCGCAAAAACATATACAGTGTATTAAAGCTATTTTCGTTAAGTACAGGAATAGGGAACTTGCCCAAAAAATAAAATTGATTTAAAATATTCAAAATCGTAAACTAACATCATTAAAAACCCCATAGACAACAAAAAATTAAAAAAAAAATCTCTTCCAGAAATATAAGCGATTAAATTCTGATGACGGCGTCAAGCGACACCGATTCTGCTTTGGCTTTGATAATTCCCTATGCACATGCGCATCTGTCAGAAACAACCGGCAGAGAACACAACCTAACCTAAAATTTGAACGAATTCGTTGGAAAAACATCTTCAATATTCTGAAATATCACAAAATGCTACTTCGCCGTGCAATTTACGATCAGGTTTATCTGGAAGACTTCCTCTTTACGTCGCGACATCGTACGGCCGCCGTCCCAATGGTGTTTTTCGAAAAATATGAACGTGTCAAGATTGCATGTTCTTGCAATTTTTTGGGCTCCGAAATGTAAGCTGTTTTTTGGTATTTTTCGCAGATATATCCGAAAGGTTGGGAGTTAGCTCGAAATAAAAAATAAGGTCAAACGAGTACTTTCCGCTACGAATCTTTTGCTGCCATTAGAATTTTGATTTTTTTTTCGTTTCGGAGATAACTCCTGAAATGTCGACCACGTACGGCAAAAAATCTACAGTTGGCAACTTTTTAATCTCAGCTCCTACGCCAAAAGACCACTCTAGCTTATTGAAATAGAATTAAATTTGCTAAAACTCCTTTTTTTATTTTTTGAATTCCGACAAAAATGAAGGAATTAGATGAGGCGGGATTCAGGACTTTTTCTTTTTCGGTAAAATTTCTCCATTTTGTCACCGTAATTAATTGGTAATTAACTAAAATCGATCTCATATACGATGTTCACTTAACATCATGCACTACTTTGATGCTCCGTTAATCTCGGCTCTTCGAAACAAAGGCTTCTGAGAAAAAATGTTTATTTAAGATTTACATACACTCTATAGGAAAACGTGTAGTTTCCTACATTTCCTCGAATATCTCGATAATTATCGTTTTTTTTTTGAAAAATTTTTAGATAGCTTATGTAAAGAGAATTGATTGAGCTTTCCGACACTTTTTTTTATTTTTTCTCTAATATAAAAAGCAAAAGAATTATGTCCGAATATGCATCCAGTCTATTAATTACGGTGAAGACGTGTAACGCTCGGCCAAAGTACGCCATCTGTAGGACCCCACGCGAGACTAGTGTTCTCGACGTGACGTCACACTGCTTTTCGTGAGTGGCGAGGATTTCAACTTTAATTATTTATTGCAATGTAATTACTGCGATTTAAGAGCTGATATTCGATGTGGCGTGTTTTATACATAAACACACACTTTAAAATTTTTTTTTAAAAAATTGGCAAGTTCCCCATTGAAAATTATATCATTAATTAATGCAACAAAGATTGTAAATGATAAAATTACTACTTTACGAATGTCTTCCCTTTTTAAATAGTCTCCTCGTACAACGTTATTCTTAGATCACAGTAAAGTTAAAAATTTAAGTATCTCAATAATATGTTATTTTAATAATTGTAATACACACAAAATAATGTAAAATATATAAATAATGTGAGGTTCCATACTTCGAAATATATTACATAATAATTTATTTTTCAGACAAAATAATTTTTAAAATCAATTAAATAATGAGACTTGGCGATTTCTTGCATAAACGTTTAAACTTCTTAGACAAGATAATAAGATCTGACCTTTCTTTCTCCTGACGGACAGCGGTATGGTGGTCGAAATCTTCTGGATGGGTCTTTTCTTGTATTGACAGGAATGATGGTTTTATGCCAGGGGTTTCTTTCCTTCTTAAATGAGGTTAAACGGGTAAAGAGATGACGGGATTCCAAGAATTCTCAGTATTACACTGATAAGTTTATATGTTCTTATATTTGATTCAGGAAAACATAAGAGGCTAATAATATAAATAATAAATTACATTCCACTTAGAATAGCCGTTTTTAATAGCAAATACAAATTTCGGAAACTCGAGCAGGAGCTTTCAACAAGTTATAAACCAAACACCATAATGAAAATGACTCCGCTTTCTTCCCAAAGTTCTACCCTTACCGAGATACTACGGGAGCCCACCCTGAGTGTCCGTGCACCCCCCCCCACCCATCCTTGGGGACAATGTTTTTCATAAAGACACGGTTCGCCATGATAGGATGTATTCATATAAAATTATTGAGAAGATATATTTACCTTGAAATGAATATTAGAGGTAATTTTGAATAACGCTTTTTGTTTAAATTTTAGGACTTGTCGTGGGCTTAAAATGTACTACAAATTTTACTCTACCCTGGGAATATCTGAACGTCTGTCACAAACACTTAACAATGATTGTGTCTGTTCACTATCATTTTCAGAAAAGAAACGAACAACTCCAGCTGGCTTCACATTATTACATAAGAAATGTGATAGGGTAATCTTGTCTCATAGCGATGGAATTCAGAAATTTTATTTTGCATGTAAATCTTGAAAGCTGACACGATGACATGGCAGATAAAATGTCGACTATTTCTCGCTAGTACTTATAATAAAATGAGATATAACATTATTCCGCCGTGTAGTAAACCTTCAACTTAATGTATATTATGGCTGTGTGTTGTTCTCCTGATAGTTTTTCTTAATAAAGCAACAGCTATTAACATGTACTGAAAGCAGGGGCGGCTGGTGAAATTTCAACAATTTTTTTCTCGTCCGTGGCGCATGGGACCCATACGAAATATGGGAAATAACATCTAGAGAAGCACTCCTCTAACGATCCCTAAAAAATTTTGAAAAAGCAGTTTGCGAAAAATTTTTTCAAAATTCGATTGATGTATATTATGGCTGTGTGTTGTTCTCCTGATAGTTTTTCTTAATAAAGCAACAGCTATTAACATGTACTGAAAACTGAAAGCAACACCAATAAAAAATTAAACCGCTTTTAAAAAAAGTTTACCAAAAATTGTGAAATAAAATTTCACCGTCGGTCGCCCAATTAATTGGGCCTTAATACATAATATCGATAATGGAGTCAGTTAAAAATACATTTGGTTTCGTTCCTTGTTCAATTTTAAACCCTCCTCAATACCGATATTAGCCAATAAAGTTTTTTCTCTTCTTTTCAGAGACCTTTTCAATCCAATGGTTTTACTATCAGTTAACGAAGAAAGTATAAGAAGCTGCATTTCTTTTTACACTTTAACTTCATCGTTCTAAACAACGTGTTTCCATATAATTGGCAGTTTACTACCTGATTAAATTTCTTATTTAATTGTTTTAATCTTTGATAATAAGCTGTCAATTTACACAAATTATATTACCTTTTGGCAACTTCAGAGAAAATTTATAAATAAAATTTAAAAGCACAAGTAGCATTTGAGAAGAATATTTCAGGAATACATTAAATATATAAAACATCTTAAATAAATAAAAAGTTTTGCCTCCAGAAGTTTTCTTGTCATTTTTTAGAATTTACTGACTTTTATTTTCAATTTCATCATTTTCGTCACATAAAAATGGATTTCCAAAGCGACTAATTTATTTAAAAAAAAGTAGGTATAAATATCTAACAAACGCAACTGCAGAAAGTCCACGGAATTCGCCGTATTTTAAATGTAATGACAATGAAAAGAAACAAAATACATTGAACCATAGGTATTTTAATTTATAGATTGGTTCAAAACTGCTGAAAAGTCTTCTCTGTAATGAGTTCTCTGACAAGCTTCGATCAACCATATTATGAGTAGACACACACACACACACACACAGAGAGAGAGAGAGAGAGAAAGAGAGAGAGAGACCTACTGATTTTACCAATCTCCTGCTTTTACATTCAAGGGTTGCCGATATCAGCAGTAAAAAACGAAATATTGTTTCAGTACCGCCATTTAGTAACGCTACTTTAGAACCATACGCCACTATATACTCAGTAAATTATTCAAGAATTATTATACAAAAGTGTTCAATGACATAATAGTTATTTATTAGGCTAGTGAGTTGTGTCACATATAAGTCAAGCAAGAAATTTTTTTAACTGACATATGTAATAACTCACGTGTCTAATACAACATTTTATACAACACTTTCATATAATAAATGCTTTTTCAGCGACAAACAATAAAATTATTAAAATGTCATGGCATCGATTTTTTGTCAGTTGTCAATGTCAAAGTCAACAGTGTTTCTCTAAAAATATAAAATACAAGTAGCTTATTGCTAAGTAGATTCTGAATGGATGTGCCGAGAAAGCTGTGGTTCTTATCCATTTTGTTTGTAACCGCTGTAAACCATTTGTAAACATTGTGTAATTAATATCAAAATGGAAAATTGTGAAAGATATAATATGGAAAATCCGACCGATATTTTCTAAAAATCCAAAGAAGCTACAGCAAATTTAATTCCAGAAAAGTTCAAAGTAACCTATTTTAAAGAATATCTACAATTTGAAAATTGGATGAAAAAAAGAGGAGTTAGTGCTGTAAACGAAGAAGTGCTTCTTGCTTACTTTCTACATTTGAGTAAAAAAATTGCACCTTCTTCGATGTGGACTAAATATTCTATGATAAAGGCGACTTTAAAAGTATACAGGAACTTTGATATAACAAGATATAGAAAACATGTGGCATACTTAAAAAGCCGATCAAGAAATTTCAAACCCAAAAAGGCCAAAATTTTGGAACATATCGAACAATATTTGATGGATGCCACTGACGATGAGCATCTTATGTCAAAGGTAGGTGTTTATTATTATGTTCTTGCTTTTATGTATTTAATTGTTTGGGTGTTTTAGGTTGAATTGATATTGGGAGTTTGCGGTGCCTGACGTTGCGGTGAACTTAAGTATCGAAGATACAAAAGATAAAGAACAATATAAATAAGGATTTTCGGTAAACCCACTTGATTTGATTAGGAAATATGTGTCTTTAAGACCGCAAAATGCGTCTCACAAAAAATTTTTCGTACATTTTCAAAGGGAAAAGTGCACTATCCAAAGCGTTGGATTAAATAAGCTCTCAAAGATTCCAAGAATTATAGCTGATCATTTGCAATTGCCAGATGCAGATTTGTATACTGACCATAGCATGCGCCGTTCCTCGGCAAATCTTTTGGCCAATGCTGGGGGTGACATTACCACCCGTAAACGTCACGGTGGATGGAAATCATCCACCGTGGAAGATTCAGTCTCAAACAAGATTGTTATTGCTAGACAAATACAGGGAGAGCAGCGCAACGAGTCAGGCGATACAGACGTCGTTAATAGTATAGAGAAAAATTGTGTACAGGAGAGCAGTTTTCTTCGTGAAAAATCGAATATGATGACAATAAATATTAACATAAATATAAATAAATAAGTTTTAGTGTATGGATTCTTTGTTTTGTTAGTTTTCCGTATAATACAGACAATAAATAAATTGATTGCACTTTTTTTTATATTAAAATTACTCTTTAATGACTAAATCACTTTACCTCACTAGATAGATTTAGATCACTAGTGATCTAAAGTATACTTTAGCTCACTACTCTGTCTCACTAGTGACTTATGGGCCACTTTATACCTTCAAAATCTCATCAATAAAGATTACTTCATATGAAAGTGTTGGATAAAACCGAGGATAAAACTTATTTAATACTTATTTTTAATTTAAGAAGTTTAATAGTTCAGTTAAGGTTTGTTTGATTAAGCAGAGAGAACTTTATGTAAGTACAACTATTATATTGTTTATAATTTATTATTTGTGGCATAGTCATGATTTCTTAGTTTGTTGGGTATTTTGCTTCTGTTTGATCCTTTTGGCGCAGAGGTTTATTTCATCAAAATTTTTAAATATTTTTACGGTAGCAAAATACCCAACAAACTAAGAAACTACAACTATTATAATGTATAGTGCATAGTTTTGATTTTCCGAATTATTAATGTGTTACTTTGTGATTGGTTACCGCATGTAAGCACATTTTTAATTTATTTGTTTCTAGAGTAAGTGTGCTTAACTTGTTCACATGTAATAATTGATTTGCCTGCTTAATAGGCATTTCTATTTATTCCAGAGAGCCTTGGTTTTGGAATTGGAAGTTGTCTACATCTACTATATGTGATGTATTCATGTTATATTTATATTATTATATTCTACATATATAATACAGTACTAACAATTCACAAGTTATTTTAACAATAAGCAATAAGCTAGAGAAAAAAATTATAGATAAAATTTAAAAGCACGTCTTATTTGTGGAAAATATTTCACGAAACAAAACATGATATATGTCAGAATATTACCGCGATAAATCTGTCGATGTGACGATAGAGAAAATTACGGTGATACATTTTTCATGTTGGTACTGCTAAATGCCGGTCTAGATTAGTTTATCACTAATAATGACATTTGATTTGTGTAATGTTGTCAAAAGACAAGCTTTCATTGGCTATATATGCTAGGCATATTAGGATTCTCAGAGGAAAGTTTTCCTATAGTTTTTCTTTTCTCATCCTCTGTTCTTTGGGTCGCTGAACACGAATTTGCAGTTTGCAGGCAAAAATTTGGCCCGGAATTTTGTTTCTTTGGCACTTTTTGCCGAAATTTTGGCACTTTTCTCAGTTTTTGGCCTATATCTCAGAAAGGAAGCGTTTTTTCGACAAGCCCATTCCATACAAAATTAAAGTAGACAAAATTTCCTGCATTTTTCGTATATCACTTTTTTTGTAAGACTAATCATTCCACTGCTAGAGTGAGCCAAAAAAGAAACATATTCCCGGACCCAGTATACCTTACATGAATAATGAATATAGGGAAAGTAATTGAAAAAATTGAGACAAACGAATGAAATGCGGTTATTACTAAAGTAGTTATGTACAGTGTATTATAGTCAGTAGTACAATATATATTCATATTATCATAATGATAAATGTTGCGAATGATGAATGTCGCTGCTGTCATAAATTGGACTGCCTTAATCATCTGGAAAAAACAGGAGATGTTCTTTATGGATTTATTGATAGACGAGGTGAGTAGTAATCTGCACATGTTTACTGTTGAAGATACTGTTGTACATACTGTTGTACATACTGTTGTAGATACCTTCGTTTTTCAAGGAACTGTCACATCCTCTTCAGTCCGTTCATCTATTCTCCTTGTTTTTTCAGGTGGTGGGGATCTGTAATGAACAGAAGATATGGGTCAGCTTGTACATTCATATTAACTACTTCAAACAGGTATATTTATGCTCCAAGTGTGTAATTGTCGTTTTTGGGGAAGGAAATGTTACATACCTTCGTCCTCCATGTCCACACTTTCTTCGATGGTCTCAACAACCGGGGAGAAGGTGAAGCCCAGTTCGTACTGTACTTCGACGTCCAATGGTCCGTCCTCAAGGGTATTTGTGAGATCTGTCTCGATTGTCACGTTGTTGCAGGACTCCTCACAGTTGATGCACAGATTGGTGCAATCGAGGCCTGCTTTTTTGCAGCTTCATTTTTTTGCGCAGGTCTTGACGCATCTGCATGACACCAGACGCAGCAGTTGGTGATACCCTGGTGGTGCACCTGGTAATACACCCTAAAACTGTGCTGTGTGGCTGAGCAGTTGATGGTGGTAGTACAGCTATTTTTGATGAGGTCTTGAAAGCTGCCTTCTTATAAATAATGTACCTCAGACGGTTTATCGACGGTTCAGTCCTTCATGTGTAGACGTACACGTTGACCAGAAATCTCTCTCCTGCTGCTGCAATGCTTTCTGAAGTTACCTGAGGGTTTTTGAACATACTTACAACATCGCCAAGGTGGGGGTTTTTGGTGAGAGTTTTCACAAACTTCAATTTCCCTTGTTTTTTGACTATTAATTTATTTTTTAATCATTAGTTTTTTTCGTATTCTTCTTCATTTGGTACCCATATCATAATGGTAGATAAGAAAATTTTGTCCGCCATCTTGGGGCATCCGCCATATTGAATTTAGTGTAACGTCATTTTATTTTTCGTATTCTTCTCAGCAAACCTTTTTGATTCATACCAATATCATGAGGGTGCATAAAAAAGAACTAGTCCGCCATATTTGGGAGTCCGCCATATTGGATTTAGAATGACATCACTTAGATAACCATGCATTGTCATCCAAACTAAACGTGTATGCAAAATTTCAGCTGAATCGGTTAAGGATAACTGTTTTAAAATTCAGCTGCAGGATTTGCCCTAAACAAACTAACATACATACATACATACATAGCAAGTTAAATAAAAGCTTGTAAAAAACCATTCGAGTGTTCCTTCCAACATTTTTACGACTTGATCTGCTGACCAGGAGTCTCACGCAAATTTTGGAAATTTAGAACTTTATATTCAGCAATCATGACAACCCATACAAAACACGAGTTCATTATAAATCATTTACGATCAACAGTTAAGTATCATAGCAAGGGCGATTTCCGCGAAAACGGTGAATTTCACTAGATATGGGAATATGGCCCTTTTTTGGCGCGCTCTAGCGGCGGAACGGTTAGTCTTCCAAAAAAACGTTATATATAAAAAACTTTGTCTACTTTAATTTTGAATAGAATGGGCTTGTCGAAAAAATGCTTCCTTTCTGAGATTTAGGCCAAAAACTGAAAAATTGTCAAAATTTGGGCAAAAAGTGCCAAAAAAACAAAGTTCCGGGCCAAATTTTTGCTTGCACACTTCAAATTCACTGACCCAAAAAACATAGAGGGTGAGAAAATCAAAACTATAGCAAAACTTTCCTCTGAACCCCTATTTTTTTCATAATATGCCTAGCTTAATAACGTTATGGGTGACATAATCGGGATTATTTACTAAACACGTCCTTATCCATTATGTCATACGAGTTTTAATTTTCGAAGTATCTTGAGTTATTTTTTTTTTAAGGTTATAATAATAGCAGCAATCGTGTTAAAGCTTTGAAATAATTACATCGGCCATTAAAATTTTTATCGGCTGATATTTTCTTTGACGAGACTATGAATGTAACAATGAGCCAATAAAAATCCCTTTCTGACACCACCAACAAGAGCAGATTGATTTCAATGTTATCAGAAAAGTTCAAAGCTAAAAATTATGTTGCTAAAAATAATTCTGACTCCCTCATAATTGAAATCGTACTCAAACATCCTCATAGAAATACAACCGTATCGTTATATAATTATAACTATATACACTTCTGTAATTCCAACAGCTAGAATGCCTGTTAATGAAGAAATACGTATTTTTTTTAAAGAAGACAAAGAAAGAAACCTTGTTTTTAAATGTTTGACAAATATACCGGTAGCAAAGATCATATCTTATTTTTCTTCTAAATGCATTATCCGAATGTGATACATCTGCTCTTATTATTGAAATTATTAGACAAACGACCGAATTTAACAAAGATTGTTCAATATTTCAGTCGAAGTGATGCTTCTCGAGAATCAATTTCTTTCATGCATGGTGCTCCAGTTAAAGAAAATGCCTTTAATTAATAACTGTCGTTATTTGTACCTCTGTAAATTAGTGAGTAAAAATAAAACTGTCAAGTTACATTTAAAAAAAAGGCGGCTACAGACGTAACTGCATACTTGAACGGTTTATTGTACAAGTAAACTGGAACGTGTGTTTTATAACACTTGCACAAGTATTGTGATTGTACAAGTGACATGAGACTTGATGAAATTCTGTATTGTATACTTGTACATGTTGGGTTTGCGCAAGTATACTTGAGCATGTGTACGGCAGGTCGGCAGACTTGTGTAATCATATGCCGTTATTGCTGGTCTCATTATTGTATTTCTTCTTTGAATCAACGAGGTGACAAGTGATAGAAGGTTCAAGTAAGTTTCTTCATCAATTCGTAAGTAATTGTGCCAATCACACACTAAAAAAAAATTGTTTGGAGCGAACAAAAATTCTGTTGCGTATATACAAAGCAATTTCTTGGTTGATGTTAATACATTTTTGTTACTCCAAACAATTTTTTTTAGTGTAACAAAAAATTATTAACATCAGCCAAGAAATTGCTTTGTATATATGCAACAGAATTTTGTTCGCTCCAAACAATTTTTTTTTAGTGTGCACGAGGACATAAAATCTCACCTCATTTAAGAGATTAATGTGAGAATACTCCTTCCTTTATTTTAACCACTCGTTACACCACATACTATGTTTTATTCGTTGTTTTTTGAGAATTAAAACAAACGCAGTTAAAGCAAGCGGGTCGTCTTCATCCGTTGATGATATTTTTATTCTTTATTCGCGCTTAACCGTCTCTGCACAACTGTTCAAGTATACTTTTGCGTGTGGCGGCGACGCAAATTTCAGTATACTTGTACAATAAACTTGCGCATGCATACCGTTCAAGTATGCAGTTACGTCTGTAGCCGCCTTAAACCACCTACAGCGAAAGCAACTGAAAAGCACTGTTTCCTAGTCACAAAGAACATCCGCCCTCCTGCTTCGGTTTGTCTTTTAAATGATATTTTGTTCAAAAGGATATGAAGGTTAGGACTCCATTGCTCTTCTTTCTGTGGCATATGTTACGGGCAATCTTGTTTAAGAAGAAGAAGAAAATGTTGAAGAAAGATACGAAAGAAAACAAGGAGAAGGCGAAGAAAAAGAGGAAGAAGAAGGAGAAAAAGAAGAAGTGTACGAAAGATAAATATCAGTTCTCTTGATAACGCATGATTATATTTTGAATATTCATAATTTTGACACATTGCCACCACTGAATAAAGAAATCATAATTGATTTTATTAATAAATCACGTAAAACCCATT
This sequence comes from Rutpela maculata, assembly GCA_936432065.2. NCBI lineage: Eukaryota > Metazoa > Arthropoda > Insecta > Coleoptera > Cerambycidae > Rutpela > Rutpela maculata. The sequence goes on from OW386286.2 coordinate 233,121,114, forward strand.
TCACAAACAAAATTCCTTCTTTACTTCTTAATATAGTATAAAATTTATAAACCTATTAATAGTCCAATCAGCGAAGGAAAAATAGGGGAATTAATTCGTGTACTCGCCAATTTTTGTATAATTGTCGGGGGGGTGTCCTGAACAACATACTAAAAGTCCTGACCGGGGGGGTGGGGGGGGGAGTGCGGGGATGGCGAGTGGTTTATAGGTGAATTTTTCTGTAAAGTCCGTTTTCACCGAGTTTTTCCGGAAAAACAGGAAAAAAACAAACTACCTGCCCACCCCCCCCCCCCGACAACTGTACAAACATTGGCTACTATACGAATTACTTCCCCTAATCAGACTTCTTTGCAGCATTCAAAAATATATCAGCTGACTTCGTAAAATGTAGGTAAATGGAGCTAAACTGGCACCTGATTCGCGTTCAGCACGTCGAAATACATAGGGGTTGCCCAATGGAATCCCAGACCTTTTTTTGTGTGTGCTTGTGTACTTGGATGAACTAGAGTAATTTTCAAGACTCACAAAGCATCTGATGAATAAAAATAGAAAGCAGAAGAAGAACATTTATGATATTAGGTACTAGAGCATGAGACAATTATCACTTTAGTCAACACATAAAATGTAAAAGTATTAATTAAAATACTTTGCTCATTACAATAAAATATCGGCACATAATAAGTTGAAATGAATAATCACCTATAATCATGGACTAATAATGTTTTTCGTATTATCACATTATTACATCGAAATAAACAAAAACTAATAGAAAGGCAGGTGCTAAAAGCTTCTCCTTACCCAAAACCCACAAAAAGTTGAAGAGGTCAGTGTCACATTTAACAAATTAAATTAACTATAACACGGCCACAAATGAAATGGCACCGTTGAGTAACTACACACAACATGTTTACAGCTTTTGGAGGACCAAATGACAATGTCACAATTTTAAAACGTAATGTCTATTGAATAAAAGTGCGAATTGTAAAAGCCATGTAGAACAATTAACATACACAGGTTTCGGATTATGGATTCATTAATAACAGACTTTTTTTAAAGGATGAATGTATTTTTATGTTTCTTAATATGAATATAATATTTGACTGTTTACATAAAAAAATGTACAGTGCGCCAAACTATTGCCACTTTTTGGGATCAAAAGGAATTTTTCGGATAAACCAGACACAGCTTGTATGAACTTCAATAAATTACGAGGAAAAGTGTTACTTATTTGTTCATTTAAAAATAAGCCAAGAGTCCTACATCACAAGGAAGAGCAGAATTTTGAGGTAGCCGCAGCCTTCTGGACTTGTTGCGTTCTCCCCGTTTCCTATTAACTTTACTACCCATTTTAGTAACTTTATACCGCTAACCAGGTGATATAGGCCTGAGACTGGGCGAATATTGATGGTTGACCTGACTATCTATGTTTACCCGTAAATATTATATCTTCTGCGGGCTAATGCTTCGCATTTGAATATAATACTATTCACCGTTTCTGATCTCCGTCCTCATAATCTGCAGTCAAGATCGAATTATCCCATTGTATGCAGATGCTCCTTTACAGGAAAGTGGCCTATTAAAACTTCTGTTATAATTCCCAACTATATCCTGTTATTTTAGCGCAGTTCGTTTTGGACCTGGTCCTTTAACGAATATTTTCCCATATCAATTTTCTGAAATGTTCCTCTAGTGGTTTTTGTGATTCTCGATCCTATCTATCCTAGGTCAAATGCCAAGAAGTCAATAGAAAACTGGACTCGTTCCCAGTTCGTTGACTTCTGCAATGTCTGCAAGTGCTCCTTGACGGGAAAGTGTCCTGTTTGTTTGAACTTCACGTCCAACATCAGGTTTTAGCGATTCCGTTATAGTTATATATATATTGATACTGAGCAGTCTTACCTTTATCTTCTCGTTCGAGCCGGATGGTTATTGGATCGGATGTTATTGGTCTGGCCAGATTACTGTACTCGTAGTCCCATCAAATGTATAACACACAACACATAAAAATAGCGAAAGAAGCGAATTGTTTAGTATATAGCGAAAAAAGCGATACGAATTGTATGTATCGAAAGCCTCGATGCGAATCCTCTTGACGGGTTATTTTCTATTCCTCGCGCAGGAAGGCTGACTACTCTATATACTTCACGCGAAATCTTAGAATACAACACAATGACACCTATTTATTATTGCTAAACAAAGAAAATGAATAAAACAATTACTATAATATAAACAAACAAACAAACAGAAACTAAATTAAGGACGAAACAAAGTTGTGGCGATCAATTTACATTGCTGGGTAAATATAAGTCACCAACCCCAGGCTCAAGTAACCAAGGATCCAGGAAACAAAATATAATACAATAACAAATTTAACAAAAATTATAATTTTAATATAGCGGTGTAAAGCTATTAAATAAGATTCGAAAAGGGTTTCAAAATATTTGTATTCAAATTTTAAAATTATAATTTTTGTTAAATTTGTTATTGTATTATATTTTGTTTACTGGATCCTTGGTTACTTGAGCCTGGGGTTGGTGACTTATGTTTACCCAGCAAGTGAACTGATCGCCACAAAAGTTATAATTTTTAACTACATCCTGTTATTTTAGCGCAGTTTTCAGTTTGTTTTGGACCTGGTCCTTTACTGAATATTTTCCCATGTCGATTTTCCGAAATGTTCCTATCAGTGGTTTTTGCTGTTGTTCTTGATCCAGCCTTTCATAACCCCACTAGCTTTTGATGATGCCCATAATTCTGAGCCACGTAATGTGTTGACTGCTTTTGGTCTAGTAAGTTCATCAGCTTTTTCACTGCTGTCTGTACTGTCAGTAATTTAACTCTCTTCCTCTCACCCAGTATTTCAAGCTCTTCGTGGCAGTCCGATTACCTTAAATATTAGTAAGAGTAGGTCACAGAATTGTTGCCTAAGTGGAACAAGGGATTCCAGGATGAGCGCCTTCTGCACTTGTTTTCTAGTATCTCCTTCATAATTGATTGATAACGTCTTCTCTTTAAGTCTAATCAATTTCAACGATTCAAATTGTGCGTCACTGTGTATCACGATACGAATGTCGTCTTTTCGTCTTTCAAGATGAAAATATAATGAGTAGAAGTTCCAATAGGACGTGGCCTGTATGGTGCATATGGTCTGATTTTTAAAGAAAATAAAAAATTTAGGTTTAACAAGTTATCCTGTTTAAAAAAATGTTTAACCTTGAATGTTTGTACCATTATGATATACTTATTTGATTATATACAATAGGTACTATGATAGTTCAATAAGAAATTTAGTATTTATTATCTGAAAACCGCAACATTGAAACCGTTTTATTACTCGACCTCTGAAAAACTGAACCAAATCTGATCAAAAACTTATGAAATGCACTTATTTGCCCATATGCCCATTCAAAAAACTACTTTCCCAACTGTAGTGAATATTCGAGTATAGGAAAGTTAATAATAATAATAATTATTATTATTATTACTACTAAAACAACATAATAGCCAGGGAGGTAGCGACAGATTTTTCGAGTTAATATCTATAAAGTTAGATTTTTTCCCTGATAGCTTAGACAGTATCAATGATGAAGGTGCAATTTTGCCAATGTATAAGTTCTGCAAAAATGAATAAAGAATTAAACAATGTTGCAAAAAGAGATATCGACATTTCAGTTAATTACCGATTAATTACGGTGACAAAATGGAGAAATTTTACTGAAAAAGAAAGTCCCAAATCCCGCCCCCTCTAATTCCTTCAAGTTTGTCGGAATTCAAAAAATAGAAAAAAATATTTTAGAAAATTTAATTCTATTTAAATTACCTAGAGTAGTCTTTTGGCGTAGGAGCCAAGATTAAAAAGTTGTCATATGCAGAAGCTCAAAATTTGCGATTTTTTGCCGTACATGGCCGACATTTCAGAAGTTATCTCCGAAACGAAAAAAGAAATAAAAATTATGATGAAAGCAAAAGATTCGAAGTAGAAAATACTCGTTTGACCTCATTTTTTATTTCGAGCTAACTTCCAGCATTTCGGAAATATCTTGAAATGTGTACTTAGAGATGCTTCAAGGGGATTTACCTTAAAATTTAAATTAACCCCCTTTTTTTACGAAAATAGAAATTTTTTTTTTTGCTGTAAAATTCGTGAAATTATGGGTAAAATAAACGTTAATAACTTTTATAAAAAAAATTATTTAGCCTAGCAGCATATGTTTATAGTAGGACCTCAAAATAAGTAAATCTGAAGATGAAAATATTTTGGAATATATATAAACCCATACTTTTCACGAAATATTGAAAAAATCAAGTTTTTTCGGTAAATCGACTTAATGTTGATTGTTTCTACAATTTTTATTCTGTTTAAAATATCGAAAACATATTAAAAGTATTCACGTAGTACAAGGCTATGAGTCAAATTATAATGCTTGAATAATAGAAAGAGATTGAAAGTAAAACAACATCTTCGCGGTAAGCAGTACGTATCACCTACCCCACACGCTGCGCTGTGTGTGTGCCCGCAGAGCATTTTAAAATTTTTTTGGGCACTTTTTCACAGATCATCTTGTAATGCAATGTACAATGTCACGTTTTCTCAGTCTCTTTTTAAGTTTTTATGTGAAAATTTAAATTGTGTTTGTAATTGAATAGTGTATTGAATTATTTTATTGCTTGATAGAAGTCGGCCATATTGTATCAGCCAATTTGAATTACGTTTTTTTGACATCATAATCTGTTTCAGTGACCTTGAAAACCTCCTTATATGTCAATTTGAATTAAATAGCTTTAAAATTTTTCAACTTATAATAATTTTATTAAAAATGTTTCTTTTTGTTTAAATAATTAATAAACAATTTACTCTCGATTATATGTTTATAACTTTTATTTTGAGCTATTTAAAAGTGATATTAAAAGGTTTTAGGAAAATCGAAGCTTCCCGTAACTATTCCGAAATAATGCATATTTTCAGCTTCTATTGACTCCACTAATACACAAATATAAGTTTTAAGGAAGTCACACTGAAGATAGATAAATGTCAGAACACGTGTTTGCAAATCTTTTTACATTTTAATGTAACTGATGTATTGATAAATCCTCCTGATTTATTTGTTTTTGGTTCCACTGAAACTGATTACACCTGTACTATACAAAGAAAAAAGTATTTTTGAAATGAAATATAACACCCTCTTCATTAAGCCAAATATTCATATACCAACCTACCCTAAAGATGATGATATGTCTGTTTATAAAACTTTCTGTGAGGATTCTGTCAAACTTTCCAACTAACTCGTCAAAATTTATACTCACGGCTTGAAAACTGTAGATATTTTTTTTTAACTGTTTAACGTCGGCCTATTTCCGCTACCAGGGCCTATCACCGACACCAGGAGACGAGCTACCCCCAACCTGGAAATTTTGCCGAACCTCTTCCCTTAAGAAGAGTAGGGATCTTTTACTTGCCTAACATTTAATAGACAAGGGACCGCCTGCTTTACATCCCCTCCGAAGGATGGTATATCCACTAGGTAATCCTCGTCTGAAATTACTAACTTCCGAGTATACACTGATATACAAGCCACTAGAAGGTGGGACGAGAACGCTGTATTTCCCAAGATGGGACCCCATCCAAGTACTAACCGCGCTCGACGTTGCTTCAACGGAATATCGACTGATATTCATATTGAAGTCGCCTCTACGCTCGCCCCCTAACTGCAGATATGTTAAGTTGAGCTTTCTATGTTCCTTCCATTCAATTCGAGTTGGTAAAAGACTCCGTGTAAAATAAAGTAAAATAAAAAAAAAACATACTAAACCCCATTTGGGTTTTGAAACCGGGGCCCTTGAATTCCGAGTCAAAAGCGTAAGAACTACACCACCACCTTACACGTAAAAAAATGTAAATTTTTACATTATAAGACACGAGCTAAAATCATATTTTGACGGTTGTATATTACATTATGAAATGTATATTTGTAAAATGTATAAATATTTATATATTAAAATGAAATATCATTCTACCAGATTTCTATTCAATTACAAAAACATAAAAATAAAAATTTCAATAACATTTTTATTTACGTATCGATTTTGTTCAAAAACAATAGGGTTCTTCCTCTAGCTAACACTAACTTACTATCCAAATTTCAATACAATCGGATTTTTCTTTCTTGAGTTATCGTGCTTACAAGAAACGTGACCGACGGACGGACGAACGGACTGACAGACGGACGGACGGACAGACGGACATTTTGATAGTTGTTCGGAATTCGTTCACTAACACAATGATATGAAAATTTTTTTGTCTGCGAGCGATATTTACTGATTTAGAAATGTGCCGATCAAATACAATATACTCTTCGTTTTTGCGAAGAGTATAATAACAAAGCTGATAATATAGCAAGGCACACCCACCTTACTATGGCTGAAATGGACACTTCTACAGTCCTCTCTGATTTTTATCCTGTCGTCAAAAAAAAGCTTAGAAAAATGGAACCTTCAATGACAAGATTATGGAAAACTATCCAATATGTATATTATTTTAAAATCCATCCAAGAATCCCGTCTTCACAATGGTTTAAAAATTGTCACTTTAGTAGAAAAACTATCTCTACTATTAGCAGAATTAAACTTAACCAGATTCCAGATTCCCCCTTCCATTTGCATAAAATCGGAACACGAGAAGATCCACTCTGCCTCTGCGGCGAAATTGGAGACATTAACCACTTAATTTTCAGTTGCCCTTTAACGGATATATTCTTCAAAATCCTTATCAAATATATGAATGAAAATGGATTTCCTTCACCTATATGGCTACCATATCTCTTAAGCCTCTCTAGACTTAACTGTATGAAATATCTTTCTTCCTTTTTTATTAATTACAATATAGACATCTAATTAACCTCTTGCAAAACCTTTGTTTTTCTTCCACTGTTTATTAATCTCTCCGAACCGTGGCCCACCTTATATGTTTATAAAAAAAATGCCCTGGGCGAGAAGCGCGTCCTCCTCGTTTAATTCCCTATTACCAATCCATAGTGAGTGAGTATGAATGACGTTTCAGTTGTGTGTAGGTGTAGTCATATTTTTTTCTTTTTTTTTCATATATCATAATAATCAGTCATAATAATGACTTTATCTATTACCACATTATTTGTCAATTACTTTCACCTAAAATATTATATATTAGCTTTTTAATATGTTCGTGGCCAAAACACTGAACTTGTAAGGCCATATATAGAGAGAAAAAAACCAAAAACACTTAGATAAAATGTGCCTCGTTACTGAGATACAGGGTGTTGAAGTTAAAAATTAAAAAATTGCTTATTGTATTTCTTATAATTTAATGTTCATCGTGACATGTAGCCAGGGAAGTACTTATTTGGAAAGATGTTTATAATTATTTGTGTTAAATTAACTCCTATATAAAAAAGTCTATTTGACAGTCACATTTTGTCACTTTGACAGCGATAAAAAAAGGTGCATCATTTTTTATCACGATAAAAATGCCTGTTCCTCAAAAGCAGAGTATATCTAGTAGTCACACGTCATTTTAAAATCTGTACTGTCGGCTATAATGTTTAAGTCTTGTGGAAACTATTCTGTACGATATGAGTCGTTTTGAGAAAATTATAATTATTTTTAATTGTTGTTCGTTCACATATTCTGTCGTTAATTTATCTTGCCAAAAATCACTCGAGCTTTTCTTTTATGGATAAATTTCTTTTTAACTCAATATTTTGCCAATCAGTAATTTTGCTCGAAAAATTGACATTTGACAAAATCGCTCGACCTCCGGTCTCGCGATTGTTTCATGTCAGTTTTTCTCATAAAATCACTGATTGGCAAAATTATTTCGTTACAAAGAGAAATTTATCCGATTTGTGATTTTACTGTTGATAAATTCATGTAAAATTTAAAATAATTAGTGTGACCTGGTAACATATCTTATTTTATTTCTTAGAATAAATATCATTAATTTCTTGACCTAAATAATTCATATTAGTTCTTTTAAATTAATTTTTACTCTAATGCGATTATGTATATAAATCAGTTAATGTATTCAAGATTGTATGAGGCTATTAAATTATACCGATTTCTTTAAGCTATTCGACGAAAAAGCAATTTAAATATTTATATTTTCTGGGGCACTCCTTAAAACTGACATTTAAGTCCAATAAATTTATAAAACCCATAAAATGGAAAATTGACTGAATTTTCTCGGTGACATATTTTATCTGTTACAGCAATAAACCAGTTTCCGGGATGTTTTTTCCTCCTGGAAAGTCAATACATTTTACGAACAGAATGTTTCAATTTCAGACCGTGTTATTTAAATGCACCCCAGACAATGGCCCGGATGTTCAGTGAAATAAAACGTTAAACTAAATCCAACGATAAAGCATAAACCAAGACCAGATAAAAGTTTACGTAAGTATTTCCCATCCTGATGCAACTCACTGAAGTTTCTTTGAAGTACTACAAAGAGATAAAATAAAATAGCATTTCGTATCTTAATAATTATTAGAATATTCGGGGATGCCAATCTGCAGGTATTTAAAAAAGAAAGAAAACATGTAGAGCAATGTTTTTTTAATAAAGTACTAGCTTTGAAAGCTTACTAATATATAGCTGAGTGGATCTGGTTTTGAAATGAAACCAACTTTTTTAAAAAAATTTTTCTTGACAGTTCGGTTACACGCGTTCTCTTTTATCATGTTATTAAGTTAGTTCAGCTTAATCACACGAGGTGGGGCAGGAATTCGCATTTAAAATTCGCAAAAACACGCTTTTTCACGATAACTTTGTTATTATTGACTTGACGAAAAAAAAGTTAAATCAAAAATTGAAGACCTCGCGGAAGCGCATAATCTGGTAAAATTTTCAAATCGGACGGTAACTTTTCGTGAAACTTTTTTTTAAATACACGTTTTTTTTTACCATTAATTATTTTGATTTATTTTCTTTTATCATGATTAGAGGATATTATTTAGGTATTATGCAAATCACGACTTACACACCTTTTTATTTATTATGAAAATACCTACTTTCTGTATATTGTTGCCCTAATCTGGGCACGCTAATATACTAGTTAGGTAAATACTTTAAAACACTCATTATTGGAGAACCAATCAAAACAACTACTCTTCTAGCTAATACTGACGAAGTATTGAATAAAAAAAGGTGTGAATGACTAAATGTAAATGAATGATTTAAGTATTTTCAATATATTTTTTTCTTTAAGATGTAATTCAATACTTCGTCAGTATTAGCTAGAAGAGTAGTTGTTTTGATTGGTTCTCCAATAATGAGCGTTTTAAAGTATTTACCTAACTAGTATATTAGCGTGCCCAGATTAGGGCAGCAATATACAGAAAGTAGGTATTTTCATAATAAATAAAAAAGTGTGTAAGTTGTGATTTGCATAATACCTAAATAATACACGTTTTTTTTTGTCGTAACACTCATGTACAAAAAAGTATTCCTTAATTTTTTCACGAAAAAAAGGAGTTAGGGGCTGAGATTTTTTTGAGGTAGGTGAAATAGATAAGAACTGATGGAGCCGCAGGATGGAGGTGGTGGGCCAATTAGATGAGGGGGAGGAGGTAAGGAAAATTATTCAACCTCCCCGAACTTTTTCCCTGTCGTGCGATTTTGAAAAACCAAAATGGAATTTGTTCGCTGTTATCTCTAGTATCTCTAGTATCTCTGATTTTGTTTTTTTCAAATAAACAAATCTGTGGGAGGGGAAAAACCATTTGCATTTTTTTCAAATGCGTTTTTTTTTACGTGGTTCAGAGGAGAAACTTTTTTGCAGGTAAGTGAGGATCTTTTTTATCTTTATTTAAAAAAAAATTATCGCAATCCAAGCAATAGGAAGGCAGAGAGGGGCCATAATAAAGGGTTACGGAAAAGGGATAGGGACTTCGAACTTTGATATTCGGCAATATAAATCTTTTTACCATCTTAATATTTTGTCAATCTACCTTAATCAAATATTAAACTTATTATAAATAATTATTTAACGCCGTCACGAGTTTCTCTAGTTTTAGGTGTCTATTGGATATATAAAACAATTATTTTTCCGTTTAACTCGCTCTAACTCAAAAACGTCACGATGGATTACTCTCAAATTTTTGTCGTGTTTTCAGTAAATATTTGTTAATAAAATGTGTTAATATGTAGGTCAAATTATAAGTGTAGGCTATGTCGAAAATTTGCATTCTCAAATGTAACATGCGGGAAACTTTTTATCTTTCGAAATAGATACCAAGTATATCGAGGGCATATGAAGATAAAAAATTGGCGTAACTTTTTTATTTGAAACTTTTTTCGGTAATTTTTTTGGTCATTTTTTTTTAATTTTTCATTTTTTAAACTCCTTTCGGTGGGGATAACCTACTGTTAAGTTTTCCGCATGTCATGTTAGATCACGTTGTATAATTGTTGCACGTTCTTTAGAATACTCTTCCTAGTTTTTTGGAAATGTTAATTTTTGAACATCTTAAATCTTATATTGACGACTTATTTGATAAAACACTTATCAGTATAAAAAAAGTAAAAAGGAGCAAGTACATCTATAATAACCTGCCTGTGTTTTAAACTTGCCATCCTTGGATTTCAAGCTATAATTCTACCTATTCCACTACCTATTTCCGAAAGCGATAATATTGCTAATATAATGTCACTATTTGAAAATCATATATATTAGTTAAATATATAAATAAATGATAAAAAATAGCATTTAAAAAAATTCTATTCAATTACAAATCTAAAAAATCAGAAAGCAATTATTTTAATTTCAAATGGTTAATAACTTTTTATTTACCGATCGATTTTGTTAAAAAACAAATTATGTTTGTTTTAAGCATTTTTAATGTTATAACGCCAACTTAGTTGTTAAAGTACTCCTCCGAATCTAAGGCTTGTGCAATGTGTACACTATAGTAATAGCACAACTTATTTATAAATAGCCGTTTCGGCAGTTTAATATTTGAGAAAGGGTACATTGACAAATTATTAGGATGGAAAAAAAATATATTGCCTAATATCAAAGTCCAAAGTCCCTATCCCTTTTCCTTATCCCTTTATTCCCGCAAAAGCATTATGCCCCCTCACTTCCTTCTTATTGCTTGGATTGCGATTTTTTTTTAAATAAAGATAAAAAAGATCCTCACTTACCTGTAAAAAGTTTCTCCTCTGAACCCTTTTCTACGTAAAAAATCGCATTTGAAAAAAAATGCAAAAAGTTTATCTCTTGCCACAAATTTGCTTATTTGAAAAAAATAAAAAAAAATTAATCAGTCAAATACTAGATATAACAGCGAACAACTTCCATTTTGGTTTTTCGGGGCGGTTAAATAATTTTCCTTTTCCTACCTCCTCTTCCTCCCCTAATTGGCCCACCACCTCCATCCTCCGGCTTCATCAATTCTTATCTATTTCACCTACTTCAAAAAAATCTCAGCCCCCTAACTATTTTTTTCGTGAAAAAATTAAGGAAATAAATTTTTTTATATCAGTGTTACGGCTAAAAAACGTGTATTTAAAAAACAAGTTTCACTAAAAGTTACCGTCCGATTTGAAAATTTTACCAGATTACGCGCTTCCGCGAGGTCTTCAATTTTTAATTTAACTTTTTTTTCGTCAAGTCAATAATAGAAAAGTTAGCGTGAAAAAACGTGTCTTTGCAAATTTTAAAGGCGAATTCCTGCCCCACCTCGTGTGATTAAGCTGAACTAACTTGATAACATGATAAAAGGGAATGCGTGTAACCGAATTGTCAAAAAAAAAAATAATAATAAAAGTTGGTTAGGACAAGACCTCTTTTGGTGATAAAGAAAAACTGACACGACGAAAAAATGTTTTTTGTCCAAATTGAACTTCAGCGCGTCATAATACTTTGGAAAATTTAGATCAGAATCTCAGGACAAACATTGTCGTTTTGTCATTTGGTTTTTTGTCATTATTTGTCGTTTTTAGGGAATGGTGGATGAAAACTTACACAATAGAATTTTTTCTTTACCAAAATTGGCTTTATCGCATCAAAATACTTTAGAAAAGTTAGATGAGAACCTTAGGACAATACCTTTTTTGCCCTTTTTAGGGGATAAAAGGGGTGGTAGACAAAAACTGATTCAATTGATTTTTCTTTAATATCAGAATCGGTATCAGCATATCAAAACACATGGGATAAGATGGTTCTGATCAAAAGCGTTTTGTTGATCTGTGAATTAAAAAATTAATCGGCTTACCTGAAAATTAATATAAATTATGTGACATGTATATAAATATGTTTTCGACTGTTGAATGATTAAGTCATAATATTTAAAGTAAGTTTTTTCTGCTTATCCCCACCCGCATAACTTACCGGCTGTGCCCGGCCCTGTTCTGTTGTGTTGTGCTAAAATAAATATCTGGAATAAGGTTTGTAAGGGAGGGTGGGATGATATGTTGATATAATTTAATAATTAGAAATGATACAAAAAATATTATTCGAATTACATGAAGATTAATAGGTAAGACGACTAAGGTTTCAATTTGACGTCAGTAAACTTTTTTAGTGGCCAGTATTATATATGCACCGTAAATACTTGTCATTTTCCACCTCCTTAAAAAAAATTTAAAAAAATGTTAAAGTATCCTATTTCCGCATGGAGTCGAGACCACAAATCTTTCTGTACTGCTGAGGTCTGCTCCTAAGAGTGATTTCATTTCCTCATCTCGATGTATCAAAGCATACTGAATTACTGGTGGAGCAGGAAAAAGCCATTTGTGAGCCACTTTCTTATTCTGTCCATAGCTGTAAATGTTCTACCAATGATGAAACTGCTATCTGAGGCTTTATTAGAACTGTACAAAAAAACCGCTGCCCAAGGAATCACTACTTCCACATCCAGATTTTTTTATCTAAGTCACTCACAACGAAAAAATTTTGTATGTGGAAATAATTATTTATGGAACTTTAATAATATAATATTTGAAATCCTCTACCTCAAAAACCCATAAAACGATACCCCTCATTGGCAGCGGGGTGGGGGTGGTGATAGGGGGTGGTAGTGGGGGTGGATGAAGTAAAAAAACATTTTGAGGTTTCTGGTTCTTGTACACGCCCTAAATCACAATTTGTTTTCATCCCGTTTAATAATGGGGTGGGGGTGGTAATGGGGGTGGCTAATGCCAAAATTTTTTTTGAGACCTCACCTTCTCTTGTATATACTAAATACCAATTTTCTGGGCTCTTACCTGCTTGATTTACCTATTTTCCCCAAATTTACCCCAATTTACCCCACAACCCTTCGATGGAACAAGATGAAAATATAATCTAGTTCTAGATCTCGTTAAAGTACATACGTGTACCAAATTTCAAATCAATATCTCAAACGGTTCCAGAGTAAACGTGCGCACAAAAAAAGTTACAGACAGACCGACAGACCGACAGACAGAAATTTTTTTTTTCGCTCAAACTTAAAATCTCGACGTTTCGTGACTTTCTAAGCCTATTTGAACAATAAAATTTTTAAAAAATTTTTTTGTCGTTACTATACTTCCACTGGACGTGGAAGTAATAGTAAGAATGGCAATTTCTCATAGTATATGTAAGATTTTAAAGAAAAAGTCTAACACTTAATAAAAATTGTATTAATAACAAAATTAGAAAATAGTACACGTTCAATAAAAGTTTATTATAACATGCGTCCTAACTGAGAGTTGGCAACCGAGTGTCCCGCTCCCCTTGCCAGGTTTGCTTAGCTGTGTTGATGTCACCGAACGTGCCTTTTACTCAAACATCTCCCATTGCTCTGGGCACCATTCGGGTCCTGCCAATTTCTAACACGGCCTTTCCTGACCTAAGAGTGTCCTCACTCTTCAAGTCCAGGGGAACTGAAACTCGAATTGTTTGCGTTAGATCTTCGAGATGTGTCTCAGCGACATATTAATTCAACAAACAAAATACACATAATAAACAAAATAAGAAAAATAATAATATTTAGACGGCACACGTGACTGCAACTTTATAATCCAAAGTCTCCCACAGCCTGACCTAATCTGTAAATTGATCAGTGAACTTGGCCAAGTTTGTTAGTAAAAATAATTTTTAAAAATATAAAAAATAAGATCACTTTTAACTAATCTTAAACTAGAACCTTGTACTAAGCGATAACTTAGCTTGATGATCATCTAACACCCTGCTAGTCCTGTACCATTAGTGACCACAAGAAGTACGCTTATGTCCGGTACCACTACTACTCGGCAAGAGAACCCTTCAGTAGCACCTCCTCTTCTAACCTTTGTGTCCGTGACATGACCATCATCTGTGATTTTCCGTCCTCCTTTTCTCCTCTTATTGTCCAATGATTCTTTCGTCACCCGAATATCCTATTATCACTTACTGCGCTACCTATGCCAATTGTTCTTTCTTAAACCCTGGTATAGCTGGAACAACGTGGCCTATCTGCTTCCTTTGATCGAAGAGCAATTTGGGACGATTGTACTTAGGTACTACAAAGAAAACATAAAAATATTTAGTTACTCAAATTTTCTTGTGGATATTTTCATTCATGTGAAAGTCATCATGCATGTTTCACTCGAATCAAAATCGTAATGGCTACTTATCTACTAACTTAACTGACTTATGATACCCATGAGTCAACACGATCCTTAATGGAGATACAGATCCACAAGAACACCGACCCATGTTCAGGTACCGCGACTCCGACTGATCAGGTCGTCGAGCCCTCCTTACAACTACGGACACTGTGTTTGACTGATCAGGCCAAACATGGTCCCCACCTTGCAGGACTAACCTATCTTCAAGGTAACGACTCACCCACCTTGCAGGACAAACCAGATCAAGGTAACGACTTACCCACCTTGCAGGACAAACCAGATCAAGGTAACGACTTAACCATCTTGCAGGACAAACCAGATCAAGGTAACGACTTACCCACCTTGCAGGACAAACCAGATCAAGGTAACGACTTACCCACCTTGCAGGACAAACCAGATCAAGGTAATGACTCACCCACCTTGCAGGACAAACCAGATCAAGGTAACGACTTACCCACCTTGCAGGACAAACCAGATCAAGGTAACGACTTACCCACCTTGCGGGACAAACCAGATCAAGGTAACGACTTACCTACCTTGCAGGACAAACCAGATCAAGGTAATGACTCACCCACCTTGCAGGACAAACCAGATCAAGGTATCATTCTGGACAAACCACATCAAGGTACATACTCATCCATCTTGCTAGTCAGACCAGACCAAAGAACCATACTGTGTTTTACATCAAGGTCCTACCTTGCCGGACAAACCAGAAAAAGGCATCGTGCTACACCACAGTAGGCAACTTGCCACCTTCGCATTCCTTCTGTTTCCACGGACCACAACGGACCTTACGGTACCATTAATTTCTCACTGGAATACTACCAATATTTTCATCCCGTCACTTGTAATGCAAATCAGCTCCCATCACTGTCAAAGAGTCACGAAATGTCCTGCTACACCCCTCAACTTGCCCGCTTCCTCTGGGCAACACAACCGCACCCAAATGATGAGTCGCGCCTACTTCCCAACAAAATTTGAAAACGGGTGGACTTATAAACTTGTCCCTAACCTGAAGTAACTCGACGGAAACACCAAATATATTCATAATCATATATTTTTTTTTTTTTTTACCATCTCATAAGCATTCAATAACTGATTTTGTTTATGTGTTTTTGTTTGAGTAATACCTTTAAGAATTTCTATGAATAGACCAAGATGATCGATATATATTTTATGGAACGATTCTGGTTTTGAGAATTAAACTTTCAAAATTAGATTTAAATAACCAGGCTTTTACCAGGTTGTGTCTTAAAATACAAGTAGCTAAGGCAATTCGTTACATGTTTTGATACAAATCGCCACATATCGGCGAACCAATATTTACTAAGTAGCTGGCAAATTAATATGTTTTAGAACTGCGAAATATCGTACGTCATCAGGATAAGTGCGAACAATTTGAAACACTAATTTTGGTACAACTCAGCGTAATCCAGTACCTGTAATTTTTTTGTAAACTATTGGTGTAACCCACATCATAATAAAATGCACTTTGTGTAATACACTCCTGGTGCTCATTAAGCAAGTTCATCACTTTATTTACTATCTTGGTGTCGTCATCAGTTCCGATAAATGATCTGAAACGTAAAACTGACCTGACCTAACATCAGTATCATCTAAATCTGCCAAATTCTGTTCGATTGGTATTTGCATCAATAAAGAGACAGTTAAGGATATATAAACAAATTTTTCTTTCAACTTCATAAACAATAATGCGTGCAGTCACGTACGAATTATACACTAATAGTTTTTAAATTTAATGAAATATTTATTAATATTACAGGCTGTAATTCGAGAACTTTTACTCGTTATCATTGAGCAATCACTTCACAAACCAATATAACACCTAATACAAATATATCTTCATATGCAGTTATTTTTCCTAAATAGGACCTCTGCAAGAACGTGAATTTATTATAAACAAAAGAATAAGAGACAGTTTCAGCTGAATTGTGATTCCTTCATGAATCAGGAAACATAAATAAATTGTAGCTGCAATGCAGAATAAATATATTGTTATTGAATGACCTAGTTAAGTGTTTAAATATCAACTTAAATGAATAGATCTACAATTAAACTTTGGATTCCCATTTGTCATAATATTTGTACTAATGAAATGCATACCATTTATAGATAAAATGATTTGTTTATTTTGTTTGATATTTGCGGGAAGTTTCTCTGTATATATCCTCGATTGTAGAATGTAAAATTAGCTACTTCCCAAATTGTATATACACATATATACATACATACCCATATATACACATATATTTTTTTGTAACTTGATATACTGTTATAAGTTCAGTATTGTTTTGTTTAGAAATATAAATATTATTTTATTTTCAGTCACTCAGCTGAATATCTATTTATAAATGTAGTTATAGATGAATGTTCAAAATAAGTGGTTAAAATACTAAGAATGATTATTTAGTTATTTAATTATGATATATTTTAGTTTAGTTTGAATATGGTATTCATGTGATTTTAGGACTATTCGCTGAGTCTGCTCGATTTGTTTGAATACTTTGATTAGACATTTCTATTTTTGGAACAATTGCATATTTTTAAAAGACCTTGCTAGAAATGCGATCTGTAAAGGCATACTCGTCAATCGCGTTTACCCACGTATTGAAGTTTTCTTTTAAAGGGTAAAATTCGTGGATAATGTCGGTGCTTGCAAAGAAACTTAGCTCAGAATGATAATATGACAATTGGTGTTCCCTAAGAGTCTATCAGTACCATCTAAAAATACCTAGTATTGAGAAGCGGACTCATCACTTACTGTCCGGTAACTATGAGAGGGTTTTGTAGCCTTCCGTAGCACAGCTCTATCGGTATCCTCGACGTGATACCTGCCGGTGACGCGGGCACACCTTCTGACGACAGGTTGCACACGTTCACACTTTACACGGGCACGTGCGCGCCACGACGCCGGTGACGCTGGCACTCACACTTTACACGCCACGTGCGCCATGACGCCGGTGACGGTGGCACACCTTCCGACGACAGGTCGCACACGTGGCACGGGCACGTGAATGAATCCCACTTCTGATGTAAGATTTTAAAGAAAAAGTCTAACACTTAATAAAAATTGTATTAATAACAAAATTAGAAAATAGTACACGTTCAATAAAAGTTTATTATAACATGCGTCCTAACTGAGAGTTGGTAACCGAGTGTCCCGCTCCTCTTGCCAGGTTTGCTTAGCTGTGGTGATGTCACCGAACGTGCCTTTTACTCAAACATATCGCATTGCTCTGGGCACCATTCGGGTCCTGCCAATTTCTAACATATACAATTATTATATTACCTAAATGGCAGTTTAGCATTATTTTTGCTATGACAAACATTGAATAGGCCACCACTTCTGTTAATTTTATGAACCAATTAGGTGATGTGTATGGCAACTCATGCGACAGTCCCTTAAAATGTAAGTAACTCATGTGACCACTCGTATCTCTTGTATATATTTAAATGAAACCCGTATTTATGTGAGGTTTTTGCGTGACAAATTGAACCATGTGTGCCGCCCTACATTCAATGTTTACGTTTTAGATGAATCATGTGACGGAAGAGACGAAAATTACAGGCATAATCCCAAGGATGGTAGCTTCGCACTTCTGCCCGCTCGAGCGAGTGCGTGAACCAAATGTCCGAATCTGCGGTTCCTCTCGTACTGAGATCGGAAGGGTAAAACTAATCTCTCTCACGATGGTCTAAACCCAGCTCAAGTTCCCTATTAGCATGTGTTTATGTAATCTTAAAATAGTGGATTGTGAAATATAACAATTGATTAAACTTTACTTAAATATTGCATTTAATGCTCCTTAGAACATGATTTAACTGTATGCAACGAAGACAATCCTGTAAAATGCATAAATTGTTTAAATTATAAAAATTTGCAACTTAAAAGTAATGAAAATGTAACTATCGATTGTAACCATACAGCTCTAGACAAGAATAACTGTTATACTTATAAGCAAAAATTAACGTCTTTGAAATCCTCAATATTTGGACCCCAATAGCAACTACCAACGCTCATACCAGGTAACACTCCACGCGATCGTACCCTAAACGGAAATAAACGCGATATTAATGGACAAGTACTCCCTCCTCTTAAGGACTCGGGCACGCGGATACTTAATATTTACTACATGAACGTGAGAGGTTTAAATACCAAAATTGCCGACTTGTTTAATTTTACTACATACTGTAATTATGACATAATATGTCTCACAGAAACCTGGCTAGATTCACATATTTTTGACTCCGAACTCAGCTATGATAACTATAACGTTTTTCGATGTGATAGAAAATTCAAGGAACTAGGTTTAACCAAAGGAGGTGGTTGCCTTATTTTGCTTAATAAATCATACAAAGTAAGCATCTAGATTCCATCCATAAAAACTGTCCCAATATTGATATTGTCGGAATTAAAATCATTTTAGGAACCACAACACTTTCGGTTTTTCTAATCTACGTTCCACCTAACCTAAACACCCAAATATACCACTCAATTTTTGACTGCTTGGCTAACATACACAGCATTTACGGTACGGACGTACTAATTTTAGGCGATTTTAATATCCCGGAATATTATGAATGCATCCATAACAACTCAGCCCAGACAGCTAAAGTAATTGAACTAAATAACTTTGCTAATTTTTTTGATCTTAATCAATTTAATCGTACAACCAATACCAACAATAAATTATTAGATCTGGTTTTTTATAGTAAAATATGTGTCGTTGCAAAATCCGACTCCTGTGTTATTAAAGAAGATGCGCATCACCCACCACTAAATATCGAATTAAGTTTTAACTCTTGCCAAAACAAACTTCCTAAAAATCACCCAATGACATACAACTTTAAAAAAGCCGACTTTCTATCACTTTATGCAGATTTATACAACACAGATTGGGACGATATGTATAAAATTCATGACGTTAACGAGGCAGCAGATTACTTGTACTATACTTTCAATAATAGCATATTAAAATTTGTACCAACGAAAAAGACATCTAAAAAAAAATTTCCTCCATGGTTCACCAAAAATGTTATTACTGACATAAGACATAAAGAAGCGGCTTTGCGTCTTTATAAAAAAACTAATAATCCTGCCGATCTCGAAAACTTTAAATTTTTGAGGAGTAAAGTGAAAAGAGACATCGACGTGTTTTACAAAAATTACTTGCAGTCAACTGAAAACAACCTATCCTCCAACCCAAAGAGATTCTGGGCATACGTCAACAATAAAAAGAAGTCCATCTCAATACCGAGTGGCTTCACTAATAATGACAGAATCGTGGACAATCCTGAAGACATAGCCAATTCATTTGCTGACTTTTTTAGCTCAGCGTATATCCCTTCAAGTCGTAATATAAACTTCTCTACAGATTTTGGCGATAATATTAATATAACAATTCCAGTGATAACCGAGAAGGATGTAATTACTGCATACAAAAAAGTTAAACCAAAATTTACTGCCGGACCCGATGGCTTACCAGCTTTCTTCTTAAAGGATTGCTCTGGTATATTAGCTGCACCATTAGCACATATCTTTAACCTGTCCTTGCAAGCTGGCGTATATCCTGATAAATGGAAAACATCCAAAATTTGCCCAATTCATAAAAAAGACAGTAAATCTGATATACAAAATTATCGCCCTATCACAATTATAAATAATTTTAGTAAGTTATTTGAAATTGTCCTGCACAGCACACTATATCCTCAAGTTCATCGGAGCATAAGCAACAACCAACACGGTTTCGTCTCACAGAGATCAACAACGACAAACTTACTTTGCATAACACAATACTTAGCCGAAATTATGGACAGCGGTGGTCAAGTCGATGTCATTTACATGGATTTTTCTAAAGCTTTTGATAGGCTCGACCATGGTGTTCTGCTAACAAAATTGGTTTCTTTTGGATTTAACTTTAAGTTAATAAACTTTTTTGAATCCTATCTTCTAAATAGAAGCCAGTTTGTGCAATATCAGGGTCATAGGTCTATCGAGTTTATATCTCAGTCAGGCGTTCCTCAAGGGTCGGTTTTAGGACCCTTATTGTTTAATATATTCATAAACGACATCGTCATTGACCTCCATTGTCCATCTCTATTATATGCAGACGACTTGAAAATATATTTCAGGGTCAATAATTTATCGGATTGCAATAAGCTACAAGCGGATTTAAACTTAATTCACGAATGGTGCGATAAATTTAAACTATCTCTAAACATAAATAAATGTAATGTAGTCTCATTCACAAGAAAACTAAACAAATTGCAATTTGATTATACTATTAATAATGTTAATCTGACACACCAAGACAGTCTTAAAGACATAGGTGTAACATTTGACTCGCAATTATCCTTTAGAGAACACACCAATAACATAGTGACATCATCATTTAAAATGCTAGGCTTTATAATACGCAACGCTCGTGATTTTCAAAACATAGATACCTTAAAAACATTATATAATACCCCGGTACGACCTAGACTAGAATACGCAAGCGTAGTATGGAACCCTCACTACCATGCTCTGAGTAACAATATTGAAGGAATTCAAAGGCGGTTTTTAAAATTCTTGGCATTTACAAACGATCACCAGTATCCGCCTATAGGATATGACCATTCCTCACTACTGAATCGTTTTATGTACAGCTCTATGAAGCAGCGTAGAGAGATGCAAAGCGTAATATTCTTATACAAGCTTCTAAACAACATGATTGACTGTCCAGAATTACTTAAACAAATCAACTTTAGAGCACCTACCAGGCCAACTAGATCTACGTCACTGTTTTACCTTCCTAATACCCACACGAATTCCTTAATGTTTTCCCCACTATATAATATCTGCCGGAATTACCAAACCATAGAAAATGATGTTGACATTTTCAACACTCGATTAAGCCAAATTAAATTAAGTTTCTCGTAGTTTATGTTTATACATAATTATATTAATTTAGTAATAATAATTATTAGTTAGAGTAGTATCTGTTTAGTTCTAGGTTTTGTAATTTAGGTTATACATAATATAATAATTGTACTTCTGTTATATTCTACATATATTATAAGCTTACGTCTGTAGGTAAGCCTTATTTGTAAACAATTTGTATTATTCCGGCCCTGTAATTGGAATGTAAATTCTGTAGGGTTCGTGTATGTAAATAAATAAATAAATAAATAAATAAATAAATAAATAAATAAATAATAGAGTTTAATAATTTATAATTTAATTTTATTTATACGATTATAACAACTCAATATTAGCTACCATCATTCTCACACTGTTTATTTAATAATGGGGATGGGGATTTACGATCTCTCTTTTGGATTTTGCTACTGGCTACTGCTTTTGTATATACGAAAACTACCCCAGATATATATTGCTCATTTCATATTTTTGTCATATTAAGAAAGGCACAGCTAATCTGAGAAAATCTAAGAAATAAAGTTTTGTTATAGAAGAATAACAATATTATTGCATTATACAGGGTGTTATTAAAAAGTATGTCAATCACTTAACCACGGAATCAGTGCGTTAAAAAAAAGTTGATTCAATCGAATTTGCCTCTTTCCAAAATCGCACCTCTATGAAGATACAGCCTTCTAAAGTTGGAAATAATTTTTTTTTAATATTGTACCAATGGCTATTGATTTTTTTGTCAATTTTGGTACATTGAAACGTATTCCAAAGGGTAATAGTTTACCTTGTACTTACTTTTAGGTCAAATTATCATTTCGGCACAATAATAAATTAAATTTAATTTTAATTTTAATTAAAATGCAGAGGAAAATCAAAGGCATCTGTTAATGTAATTGACAACCGTAATTTCTGGTAAACTATTTTAATGCATATTAATTATTGTTAACAATGGCACGTAATATGAGTTATTCTAATACCGAAATAGTAGATATGATTAGAATACTAGGCGAATGTTATGGAAATGATTCTGCTGCAGCTAGGCGTTATGAGAAAAGTTTCCAAACCGTGGACATCCCGATAGGCGCACATTTTTTGCAGTCGATCGTCGTGCACGGGAAACTGGAAATCTATCACATGATCGTGCTGGGAAATGTGGCAGACATAGGACTGCACTAGTTCCAGAAGTCGAATAGGAAATTTTAGATATTGTATCAGAACGGCCTGAAAGTAATATGCGTAAAATAGCTTCTCATGTAGGAGTATCGCATTTTTCGGTATGGAAAACATTAAAAGAACAATCGCTCGTTCCATTTCATATACAGACTATTCAGGCATTGGAACTCCAAGATTATGGTTCTCGAATGGAATTTTGTAACTGGCTTCTGAGAAAAATGCGAGAAATGTAAGTTCTGTAAACGCCATTTTATCGACTGATGAAGCCTCGTTTAATAGAAATGGTATTACAAATCATCAAAATGATCACATTTGGGCTGAAAAAATCCTAATGCAAGGAGAAATTCGCATTTTCAGCATAATTTTTCGGTTAATGTTTGGGCGGAGATTGTTGATAATCATCTCATTGAACCAGTTTTCTTTCCAAATCGTTTAAATGGAGCTGCCTATCTACATTTCTAGAAAATGAATTGCCTGAACAATTAGAAATTGTAAATCTACATATTAGGCAAAACATGTGGTATTTACAAGACAGCGCTCCACCCCATTATAGCCTGCAAGTCAGGCAATGATTATTATCAAGGCATTTTCCAGAACGTTGGATACGCCGAGGAGCAGATGCTCCAATCAGTTGACCAGCTCGGTCACCTGATTTAAACCCAATTAACTTCTATTTTTTGGGGAGTCATGAAGGACAAAGTTTACTCTGTTCCAATAGAGAGCGTTGAACATCTGCCACAAAGAATTCAGCAGTCAGCCGAGGAATATAGAAACGCTCCTGTCGTCTTTCAGAATGTCAGATTTTCTCATCTAGAAAGAGCGATATATTGTATACAAGAAAATGGGAATGATTTTTAGCATATTCTGAAAGAAAATTTTAATAATTATTTATGTAAAACTGAAATTAAGATGTAACTGATAAAATATTATATTATTCAGCGAGCGGTAATGTAGGTAATAACTCACGCAGATGAAGTTTACAGCATGAACCGAAGCAGAGTGCTGTAATTCATCAAGTGAGTTATTACCATTACCACAAGTTGAATACTATACTTTACCTACGATTATAAATTTAGAAAATTTGGTTTAAATTACTCAGTTTGTTTATTAATAAAATTAACTGTAAAATTTAATTTTTGTACACTCTTTTACATTTTATATTTGTTGTCTTCAAAGATTTAGCCATCTGTAAGCAAATGTAGAATGTGATTTTTAATCGAAATAGTGCATGAACTGCTTGCAGACAAAAAATCAGCTTTGTAGATTAATATTCCGCGGCAGAAAATGCAAAACTGCTCCGCGAACTGCAATAGCCCGGAGCGCATATTCGGTCAAAAGTCTTGTTTTTTTATGTTAGGGAAAAAATAAAAGCGTCGGAAAGCTCAATCGATTCTCTTTACATAAGCTGTCTACAAATTTTTTGAAAAAAACGATAATTATCGAGATATTCGAGGAAATGTAGGAAATTACATGTTTTCCTAGTGTATGTAAATCTTAAAAAAATAATGTGTCTCAGAAACCTGTGTTTCGAAGGGCCGAGATTAACGTAGCGTCAAAGTAGTACATGATATTAATTGAACATCGTATATGAGATCGATTTCAGTTAATTACCGATTAATTACGATGACAAAATGGAGAAATTTTACCGAAAAAAAAACGTCCCAAATCCCGCCCCCCTCTAATTCCTTCATTTTGTCGGAATTCAAAAAAAAAAAAAAAGTTTTAGCAAATTTAATTCTATTTGAATTAGTTAGAGTAGTTTTTTGGCGTAGGAGCCAAGATTAAAAAGTTGCCAACTGTAGTTGCTCAAAATTTGCGATTTTTTGCCGTACATGGTCAACATTTCAGTAGTTATCTCCGCAACGAAAAAAAAAATCAAAATTCTGATGGTAGCAAAAGATTCGTAATGGAAAATACTCATTTGATCATTTTTTTATTTCGAGCTAATTCCCACCATTTCGGAGATATCTGCAAAAAATAACAAAAAACAGCTTACATTTCGGAGCCGAAAAAATTGCAAAACATGCAATCTTGACACGTTCATATTTTTCGAAAAATACTATTGGGACTGCCGTATGATGTCGCGACATAAAGAGGAAGTCTTCCAGATAAACCTGATCGTAAATTGAAAATGGTTACTCGAACGAAAAAAAAAAACACAATATAAGTAAAAGCTGTATAATTAAATTTTCTATAAAATACAGTATATCAATAAAGTCGTAGGCGTACCACTAAAAAAAGAGGGTAGGGGAGAAGGGAGTTTACCCGTAAATCAGCCTCAGAAAACTTGATTTTAAAAAGTTTTTACTCTAAACTATTTTCCTTTGGCATATATATTTCAATATACCGAAATTGAAAAAAATATATCAATAGCCATTTGTACAATATTAAAATCAAAAAAAATGTTTCCAATTTTAGAGAGCTGTATCTTCATAAGGGTGGATAGAGGTACATTAGGTTGAATCAACTTCTTTTTACGCACTGAATCCATGGTTACGTGATTGACATACTTTCTAATAACACTCTGTATATCTATACTTTGGAAGCGAACCCTCTGTTTCAAAGAGATTTTATTTGAAGTCTAGAACTACTTGTTTCCGACATTGCATAAGATGAGTTTCCTTTGTGGCTATTATACCGTGCGTGTAATTTCCCATTAGGCATGTATATTCACGTAGCGCGAGAGATATGACAACACCGGCAGCCGTAAATTAGTCCGTCGGAGCATCCCAGCTCTGTTATTTCATTTGAGCCAGCTGGCACACGCGATGTTGTAATTCTTACTTCCAATGCCTAGCCCGCGATTACACACACGGTATAATTTTCATGTTTACTTAGTTTATAAAATTATTATTTTCGTTTAAATTTTAGACGTTTTTCGTCAATTTATACTTATGAAGTTCAAATGTATTTTTATTTTAATCTCACTTTTAAGTTAATACACGGGAAACAATATTTGAACAAACATAACAGGGTATAAACATAATTGAAGTGTAACTAACGACCATACAAAATTGTTTATTTTGTGTGTTTGTTTAATACATTTAACAGTTTTTAATTAAAATCATTGTTCGTACATTGTTTTGATATATGGCTATTGGTTTGCTGAACACTATTGTATTTGGCATTATGCCTATATTTATTTAAAATATTTAATCGCTAATTAATGGCTGTTAGAAATGATTTTTCTTCATTAGATTTATTGAAAGAACGAAAAAATGTGATATTGCGTATACACTTCATTGTGAAAATATAAATAAAATAGTTTCAGTTCTATAATTATGCAATTAAAATATTTTCCCGCAAAGAGTAGTTTTAATTAGAATTATAAATACAGAGTTAAAATAGTATAATTGTAATCAGTACACATCACCTAATAGCTGGACTGTAATTTACAATATCTACATTATATTAATTAATGAATGCATGAGTTTACTGCAACGTTTCAATCGATGATGTATTACTACTTATCACGCATTTTCTCGATTATTTTATGAGATATTACAATTATTACACTCTTCACAAATACTAAAACGAAGAGCAATATTGCATTTAGCCGACTTATTTCTAAAACAGTAAATATTTTAAATATATAATTATTATTGTTTAAAAATAAATATTTTTCATTTCTGCTTACATCATTATTGAAAAATATTATTAAATAAAGAATTTCTTACAAAGCTCGATGATAGTGTAGGTAAGTTAATATCATTTGGTTGGCAAATATTGAGATATTTTTATGCGTATTCAATCATATTTCGTTTTACAACTACTTCAAAATTTTTAAAAACGAGGAGTTTCTAAATTCGACAATGTTTTTATTATGTATGGACAATCATTACAATGGATTGCATTTTCTTCTTGAACAATGTGTCGTGGAGAAAGTATAACTAATTTAATAGCCATTTTATTTATATAATAGAAAATGCAATGAAATACGGGAAGTGCCGAATGGTTAAGCACCATACGAATGAATACATGAAAGGCAAATTAAATAAGAACTAAATTAACAAAAAACCACATCAAATGAACGAATCGTAAAACCACACACAACTAGAATTGCAATTAACCATCGATTACGGTGGGATGTAAAATAGAGGCTTTCAGTTTGTAATATGTAGATACCGAGGTGTTAACTATTATAAACGATTCAATAGTTCAAACTCTATTCACGTTCAATTCATGTACACAGTCGATTCTGAAACGCCGGATAATCCTACAAGGTTGCTCTATACACGGTTTGTTATAATCCTGCAACATTATTATCGTTAAAAATTGAATCAAATTTTAATGAAAGATATATCAATAAATGAATAAGAAAGTTTTAATTTTAATTTCCGTGTACGCACCTTAGATGTGAATGAGAAATAAAAGTATAATTAACTGGTAGAATATATTATAGAGACCTCACCTTGTTGAAGTCGAATTATCTTAGTAATATTGATTTTAGTTCTGTCGATAAATAATTAATTTCAGTGGATCTAATATTACAAATAAATATTTTTTGCTCAGTTCTCGACTGTGCGTGAGTTCTGTGCGATCGAATGTGTTGACTGTTCCTTGTCTAGCAAGTCCATCAGCTCTTTCATTGTCATCTGTTCTGACAGAGTAGTTTAACTTTATTCCGCTAACACAGAATCTTGAGCTTCTCGTAGCAGTCTCATATAAGTCTAGATGATAACTTGTTATCGGCTAATGCCTCTAGTGCCACCTGACGGATACAACGAAAATCTGCTGGTTAACGTAATGTTGATTACCGGCGCGGTAGCTCAATCGGTTAAGGCGTATTGTGTGGCGAATACGCTGATCGATTGCCTACCGCGCTATGGGTTCGACCCCCAGCCCCAGTATTGACAACACCGGTGGGTGTGGATGTATGGCTGCGTTTTTCCAAATATGTGACCCCCTTCCGCACAGCCTTGGCTATGGATTTGGGGGTTGTCTACTATCTGTGGTGTGTGTTATTATCGTGAATATATTGAAGTGGATCCAGAATTTCTGTCTGAAGTACAGTAGAGACTTATGCTCGCCCGTGGCGTTTCTCCAGTTTTTCCATCTTAGACCCGTCAGTGTACCAGGTTCGGCCTTTTCGTACCATGTCAAGAGCTCCTGTTAACCAACCTTTCATATCTCCGATGATAATATTAAAAGGCTTATTAAACATGATTTTTGATGCCTTATTCAGTAGAGGATCTTCTATATGTTAACTAATCTCATATGTCGCGGTCCTATTCCTAGAGAATCAAGTTGTTTGGGTTTTGTGGATTTTAGCCTCCGTTGAATCACTATAGTAGATGGGAGAAGTTCAGTAGGGTCTCCATGGCTGTCGTGGGGTACTTATTACAGCGCCCGTGAATAGCAAGCAAGACAGGCTTATTTGATTGATGGCTGTTATTTGAATTGCCTTAGTACACCAGACCAAGAATAAGAATGAGTGCAATATACCAGTTTTAAGCTCCCATGTCTTGCAGTATCATTATCTACGTGCTGCCAGTATGGCTACCGATCTAACTATAATCCAGTCTAGATAGTCCAATCAAGTAGGTCGACAAATCAATATTTTGAGGTAAATACTTGAAGTTTTGATATAAGTTACTTTGAAGTATTTGACCGCTAATAATGAAAGACATTTTTTTTCAACCCCCGAGAAGGGGTGAAAAAAAATATAATAAAGTGTTTTTTCAAAATTACTCAAAATGTGTAAAACCTAAAAAAAAATTTCAAATAAAAATTGTAAAGCATGAAATTTGACATACAAATGATAACTAGACTTTTTTGGTATTACTAAAATTAACAGAGTTAGGGTGGTTAAAAGTTAAGGGATGATATGTACAACTTTTAAAAAATCATAGCGTGCTGAAAAGTTAATGAATTTAAAAATGTTTTTTTTCTATTTACTCAGAAAAATATAAACTTTCGTTTCAGAGAAATGGATTGTTAATAAAAAAGTTATAACAATTTTATTTTTTTTATTTTCAATTAAAACCACTTTGAACGGCGAAACGAATTTTTTTTTATACCGTTCTGTTCATCATTTAATATATTGAACATTTGCTTTTGAAATTTTTCTTACCCATCATTTTCAGGCAGGTATGAATTTATTTACCTGTTTAAATTTTTTCCAAATCTACGATACTGCTCTTGTGACGTCACGATAACTGAAAAGAAATAAAGAATGCGTACTAGTCGGGGAGCCCTCCCTAGCTGTACGTGCACACCCCGCCCGATCCTTGGGGACAATGTTTTTCATAAAGATTAAAGCCTAAGGAACAACTTAAGACATGTCCTAAAAAAAAAAATTGGCTGCACTTTCAAAATGGCGTCCGTTGTGGTTTTGTCATTTAACACGAAAACTAAAAAAGATGGAGAAAAACTTTCTGCACAAAAAACAAAGTGCATAAAATTTTCTACAATTTTGTTCCTATACAATATTTTGACAGAAGTTACCATTTTCCAGATAAATGAATCCAAAGTTAAGAAAACATGAATCGGTAAATCACTTAGAGGAAATAACTATGACAATCATTGTAAGGTGTATAATATAACTTTATATTATTAACATAACAAAAATACAATAAACTAAAAAATAATAATAATAATAATAATATTATAATTTGCAGACATTTATTTCGAAAACGGTAACAATGGTATCTGGAAAATAGTAACTCCTATCCAAATATTGTATAGGAACAAAATTGTAGCAAATTTTATGCACTTTGTTCTTTGTGCTGAAAGTTTTTCTCCATCTTTTTTAGTTTTTGTGTTAAATGACAAAAACAATATTTGCACTTTTTTTTTAAACGGACGGCATTTTGAAAGTACAGCCAGTTTTTTTTTTAGGCCATGTCTTAAATTGTTCCTTAGGCTTTAATCTTTATGAAAAACATAGTCCCCAAGGATCGGGTGGATGCAGGACAGATAGAGTATTACGTTTTATATTGAAGTTTATATTTTATATTGAAGTTTATATTTTATTTTGAGAGCTGAATTATTTATCTGGAAAATTGTAACTCCTATCCAAATATTGTATAGGAACGAAATTGTAGAAAATTTTATGCACTTTGTTTTTTGTGCAGAAAGTTTTTCTCCATCTTTTTCAGTTTTTGTAAAAACCATATCTGCAATTTATTTTTTAACGCCATTTTGAAAGTGCAGTCAATTTTTTTAGGGCATGTATAGCCAATAAGGCTATTAAATAAGATATAAATCAACTTTTAAAGATTTTAATTTCGATTTCAAAAATGTAAATTTTTATAATAAATAAATTTGTTTTTCTTAAATATCCACAGTGATGGAACATATACTCATATGCATGTAGGCTAGTACCCTACATATACCCCCCCCCCCCTACAACGAAGAAACCAACTTACCAAGGTATCAATATTAAAAATCGCTGCCCAAGGAATCAC
The DNA here is from genome assembly GCA_936432065.2 of Rutpela maculata. Taxonomy (NCBI): domain Eukaryota; kingdom Metazoa; phylum Arthropoda; class Insecta; order Coleoptera; family Cerambycidae; genus Rutpela; species Rutpela maculata. The sequence goes on from OW386286.2 coordinate 233,151,234, forward strand.
TACTTCCACATCCAGATTCTCTATCACTCACAATGAAAAAAACTTTGTATGTGAAAATAACTGTTTATGGAACTTTAATAATATAATATTTGAAATCCTCTACCCCAAAAACCCATAAAACGATACCCCACATCGGTAGTGGGGGGGTGGTATTGGGGGTGGATGATGTAAAAAAATATTTTGAGGTTTCTGGTTCCTGTACATAGGTACACTAAATCACAATTTTTTTCATCCCCTTTAATAAGGGGGTGGGGGTGGTAATGGGGGTGGCTAATGCCAAAAATTTTTTTAGATCTTAGCTTCTCTTGTTTATACTAAATACCAATTTTATGGACTATTACCTGCTTGATTGACCTATTTACCCCAAATTTACCCCAATTTACCCCCCAACCCTTCGACGGAACAAGATAAAAATATAATCTAGTTCTAGATCTCGTTAAAGTACATATGTGTACCAAATTTCAAGTCAATATCTTAAACGGTTCCAGAGTAAACGTGCGCACAAAAAAAAGTTACAGACAGACAGACAGACCGACAGACAGACCGACAGACAGACCGACAGAGAGACAGAAATTTTTTTTTTCGCTCAAACTTAAAATCTCGAAGTTTCATGACATTTTAAGCCTATTTGGACAGTAAAAATTTTAAAAAATTTTTTTGTCGTTACTTTACTTCCACTGGACGTGGAAGTAAAATCAAATTTAAGTTAGGTTTAGTTAGATTAGATGGATAAATGACATTAGGAAAAAAGAAAAGTCAGATTGAGTGATAAATGACAAAATAACATAACACAAGGAAATTTATTTTTGTAATAACATTATCCTTAATGTGAGTATGTTATATGTCATTGATGAATTGAAATAAAATAGCATGTATATGACTGATGCTAAGTGAATAAAAGTTTGCAATCATAATTGGATTGAGCTTCTTTAATAGGCAATTGATAAAAATAGCAAGCATGTGCTAAGTGAATATGAGTTCGCAATCATAATTGGATTGAGCTTCTTTAATAGGTAATTGATAAAAATAGCAAGCATGTGCTAAGTGAATATGAGTTCGCAATCATAATTGGATTGAGCTTCTCTAATAGGTAATTGATAAAAATAGCATGCGTGTGCTAAGTGAATGAAAGTTTGCAATCATAATTGGATTGAGCGTCTCTCAAAGATGTCGCACCAGCTATAGCAGCTTTGGCTAAAGAAAAGCTGGCGGGACAATTAAAATAGTGAATAATTGATACATTGATACACTTGATAAGCTGGTTCTAAAAAATGTAGGGAGCAATATAGAGTACCTACCGTCACATGTACATAACAAAACAAGTAATAACAAGTCTTCTGAAGATCTAGTTTGATTCGTTTCTCGGTACTATCTTCATGGAGAGATTGAGGAATCCGTATCTACCGAAGATATCTATGGAACGGTCGACCTTTAGCTGGCTGTCTTCGTTATGGACGTCGTCCGTCATCAGCGGTTAGCAGCACGAGCAGTTTGGTTCGGCTCCATATTCTTGTCGCGACTGAAACAGCTGTCTAGAGTGTCCATGGCACAATTTATTTAAAAAAACTGTCAAGATATATCAAACTTCAGTCTTCACTATTAATTCTTGATAATTGTCCACAACTCTCAGGAGGCACACAACGCGTGAAGATGTTCGGGGTCAGCAATATAGCCAAGTAAGGCTATTAAATAAGATATAAATCAACTTTTAAAGATTTTAATTTCGATTTCAAAAATGTAAATTTTTATAATAAATAAATTGTTTTTCTTAAATATCCATAGTAGTGATGGGACATATACTCATATACACATAGGCTAGTACCCTACAACATGTCTTAAATTGTTCCGTAGGCTTTAATCTTTATGAAAAACATTGTCCCCAAGGATCGGGGGAGGGGAGATGCACGGACACTCAGGGTGGGCTCCCGTTGTATACAACAAAGATAAAATTGATAAAAAGATAAAATTGTTTCATAGCTACTGGGTTGCCTACAAGACGCGCATGCGTCACATCTATATCTCAGTGCAGCGTAAAATTAATACCCATGGGTAAAAAAAAATTCAAAAGCAAACGTTCAATATATTAAACGATGAACAGAATGGTATATAAAAAAAATTCATTTCACCGTTCAAAGTGGTTTTAATTGAAAATAAAAAAATTGAAATTGTTATAACTTTTTTATTAACAATTTAAAAAAAAATCCATTTCTCTGAAACGAAAGTTTATATTTTTCTGAGTAAATAGAAAAAAAATTAATTTAATTTAAATTCATTAACTTTTCAGCACGCTATGATTTTTTAATGTTGTACATATCATCCCTTAAATTCTAACCACCCTAACTCTGTTAATTTTAATAATACCAAAAAAAGTCAAGAGATCACTTTTATGTAAAATTTCATGCTTTACAATTACAATTATTTGAAACTTTTTTTTACTAGGTTTTACACATTTTGAGTAATTTTGAAAAAAACACTTTATTATATTTTTTTCGCCCCTTCTCGGGGGTTGAAAAAAAAAATTCTTTCTTAAATCGTGTTCAAATACTTCAAAGCAACTTATATCAAAAATTCAAGTACTTACCTCAAAATGTTAATTTGTCGACCTATTTGATTGGACTAAGATGTTGGTTCCAGATAAGTTTGGAGTCTATAATAACTCCAAGGTATTTTACTTCTCCCAGCATCTGCTGCTGTGCTCCTTAAAGAACAAGGACCCAATTGCACTAAGTTTCTCTTCCTGGTAAATGGAACTACGTTGGTTTTTGTTGGGCTTACCTTCAGCCCTTACTTATCGGTTCATTTTTAACCATATTCAGGAAGTTTTGTAAGCGATGCTTCATGCTGTTGAACTTTCCCAACAATATAAATTGCTTTAGAGGGCATTCGAAATGTTATTCACCTTAAAACATATTTGTTTTAAATGGTTACCAAAAGACTAACATAAAATGAAGCTTTCTTCGCAAAAACGAAGAGTATATTGCATTTGATCGGCACATTTATCAAATCAAATCAAATCAGATTTATTGGGTTTCAATTTACAATAGAATGTTTACACAACATTTGAGAACTTAATAAAAAAAACAATGCATTATATATATTAATAGTATATAATATTATTCACCTATTTATATAGTACACCTAGATTAAATATACAATCTGTGTGTGTACCAATGACAATTTAACTATACTAAAATTTATTATTTAAAAATTAAAATTTAAAATTTAGAATCTGCCTATATGATGATCGCAATCCTAAATGACAATATTATACTAATTATATTACATATGTGTATGTTATCCAAATATATTAACCACCTACTAAATATCTCATAAAATTATGTTTATTATTTTTTAAGTATTCAGATATTTTATCACAGAATAAACTTATGTTGTTATATTGCTTAAAATGGGCTGGTAAAAGATTATAAAATTTAGGACCGTAATAAGTTATAAATCTTTTTGTTGTAGTATGTCTGGTTTGAGGTATTGTAACATTTAGGTTGTATTTTTGCCTTGTGTTGTGTTCATGTTGTATTGTTTTCAGTAGATTTTTATGTTTATGTGTAAATATAAGAACAGACTTGATATATAAAAGTTAAAGATTAAATATATTGAATTGCTTGAATAATTGTTCAGAGGTTTATAATATGTTTTTGCGAAACATTTAGAGATTCTCTTATAAAAGAGTAAATATCGCTTGTAGAGAAAAAAATTTCATATCATTATGTTAGTGAACGAATTCTAAACAACTTTCAAAATACCCGTCTGTCCGTCCGTCACGTTTCTTGTAAGCACGATAACTTAAGAGAGAAAAGTCCGATTATATTGAAATTTGGAAAGTAAGTTAGCGTTAGTTAGAGGCAGAATCCTATTTTTTGAAAAAAATCAGTCAGTAAATAAAAAAATTATTAATCATTTAAATTAAAAAAATATATATTTTTTTAAATTTTTGTCACTTCTACCTAAATAGAAATCTTGCGAAATTTTATTCTCTATCATTTATTTTTTGTTTATACATTTTACTAATATATTTCATAAAAATATATACTCGCATGATATATATTACAGACATTCAATTTTTGTAGTAATCTGCGGTGGTGCAGTGGCTAAAGCCGGTCCCCTAGCCACACTTCCTTCTACGATAACTTACACCTACCCCCATACTCTTATCTTTCCTCAACTTTACATATTTCCAATCCTTCTTTCTCCCCATTTATGTTTGTACAATTTTGTTCTTTTATCTTTTTTGTTATTTTTGTTCCTTTTTTGTCTCTCTAAATCCCCTCTAGGCCGAAAACTTACCTAAATCCTAATTTTTTAAACCACAATTTTATTTCCACCCTACCTTCCTTGTCAGCGATCAGACCACAAGGTTGTCATTTGTTCGAACGGGTTTTTTCGTTTAGTTGTGTTCCCCGTATCAACAATCAAAATTACGAAGTGCGCTCGCCTACGATTTTAGTGTTCCCAATGTTGTGTTTATTTTTAACTACTTTTAGGTCCATGTGGACACATAAAAATTGTAATCTAGCTTTTAAGTCTGCACGTGGCAGACAGGAGATTCTACCCCCCCCCCCCCTCGAATTTACTTCCAAGCCGAACCGGACCTACTCCGCCCAGCCTCACACCCACCTCGGCGATGTTCGCCGTGGTTGTCTGGCTGGCTCCGGGCTAGGATCCAGTGAGGCACATAAATGTATAAAAACTGTTAATAAATTGTTATTGGTTGATTGACAATCCAAAGGTCGTGTGTTCGAATCCCTGGAAGGGTGGTTGTTATTTTTTTCATTTTTTTTTTCATATAATTTTTTTTCACAACAAAGATGGTATCACAAAATTTACAGCCGTATGCATAGTCGTTCGCCAGCGACTCGCTGAAGTTTATCTCGGCGATTCTCTGGATGGATTCGCTGGCGAAAAACAGAGCATAATTTGCATTACATAGTCGATTTCCCTTCGCTCTCCGTTGGGGCGCGTCGCCGATGGCTTAATCATGCGCAAATCGTTTGTTTACATCAAACACACGTTGTTTAGCGGCACATGAGCACGTGTTTGTTAGCTACTAGCTCTTAAATAAATAGGAATAAGGTACTTAATTATAATTACGTTTATAATAATCTAGTAAGTAATACTTATTTGAATTGTCATATAGAGGAGACACCATTGAATTGAGATTTGCTTCATTATTTGTGTTTTCCACAAAAAAAAATTAATTATATTATTTTTCAATAAATTGGTGACATATTATTATGAAATGTAGGTATACTGTTCTAAAGTTAAACATAAAATGGCATTACTAGTTGAACACCTTATACATTGTGACACACTTAAGATGAAGACACTCTTATAACATTTTTTTTCTGATTTGAACCAGTTTTTACTAATATCTACTTTATTGACAAAAAAAAAAACATTCTCCTGCAAATTCAAAGCGGTACCAAAATAAGCCGGAAAAATCAGTAGGCATTTTTCAAATTTTTTATTTTGATTAAATTTTGGACTTTTTGGATAATTCCGAACAATTTTCATTAATAAAATTTTCCGATAAAAAAATGCCTAATATGATTTAATTTGATTCTCTTCCTGGAAAGTACACTGATAATATCTGGGAGATGCTATTGACCATCTCCAGCGCGTCGCTACCACTTTACCAAAACTTGTTATAATGCGCATGCTTGATGTTATCGGCGGCCGACTATGCATTCCAATTCCCATCTGGCGAACGGCGAAACTTCAGCGAGTCGCTGGCGAACGACTATGCATACGGCTGTTAGAATGTCCAAAAACGAACATTATTTACATGAAGAGTATTCTATAGAATGTGTAACAACTATATAAAAATCTCAGTAAATCGGCGAAGAGTATAATGCTTCCAATAGTTATTATCATTCATATTTCTTCTTCTTGCTGTGATTATCACGTACTTGGTCTTATATTTATTGACCTCCAAACCGTAGTTTGAGTGAGTTTTTGTGTACCTTGAAAAGTCTCTTTTCGTGCTTGTACTTGCCCTAGCCATGATATCTACATCATCAGCATATACCGGTATTTGAAAAGATTTATGAAATATAGTTTCTGGATATTAACACCAGTGACAGTTTAGGCGATATTTAAAATCCTGCTAATATAGCTGTAGTATTAATTCTATTATATGCCACTTTAAGTATCACAAAAGGACGATGAGTTTCAATTCCAAACTCTTCTAGTCTTCCCCAGGATCTACCTTATAATGAAAATCTACAAGTCTACAACCTTACTAGTAGTTTCCATAGCCCACTTAGTAATTTTCTTATGTCGCGTTCATCTGACGCAGTTATTTTGAAAAAAATAAACAATTATTGGTATCTCATTTATTATTTGGAATTTATAAATCGGAAAAAACTGTTGCACTTAGAATTTTATGCTTAATGAGAAACCATCAAAAAAATATAGTAATTCTATTTAAGAAAATAAATATATTCTGCAGATCAGCACGCCGCATGTGGTTCTGAATTCTGCTTCTTACAGAACTGGAGAAATAAGTAATCAAACTCATAAACATTTTTCGGTCAAGGACCTATTTTTATGTGCTTTCCTGTTGAAAGCCAAGGGATTTATTGTCCATGAAAATTTAATATTAGTAACATTTGACGCGAGTGAGTAAAAAAGTAGGTTACATCCCGGGAGCTTCTATAAATAAAATACCACAATAAATCAAGAAAATGGGCTCACTGGTCCACTGAACCCCTTCCTCTGAAAAATACTTACCCTATTCATTAATCTAAGTTAGAAACAGAAACTTTAATATGTCTATAGCAATCTAATCAATAAAGTTTGATACTGATTCCTCTTTAACGGAGAAGATCCTCCATTCGTTTCAGTTCATGCTTAACCCAAATAAAATTATCTTGTCAGAAATCTCGACATCGCTAATTTATCAGCAGATTCATCTGATTTAACTGTAAGATGTGGAAGTACACTGCGACATTGATATATTATGTACAGCAGTTCACATTTTTAGTTTTTATTCTGTAATATGTAATACGACTAGACTCGAAAGGGCATGAATATTATTACAGTCTTTATTACTCCTCTTAATGTTACAGCATACAGAGAGTTGAATATTGTGGGATCGTCGGGTGGTATATTTCCATGTATGTTTACATGAGATACATTATCAATAAAAACATATAGGTAATCGACAATTAAAGACAAATAATATATAAATTATTGTAGTAAAAAAGTCCACATAGATAAATATGACAAACAGTATCAAACATTTTGACATTATCATTATAAAAATCTTCTACAGAATAGTAGCATTTACGGATTAAAAATATTTTTAATTTTGCTTCAAATTTAGATATTTTTACGTTATTATCGATTTTTTTTTAGTTTTGTTAATTTATTATGCATCTTAACGCCATATATCTAGGATTTTGTTGGCATACAGATAGCTTAGAGAATGGTAAAGCCATGTCGTTTTTAGTGCGTGTGTCGTACTAGTGAATATCCTTACGTGTTTGTACATAATTTTGGTTTCTTATATGAATTATTAAGGAATATATGTATAACGATGGAACGTCATAATTCCCAGACTTTTGAAATGTCCCCTGCAGGATGCATAAATTGGCAGACCTAACATATATCTAATAATTTTCTTTGCATTATAAAAATTTGAGATGCGTCATGTGCTTGACCCCAGTAAATGATTCCATAAGATATAATGGACTGAATTAAACAAAAAAATAAAAGCTTTTAGCCCAGTCAATGAAGGTTTTTATTTCTAAACCCTCAAAAACAGAACCGCTTTTGATGATTTTTTTTTAAATGTTTGTTATATTTAATTATTCAAAATCAGAAATATTCCAGCTGTGACTAATTTACAGGGGGTGGACGTCACCCCTTTTCGGGGGATGGCCACTTTTCATTTAAATTGATAGTCTTTAAGTTATAACGACTTGAAAATTGATATAGTAGCTTGAAAAAGGGGGGTACTTCAACACGATTTTTGTCAAGTGAAAACATGCTAAAGATAAATAAGAAAGCTTCTAAATCGGAGATGAATTTCGTATTTTTCTAATTTCTGTTAAAATAATGGTGTCAGAGATATGGAAGTATAAAAATGGCGTCCGAATGTTTAGAAGACGAAGTATTTAATTAAAATGTTAAATATTTCAGATACTATAGCACTTATATCAAAAATGCTACCAATTAAATTGAAAGACTATTACTTAAGTTTTCAAATTAATTTGATCTATTTCTGTATCATAAAAAACAAAGGAGATATAACAGAAACAATGTGCTTCCTCACATTTTTCTTATAAACGCCGCCACTTTCTTAATGTAAGTAAGTAGTCAGTAATTAAAAAATTAATTTTCATATACTGTTTTTCATTAACATATAGTATACCCTAGATGCTCAAAATGTTTCGTGTGTTTACAGCACTTGATTCAGAAAAGAAAAATCATTTTAAACTATAAAGGAATTTTCGAAAAAACGTAAAAGTTTTTTTTAGCAAATATAATAAATAATTAGTTTAAGCGAAAAAATGATAGGTATCAAAAATAAAGCTTATGAGCTGAGAATGAATTTATTTTTCTTTATTATTTACGTAGGATTAATAGTTTTCGAGATATTTAAGTATATAAATGGGACCCGAGAGGCTATAGGATGATAGCATTTAGTTTAAATGTTGACTAAGAAACTATAAAACTTCTGTCAAAATTTCTAGGAAACAGAATTGAAGATAATTAATCAGTCTTTTAAATAATTTTCTGTTTGTTCATAAAAAATAAAGAAGTTGTGGCCAAAGCAATGTGCGTTTTCACATTTTTTTTTACAAAATGTCGCCATTTTGTTATTGTTATTGTCCAGCAATGAAATTATTTTTCAAAAATGCTGTTTTTTGTTAACATGTAGCATCATCTACATGCTCAATTTTTATTGTCCTTTTAAAACACTTGCTTTAAATAAAACTTCCATCCTCCATATTTTATAAGCCATTTTGAAATTTTTTCCTTATACTTCAGAAAATCTTTTTTTGTGGGTGTACTGTAATTAGTAACCCCAAAAACCCCCAGACACCCCATCTTTTTATTCGATTTATTTTATTAATATATAAAAACCTTAAATTTCACAAAATTCTTCAAAAAATTTGGAATTAGGGGTTCAAAAAATGATCTGCCTCATCACTCATGTGTTTGATTTTGATACAGCGAAACATTGCTTACATTTTCACAAATTTGTATTATTATTAATAATTTATAGAACAGTAAGAATCACTGCATTACTGAGGCTGGAAAGATAAAACCAATTTTCATCGAAACAAAATGTACTATACTATAGTAAGTCTCGTATAACCTGAAAAATTTAATACAAAATCTTCATTAATTTGAAAAGAAAATTTATAGTATAGTATCAGCAGATTCATCTGATTTTGTTTTGATGAAAATTGGGTGAAAAAAAGGGGGCCAAAGAAAATGCATTTTTGAAAATAGTAAAAAATGCACTTTTTTGAAAATAAAAAAAAATAAACTTTATCTCCTTAGAGTACATAAAACAACCTACAATCGAAAAAAAGAAAGTGACGCATAATGCCTCCTTAATACTTGACGAGGAATTAAAATTTTTTTATTTCGTCTGCCATCTTTGACCGTCCTATTTGACTTACAGCGTCCCGGTGTGGTGCATTACATTCGAACCTAGATGAGTTTTATTTCTACCAACTTTGACGAAATTACCTCTTTTTATCGAAAAGATTTTCAATTTTGATTTTTTCAGCAAATTTTGGCGGTTTATATTTTTTTCCAAGATGTCGGATTGATCTATACTTTTTAATAATTTTATTTCAAATAAGCCAGTATATTTAAAATTCCCATTCGATTACTAATACAAGATGTATCAAGCTGATAAATAGTAAATCCGTAGGAGGTCATAATACAAATAGGTCGACAAATCAAAATTTTGAGGTAAATACTTGAATTTTTGATATACGTTACTTTGAAGCATTTCAACACGATTAATGAAAGAAATTTTTTTTCAACCCCCGAGAAGAGGTGAAAAAATATAAGAATTTTTTTTTCAAAATTACTCAAAATGTGTAAAAGCTAGTAAAACAAGTTTCAAATAAAAATTGTAAAGCATGAAATTTTACATAAAAGTTATCTCTTGACTTTTTTTGGTATTATTGAAATTAAAAGAATTAAGGTGGTTAGAAGTTAAGAGATGATATGTACAACTTTAAAAAATCATAGCGTGCTGAAAAGTTAATGGATTTGAATTTTTTTTTTCTATTTACTCAGAAATAGAAATGTTTTTTTTTAAATTGTTAATAAAAAGTTATAAAAATTTAAATTTTTTTATTTTCAACTAAAACCACTTTGAACGGTGAAACGATTTTTTTATATACCATTCTGTTCAACATTTAATATATTGAACATTTGCTTTTGAAATTTTTCTTTACCCATCATTTTCAGGCAGGTATGAATTTATTTACCTGTTTAAATTTTTTCCAAACCTACGACCCTGCTCTTGTGACGTCACGATAACTGTAAAGACTTAACGAATGCATACGACAAAGATAAAATTGTTTCGTAGCTACTGCGTTGCCTACAAGACGCGCATGCGTCACATCTACATCTCAATGCATTAACGACAATTTTTGGCTAATCAGTATTTAAACGGAACGCACTTATTATACAGGGAGATCGAGAAAGACTAAACGTGCCGCTCCCTAAAGATTGTTTTTTTGCCGCCTACATACTGCATACATATGTACTATTTTCTGGTACTCTCAACATTTTCACGTTGGCGACAGTAACCTTAAATATAGCCAATTACAGTATTTACACAAAATGCGAGTTTCTTTATTAACTTGCCACACAAGTGACAGAGAACTGATTGCGTTGAAAAACACTGATTTATTAGTCAGAAAGGGAGATAAATGATAAATCAAACACAAGCCAATAATAATAACATTCACGAAAATGACAGACATCTGATTGGTAACAGTGACTAGCAACATAGGAAATTAGTTTTAATAATGTAGGTAGAATAGAAATCAATTTTGATAATTTTAGTGAATTTTCCGTGTGACGTCACGTTCAGTCTTTCTCGATCTCTCGGTACTTGTCCACAATTAAAAATGTTAACAATTTGTAGGAGCATTTGTTCACCAAAACATTCATAACCGCTGCATTGAGATATACATGTGACGCATGCGCGTCTTGTAGGCAACGCAGTAGCTACAAAACAATTTTATCTTTGTCGTACGCATTCTTTATTTCTTTTCAGTTATCGTGACGCCACAAGAGCAGTGTCGTAGGTTTGGAAAAAATTTAAACAGGTAAATAAATTTATATCTGCCTCAAAATGATGAGTAAAAAAAATTTCAAAAGCAAATATTCAATATATTAAATTATGAACAGAATGGTATAAAACAAATTCGTTTCACCGTTCAAAGTGGTTTTAATTGAAAATAAAAAAATTAAAATTGTTATAACTTTTTTATTAACAATTAAAAAAAAATCCATTTCTCTGAAACGAAAGTTTATATTTTTCTGAGTAAATAGAAAAATAAATTTCAGCACCCTATGATTTTCATATCACCCTAACTTCTAACCATCCTAACTCTGTTAATTTTAATAATACCAAAAAAAGTCAAGAGATCATTTTTATGTAAAATTTCATGCTTTACAATTTTTATTTGAAATTTTTTTACTAGCTTTTACACATTTTGAGTAATTTTGAAAAACACATTATTATATTTTTTTCACCCCTTCTCGGGGGTAGAAAAAAAAATTCTTTCATTAATCGTCTTCAAATACTTCAAAGTAATTTATATCAAAAATTCAAGTATTTACCTTAAAATTTTGATTTGTCAATCTATTTGATTGGACTATAAGAATCAGTAATAAAACTTCTAGTGGAATGTTGTCGCCAAAAATAATCAATTCAACTATACTGCATCCAGCGGTTTGCCATTCGAAGGTAAAGTTCAAAATAAACAGTAAGAAGACACAGGTTTATGCAATGTTGCTGAAACATTTTAGTTACTGCTGGCATTAATATCAGGATCCAAAATCAGTAATGAACATTTGCATGAAAGCGCGTGCTATTGTTTCGCTATGTGTGATAAAAAAATCTTTTCATGACAGCGGAATACTTGTTTTTGTATGTCAATTGCCCTTCGGGGTATAGAAAACCTTTTATGAAAGGAAAATCAATGCAAACTTATGAATGTTTTAAATTGCAGTTGTAGGTTGCAAAATATAATTCTTAATTGGAAATATAAGTTGTGTATGAGGCAACAAAGTTTAATCTACGGATTAACTTTAATCGATGGAATGAAGGAATTAAACTTACTCAAACCAAAATAGGGAATTTAGGGAATACAATTCTGGTATCTACAATTAATATAATAATTCAACATGAATTTAAAGGAAACACTAATCTTACTCAAAACAGCTAGTTGTAACATTAAAATTTAACTGACAGTTTTTACTTCCACATTCAAGTAGTAGAGTGGAATTATAATAAACCGTAAAAAAGAATTAATTTTTTTATCAAATAGGCTTAGAATATCATGAAATGTCGAGATTTTAAACTTGAGCAAAAAATATGTCTGTCGTATTGTCTGTAACTTTTTTGTGCGCACGATTACTCTGGAACGGTTTATGATATTGACTTGAAATTTTGTTACGATTTTATCAAATGTTAAGTGATTATATTTAACTTCTACCATTTTTAAAGATTCAGTTTAGAACTGTCGAGACACCTGTTGGTGAAGGTGGGGGAAACGGCATGTAGAACAGTGAGGAAAGGTGGTTGAACGGCAAAGGTGTCCCGCAACGTGTGCTTTTGGGCAAATTATCGAGGATAATTTGCGTGTTTATACGGATAGTTGCACATGTTTGTACTACTAGACGTCGTCCATTCTTTGGTGTTTGGATAGATAGTATCCTAGGGTTTACAAGCCATCATGATCAATTTTGGAATTGGCCGCCCGTTGCACGTGTTTGGGACGCTCTCATTTTGATAGGGTTGTCGCAATTTGGAGGTGTGTTTATTTTCATACCTTTCAGAACTTAATGTTATATGAACTAATGCCAGGTTTCGTATTTTTAGGCGTTTCTCTTATGGTTTCGTTTTGGTTTTATATACCTCCTTTTTGCTGTGATTGTTGTGACGTACTGACGTTGATATTACGTAAGAGTTGGGATATACTGGACCATAGGAGGAGGAGTATTGGACCTCGATCTATGTAATTTGTAATCAAGCTGTCGCCTAAGTATCAACGTGGAAGGTCCCATACTTTTCTGTAAGGTAGCATAAAATCACATGTTTCGCTGGGAAACCGAGGTAGTGATTTCTGCAAGGAATGTGCTGTACCGACGAATTGCCCGCTTCATTATGCGAGAGTCGTGGACACAAGTGTTAAGTACCACCTAGTGGAAAAATTATTACTTTTATTCGTTGTTTTTGTTATTTGCCATAAGTTGTATTTGATTGTTTATACGCCATTTCGTTGTTTTGTTGTTCTGCGTATAACTGTATTACCGTAGTTTTGAGCGATCAATATTAACTGTTTTTTTTAACACTGTTTATTTGAATATGTCAATATAATTAACATAATCCCTTATAATGAATTTATATCAGTTTCATCTGTATATTCACTATTCAATGAAATTCAAATTCAATGTAATTCAAAGTAAGTAAAGTACATAACTTAAAGCAGAGTAAGTAATAAACTAACAAAGTATAACAAAAATAAAACGGTATTATGTAACTAGTGCCTAAAATTCAGCAACCCAAAGTTGAAATGAAAACACCTAAGCATGAAATGCTTGTCTTGCGATATTCCATATCAACTGTAGGTTGAGCACTTTTTACTAAAAATTATACAAAAGAATATGAACAGAGTGAGGTAAAATTTGTAGAATAACAGACCAAAAAATAAACGATGAGGTATAACAATAACAGACGACAGCACGTGGTTCTACAATGTTAGTTGGATAAATTAGGAGGCGCTTGCAGGATATTTCATTAATTCTTAGTTAGTAATTAAGTAGTTTACAACTACCTAATTAGTATAGTTATACACTTGTAATAATCGAAGGATTTTAAACTAGTTTTTTATAGGTATAAAATAGCTAAAGATCAATTTACACTTTTAATTCAGAGTTTTTTTTGTAACGTTATGATTTTGAATGATAAATTTTATTTCAATTTTATATTTATTAAATTTTCTTAGACTTTTTAGATGGAGTGGTAATATGTTAAATAACTTTGGACCGAGATAGAAAACAAATCTTTGAGTATGGCTTTTCTTAACCCGCGGTATGGCTATAGATTTATTTTCTGTAAACCTAGTGTCATATCTATTAACTATAATTTGATTTAATATAAGTAGATCTGGTATTAACAAATTATATGGTACATAAAACCACCTAGTTTATATACTATTTGCTGTCCCGGTAATGTAGCTAGTTAGGACTCTAGTAATTTATTGTACCTCTTGCAAGAGCGGATATTTTTGAGTACACTCGTAATCATAATTACACATATTTTATTAACCAATAAAGTACTAAACTGAATATTATTGTATGTAAGATAATCATCATTGTTCATTTATATCGGATTTTGTCAGTATTAACTAAATTTGTAGTAAATGTTTAACAGTAATAGTAACCACTTGCGAAAGGTAAGTGGTTACTATTACCGGTTACCTTTGGCTTTAGGACATATATTGAGTAGAGAAAATTATTTGGCGCCCTTTTTGTCATCTTATGTAGTTGTCCTTATAGTATATAATTTTTTGAGGACAAAAAAAATACAACAGTATAATTTACTTACCCACGCCCCCACTGTGAAGCTAACTAGCTAAAATATAAAGTACGACTCTGTGCCCCCTTGTGCATATTATTTAATTATTTTAAAGGCAGGATAACAATTTATTATAACGAGATTTGGAACTAGATTTTATTTCATCTTTTTCCGTTGGGGAATTGTCGGCAAATGGGGGGGATGGGTAAAGCAAGCACGTAAGAGTCCATAAAATTAGTATTTAGTGTATGTACGAGAAGCCAAGGTCTCAAATTTTTTTTTGGCATCAGCCTATTTCATTATTAAGGTGATAAAAAGATAAAATTTCAATTAGGTGTGCGTATAAGAATCAGAAGCCTCAAGAAAATATATATGTATTAAAAAACAATTAATGAAACAAACTTAACGAAGGACAATAATATTTGGCATATTAGGAAAGGTGGACATAATTTCCAGGGAAGAGAACCTATGAGAAACATTTGATAAAAGATAACTTGAGTGAGTATAATAATTTTAAGAGATTGTAAGAAAAAAATTGAGTATGTCATGAAACGATGCAAGGTACATAGTAATGATGTTGTTTGTGAAACCTTCAATGATGTAATAAAGAATTTTATATTAAAAAAAAATAGAATGAGTGGTTCTTCTTTTTAAGACTACCAGTATTCCCTTTTGGGGAGATTTGAAAAGCGAAGTTGCATGTTCTCTAGGACAGAAATAAATGTATTTATTATAAATTGGGTCCCATATAATAGATGCGTACTTTAACTTTGAAGACACTAAGGAATAACGCTATAATTCACAAGGGTGAATGCTGCTAAAATCTGTCAAATTACGCAACAGAAATACTAGTGCATTGAGAGATGATGGCAATTTGACCTGATGAATGAATTTTAATTGGGGATAAAAAATTACCCAAGATCTCTAACAATATCGACTCTGTTAGAAGATACGTCGTCAACATGTTTATCATTATGTGATTAAGAGAATATGCCTCAATGCACTTACTAGTGTTTAGAAATAGATTATTTGCTATACACCAGTAATTCATTATTTTGAAATATTTCGCAGTCGCCAGCGGACTTAATTTAGAAGAAACGCTTAACACCATCGATATACAAAATATATTTAATATTCAGCTTACTAGAAATATTAATATGGAGAAAAATAACACAAGTCCACAAAAAAAAAAATTCGTGAGCGTGAATTAAGACCCACTATTATTTATGTTTTTCGGGGCGCTGAACACGAAATCTAAAGTCAGAATAGCATGTTTGTGGGCGAATTTTCGAGCTGGAGGTCAAACGTGGACGAAAATCATGAAAAACCGGGATTCGTCATATTTCCAGGTTCGAAATGAATAGGCAATTTTGGGGGACCTGGAAATATCATTTTTGGGAGAAATTACAGTATTTTCCAATGTATTCCATTACTTGATAGAGCCTGATGTACGGTGAGTTCACTGTAGACCGCACTGTTATACAAAATTTCCGAGGATAATGCTCTCAATGGTGGTTTATAAACATATTCAAGTAGATTAATTCGGGATTGTACTTGCCTTCGCGGTGCCAAGTAGAACTGCACACTCGGAACGAAAAATGAGAAAAATCGGGAATTATATCTCGGGATTGTATGGAACACTCAGCCTGTGAGATTGGACCCTTGCCGGCATCAACTTGTCATGAAACCTTTTGACGTTTACCTTCGGTCGACCTTGTATCCCTGTTACAATCGTCTTTTTATTTGAGCGTTTTAACATTTATCGGTTTGAATTTATCTCTCTATTTTCAGTGTAGTAATTTCATTCGTTTATCAAAACGTATTCTTCTAAACTTGGAGATCAGTTATTTTTTACTCGTTTCCGGACTCTTTTATAATCGAATGATCTACGCAATGGATTTCTTTTTCGTTCATGTGCCTCTTGGATTGTTTTTCTCTTTAATGACCAACAAAAGCCTGGCATCATATTGATATCCCATCTTCGTGGACACCGTTTCTCCATTTCCTTGATATCTTTATAGAATCGCTCGCCTTATTGATGTCACCTAGATTGTCAGGGAAATAACTTAGGTGCGAGTCAAGCAAATGTAGTTTTAAATTCATTAAACAACCTAATTTTTGGTAATTCTTGATCATCTCAGCTACAATGCTTTTGTAGTCATCACTTCTATGGTTCCGTAGGACTACTGCCTTAAGGCTTTCCCATGCATCTTTCTCTTTTGGAGTCATCGTTGCAATGAACATATCATTCTTCAAAATCTTTCGAATCTGCCCATCAAAAATCCCTTCCTCATGTTGGATTCAAATATTCAAAGCAGTCACCCTGTTTATCAAGCGCTTTCACAGATTGCTTCATCAAGCCTAATTTTATATGTAGGGGTGGACGGAGGGTTTTCGACGGTTCAACCAGTAGTAGCTTTATTATATTCTTATCACCCGGTAAGAGGCACCATCGCGTAAGGCAGATGTTTTCTTTGTATTGGTATATAGTATATTTAAAATAACTGATAGGAAAGCCAACGCGGATATTTTGTCTACCATCCTCAATGGCTCTAAATAGATGTGTTCATCTTTCACCGTTTAATGCGACATCCTCGAAAAGAACCTGTTGAATGCGACAACCTTGAAAATAAGAAACGGCTCTAAATATTCAAATTTAAAATAATTAAAATGCGCACACCACAAGCCCTTAACCAAATGCAAATAAATAAATCAAAATTTAATAAACCAGAAAGGCTCACAGGAATGCGCTTTGATAAACGAGTTAAGTTACTACACTGAAAATAGAGAGATATATGCAGACTGATAAATGTTGAAACGCTCAAATAAAAAGATGATTGTAACGGATGCAAGGTCTTCGAAGGTAAGCGTCAAAAGACTTCATCACAAGTCGATGCTAGCAAGGTCCAATCTCACAGGCTGAGTATTCTACACAATCCCGAGATATAATTCCTGTCTCTCCTTATTGTTCTTCCCGCGTGTACAGTTCTGCTCGGCACCGAGAACACTAGTACCGAATCAATTTACACGAATATGTTTATAAACCACCGTTGGGAGCAATATCCTCGAAAATTTGGTATAATAGTGCGGTCCAAAGTGAACTCACTGTACGTGGACGATAGTCCAACCTTCTTCCCTTCCTGAAAACCAGACAGAAATAAACAGGCCTCACTGTGCATCTCTCTACCGTCAAAAAACAGAAACTAACATTGTGTTCATGCATCTTCAGACACACGTGTACGCATGTGGCCGTATTATTACTGTTTTCTGACATCATCGCTTATTACCTTCTGCAGACGTATGAAAATGTAGAGAAACGACAACGTCCTTAAAAGTTATAAAATAACCTAGCCTAATAGAAATATTTTGCAGAGAAGTGGACTTAGACAATAACCGATTCAAATTCAAACTGAGACGCTGTGGCTGTGTAAACCATCTTAGGAATATTTCATTCTTAAATTGGACAGACTATAATACGATAAGAAAAAGATTAAGAAAGTATAGTTACATTTTCTCGCCCTCGAATGTTGTTTCAAACTAAGTGCTAAATTATTGTTAATGATGAGAACATCCTGAATAAAAAATTTCAAGATGAGCATATCTTTGGTTTTTGAGATATGAGGGTAATCCCTCATATCTCAAAAAGTTGTGATAAGCGTGATGGGAGCATATCAAAAAATAGAAAGCCATACAAAAAGTGAATATTTATCAGTTATGGCATAGCAATCAAGATACTCTTAGTATTTTTTTTCGCAGAATTCACATCTATTATCGACGAATCCGTACATGGGGGGGCGAGGGGGTGAATATCAGAGATCTCGTAATCGCTCTATCACATTAACGAAAATCCTGTAGCAAGGGTTTTCAAGAGTGCTAGGGGGTTAGAGGGTGGAAATATGAGCAATTTTACAATTATAATATTGTATCGAAAAAAATTCTGATGAACGCCATAGTCTAGAGGTCCCATTTTAACTCTTAAGTGGGTGTGAAGGGATGTATATTGGAGCAAATCTCGAAATCGCTGCTATATAAAAAGAAAATACTGATGTAGCGGTTTCCAAAAGTGCTTTTCTCTTATGTCAGGGTTTCTTGATTCTTGTTCATCCCCCCAAATGATCCCGACGGAGGTCAGGGGGTGAAGACCGACCAATAAGTTTTCGTTCCGTTCTGTTATCCCATCGTAGGTGTGTCATAAAATAGTTACAAAAATTCTGGTTATCGTCCCATATTCATACCTACTGCAATCAAAATTCGATATCTGGTACATTAACTATATTTTCCCTGACTAAAGTTCATAATTCAGGACAAGGGTTAGTTTTTTACCCTGTAATGGATTGTTTTCGTATACTAGGTCGTAACAGATTTATGGTTCATTCCTATTAATAAAGGTTCAAATTTTTTCACCAGTTATGGAAGCTTTTGTGCAGTTTGATATTGTATTGGGGTAGTTTTCACTCCATTAGGGGCGTGTCTCGATTTCTTTGTGTGAACCCTAGTCAACACCTTCGTTCATGTATTCATCCAATACACTTATATTATATTTCTGTTAATGGAAGCTCTATAACTCAGTAGCCTCATTTTTTCCTACTTTCATCCTTATATAGGGGATGTTTTTGGCTCTTCTGAATTAATCAATGTATATATGGATTTTGCGATTTTAGATTTGAAGTCTGCGTCAAAAAATTCTAAGAATATTTTGGTTACTCTGCCATAACTGATGAGTATTCATTTTTTGTGGGGCTGTGTATTTTTTGATATGCTCCTATATTGCATCACGCATATCACAACTTCGATCCCTTATATCTCAAAAACCAAACATATGCTCATCTTGAAATTTTGTATTCAGGATGTTCTCATTATTAACAATAATAGTTTAAAACAAAATTTGAGGGCGAGAAAATGGGCGATTTTTGGACTATTTTTTGGGGTCACTCTTTGTTATTAACATTGCTTTCAAGATCGATACCAAAGTTACCACTGTGACTATAATTCACATATTCTTGTTAGACAGTCTCAAGCAAAATCCCAAAATAAATTTTCGTTCTTGTAAAATGCCTCAGCTTGTGATAGTTACTTTTCATTAATCAAAATTCATAACGACTTAAAGATTTTTTTTCCTTATGAGGCGCCCATTTTAAACATAAATTTAAAACCTGATCTCCTGCTTATGGATGAACGAATCTCCGGCGGCAAGATATTTGGCTTGGCCGTTTATTTTATTTTCTCCCACTTCATCAATCTTCTCAACTAAACCCTCATTTATACCGATAAGGCACCTACCTAATAAACTTTTTCATCAAAATATTTTATTGAAATAGTAATCGAATATGGCAGACGTTTTTTTTTTATATTCCCTAGTGGATGCTGTCTCTACAATTTAAACGCTTTGTATCCATCCTATGAATGATAACATTTCCCATAGTAATTCACAGGTTTAGATACATGCTGAAGCATATTATATAACATGCTGCATACAATATTTACTTTGTTGTAAACGTTACCGCATTAAGCTTTTGTAGTGGTACGATTTAATGCAAAATTATGTTGTTTTACATGATACGAAAGATACTACAAGACTATTTTATTTGCAGATAATAGTGCAGGCGGCAAAATTAATAATTTTCTTTCTTAGGATTGTTGTAATGTTTTTCAGTTACCTCTGAAATGGTTCATTTTCCTTCAAAAAGAATCGCAGGTTTTGACGTGTTCAACACGATGCCGTAGTTCGTTTTGCGCCATCACCTCAGGATTTCGAGAAAACTTAACCTAAATATGCTAAAAATATCTTTTTCGCCTTCGTTCATGCACAAATGAATTTACTCAATATATTGGCCTGAATTTTGTTACTCGGGGGGTTTTGGGGTCGCTGATCACGAATCAGAATTTGATAATTTCTAAATCCAAGATACTAAAATCCAGAAATTCATCAAAATTTGAAGATTGTGGCTCAAAACTTATTACTCCGCCATCTTGGATTTGATAATGGATAAATTTGGATATCAGCATCGTAATCAAAAAACCCCGAGTAAGTTTTGGGCTACAATACAGTTTTGTATAAATTTGCGGCATTTTGAACACAACAAGAATTTTAAACAATTTTTAAAGACACAGTAAAAACACCGGTAAACCAACAAAAATGTTGACAAGTTAAATATTTCATTATTTTCAAATAAGAAAATGCAATTTTGTTATAATTAAATGTTAAGAAGTAACTAACTAAGGTGGTTAGTTACTTCTTAACATTTAATTAGAACAAAATTGCATTTTTTTATTTTCTTTTAGCTGTAATTTGGTTTGTATTTATCGCACATTTTAATACGACATATGAATAAATTCCTTATTAAGAGTACTAATAAATGGTACCACGGTACCAATATGGTTCCATTTGAAAAAAATTAGTTTTGTCCCAAAAACCATTTTGATGAACTTTATTTGCTCATAAATCACGTAATTCAGTATTTTTGACGAGATTTCAATTTTTCCAGCATTGCACGGGTCATTTAGAATAAATCAAAACCGTCATGGTACACTTAAATGGAACACTAAAAATTATATTATAAAAAATATTGACGTTTAAAATGTCACTTATTTGGTATCGTTGGATTTAGAAAATTTCGCAGAATTCAGAAATGCTATGTGTTCTATTTAAAAATCGAAAGTTAGTATCACTTCCGGCGAAATCGGAAGTGAAAAAAAAATCACTTGTATGTCAGAAAGGGCCGATTATTATGTACATAGGATATCCCAAAGGCTATAGCGGGATAAGATGATGAAAATTGCCCCCGCCTGGATTTTTATTTCGAATTGGCCATTCGAAAGGACATATTTGAAAACCCCTTCAGCCAAATTTTCAGCCTCCTAGGTGCTAATAGGGTGCTCCTATCGTAAATAAAGTGTTTTTTCGAAAAAAATTTCTCCTCCTCGACTGTTAGCTTCAAGAAATCTGAAAAAATGCATGGACGTGTGTTTTTGAGAAAGAAAACATCCTAATTTTTTTCAGATTTTTCAGATCAAAACTGGGCCAGGAAAAATATTTGAATTGATGAAATGATTTTTTAAACAATCAAGGTCCTATTTGGCTAACTTCTAAATAACAATTTCTTGTATACTTTTTCCCGTACTTTCGAATGCCGGTGTCAGAATTACCATTTTCAGACCGGAACATGCTCAAAATTTTTTCCGCATTTTAACCTCTCCACAAAATTGTGGGAGGTTACTAAAATTGGGCCGAAATCGAAAATTGAGATAACATCAAATCTTTACTGTGTGTATGTGTATGTATGAGTGTATGTATGTTAGCACGATACCAGCGAAACCACTAAACGGATTTGGATGAAACTTTGCATGAGAGTTTCTTTAGTGCTCCAGAAGATCTGAAAAGATTTTGGTTGAGATCGAATTATATTTAGTGCCGTTTTGGCACAACAAGTTGTTTATTTCATCATTACTAACAATTTTTAATGGAACCATTCAAAAAGAAGTAAAAATTCCGATTTCAATGGTTTCCGTGAAAAATATTAAAAAAACAAAATAAGATGTATTTTATAGTCTAACCTAACGTTCGGTAGACTGTGTTAAAGCGTGCAGACTGCCATATACGTTTTTTTAAGAACGTCAAGCCAACTGTTTTTTTTTCTAGAGAGAGAGAGAAGAGAAAGTTTAAAGCCGGTGGTAGCTGTGTGGAACCTACATAACCCATAAGGAACCCGTGTGATTACGGACAGCCCTTAACTGGGTCCAAAGTGAGTTTTTCATCAAATCATAATAAAAGTGACATTGACATTAAAAGTTCAAAAACTTTGAACTTATTTCCGACGCATCGCCGGAAACATTTCTGTTCATTATAACCTTAAAACTATATAAACAATCATAACCTAGAAACAAAGTGCAATATCACCTTAAAAATTTTTGGACAACTGTCAAAAAATAAATTCTCCCAGGAAAGTTTTGGAAATAGAATTTCGACAGCTGTCAAAGTGACATTCCCTCCCCCCCAATAAAGTTAGTTACAAAATTTTTTGATAGGTGTCAAAGTGACAGTTCTCCAACTAACAACTTTAGACGCATTTTATCTGACAGCTGCCAAAAATCTTTCGCACGCGAAAGTAACTGACACCTGTCAAAAAAAGATTTTCAAAATATATAGTGACCAGCAGCGGAATTTAAGTTTTCAACCAACACAATTGGCTTGACATTCTTTAAAAAAACGAGTATGGCAGTCTGCATACTTTAACACACTAGTATACCGAACGTTAGGTTAGACTATGAAATATATCTTACACAAGAAGCGTGTTATTTTGTTTTTCAATTTTTTCGAAAGGGTGCAAGTGTAATATATCGTTGTAATCGGAATTTTTACAGCTTTTCAATGGTTCGATTACAAATTGTTACTAATCTTAAAATAAACAACTTGTTGTGCCAAAACGGCACTAAATATAATTCGATCTCAACCAAAATCTTTTCAGATCTTCTGGAGCACTAAAGAAACTCTCATGCAAAGTTTCATCCAAATCCGTTTAGTAGTATCGCCGCTATCGTGCTAACATACATACATACATACACATACACAGACATTTTTCAAAAATCACTTTTTTGGATTTCTGGGATCTCAAAACGTAAAGATTTGATGTTATCTCAATTTTCGATTTTGGACCAATTTTTTTCAAATTTTGAGCATGTTCCGGTCTGAAAATGGTAATTCTGAAAAAATACACAAGAAATTGTTATTTAGAAGTTAGCCAAATATGACCTTGATTTGCTTAAAAAATCATTGAAAAATTCAAATATTTTTCCTGGCCCCAGTTTTGATCCGAAAAATCTGAAAAAAATCAGAGTGTTTTCTTTCTCAAAAACACACGTCCATGAATTTTTTCAGTTTTTTTGAAGCAAACAGTCGAGGAGAAGACATTTTTTTCGAAAAAACACATTTTTTACGATAGCAGCACCCCATTAGCACCTAGGGGGCTGAAAATTAGACTGAAGGGCTTTTCAGATATGTCTTATCGAATGGCCAATTCGAAATAAAATTCCAGGCTGGGGCAATTTTCATCATCTTATCCCGCTATAGCCTTTCAATCAATTATCTTCAAAACTAAAAGAGAAAAATAATAACACATAAAATATGATAGTTTCCGTGCCACTGACGATCATCATGTATGACGGAAATCCAATTTCACGAGGAAGTATTATAAAATAGTAGGTATATAATAAATGTACCAAAATTGAAATACATAAGATCAACAGATGTTATAGTGTTTAACAGACATTTGCACCTTTCACCTTTTATTCGTTTCGTATTCGTATATTCCTATTAGTTTGAAATAAAAAGCATTTATCACAAGTCATTTTGTCTAGTAGATATTCGACAATGGCCTATTGCAAATTCCTTTCGTTTCGTAATAGTTTTATTAAAAATGTCTCAATGACATTTTAAGGTAAAGTTGACGTGTCATCTAACCTACGTCAAGTTCGCTCAAACTTGAAGGACCCATAAAAAAACATAGTTTATATAAATCAATGGTACTTTACACGCCTCTGACGATCATCCAGTATGTCTAATATACATGATCCAATTTCAATACGAAGTGTTATTTGTAATATGTTCCAAATTCGAAATAAAAATGTTCCAACAGAAATTATCATATTTAATATATATTCGCAGTCAGCAACGTCTGACTACAACTTTTAATCATTTCATAGTAGCCTTATTAAAAATACTTTAATAATATTTTAAGGTGTTTAATGTATTAAAACTAATTATGGTATTTGCTAGGCACTTTAATGAAACCGTAAATACCACTCATAGAGAAAATAATCGTATCAATGTGTTAGAGATTGAATTCTGAACAATTTTCAAAATATCTGCCTATACGTCCAAATTTTATTGAAATTTGAGCAATAAGTTAGTGTTAGGTAGAAAAAAAACCGTACTGTTTTTTTTTAAATCGAATACTAAATATTTTTATATTTAGTAGTTTTAAAAATATTACAAAAATAGACATATTAGGAGTATTGCAGCCTTTGATGAGAAGTTACAAAAACAGAAATACTCTATAGTATTCTTACGAGCGTTTCGCCAATCAAGGTAACATCATCGGGAGAAAATTAAAATTAGAGAAATACTAATTATACCCAACAAATTGACAAATTTTCAAAAACTGCGAAGAGTATTATATAGGATGCCCAACAATTATATAAAACTAATATAAATAAATTCGGGCGAAGGGTACAAAGTTTACATCTAGCTTAATATGCCCATTCTACAATAAAACTAAGCTACTTTAAAAAGTTACGTACATAACGCCGAATCGTCATGATTTTCTAATTTAAAGATCTTTGAAACTACGCTCGAAAGCATAAAAGACAAGACGTCTAAGAGCAGTTCTAGCGTCTGCGTTACCTACTGCAATGTCCGACCAACGAGTAATTCTATACCTTGTCTTTCCTATTCGTGTTCTAAATAATAAGGTTTCAAAGTGCTTCTTTTGCAGGGATGAGAGCATATGTCCTTGATGTTGCCATGGTTACTCAGGGAGAACTTCTTGTAGAAGTTGTCTAGATATTTATTAAGTCAAGTGCGTTCAACATTTTTTATCGACCACCCTTTATAGTCTTCGAGAAAGGGCTGTCATATTCTCGCATTATCCTTGCTGACTTTGATAAATAACCACCTAAGTATATCAGTGAGTGCTGTCTTGTTGACAGTAAAATATGTTAAATGTTGAAGGTAAACTTAGTTTAATATAAATTCTCAAATGATCCTGATTCCTCCTGTAATAATATTTAATATGGGATGGTATCTCAGTGATTAGCATGTTTTACTAGCACTCTAGCGAAGTGGGTTCGACCCCCATCTACTCGAAATAATTTTCCAATATAAATCATCCCTAAGAACTGGTTGGGATTCCACTAAAAACTGTAGGGCCCTTCTTTCTTCATTCAGGCAATTCTTGATCTCTTAAATTTAAGAGAATCATTTATGTTACTTAAAGGGTGGTTGAACACATTCCTGATAAATTGTTGTTTCTGATAAATTGGGAACAAAATTATGACCAGAAAACATCTAGGTAATTTTGCTTAAATTTTGTATCATACATGTAAGTTTAGAGCTCATAAATAATAATAATAATGATTTAATAATACTGATTTATTAATTCCCGTGGATCAAATACCTGATATAGGATAAATCAAGTGCATTTTATCAACATTATGTACATACATTTACAATACTTACCATTTATTTATCTATATTAACTTCGAATGCAAAAATTTGTCCGTAATAATATCAGTGTAATGGACACAATACGGTTGTGAGCAAAATAAATAATACGACAAGGAACTGTTAACCAATCGATTGTCATTTTTTCCGATAGCGAAGCGGTGCTAAGGGCATCGATTCAATGCAGGTCCACTCGAGACTAGTATGAAACTGCTTGAGAGCCCTTTTGACCTAGGAAGTCAGAATAAAGTCACCGTAGCGTGGGTATCAGGACACAAGGGAAATGAAAAGGCTGACGAACTGGCCAGAGAAGGCGCGTCTAAGACCCTAGTAGGATTCAAAATTGTTCGCGGTGTGGTTAAGCCATGCATGGGAGCACCCTTTAATAAATGGGTATAAAATAAATATCTGCAACGGCAAATACAAGCCAAAAAGTTCATCAAATGACGAGAAACCAAATTTACAGAAGACGTACTATGCGAAAATAGAAAAGCCGTTAATATGACGATGAGTCTTTTAATGACACTGTCAGCTTAATGCAGATATGAGTCTAAAGGGTCTGACGTCATATGCATATTTTGCTAAGAGGTCATATGTTATGCACTGTGAAGGCCTCCCCAGACTGATATTCCAACTACTTAGCAAGGAAAACCAAAGGATATGGAGTCTGTAACAAAGGACGAGGCTGAATAAAGAGCTCCAAAGAGAATTAGAATAGGAGAGCCATAATAGATCCACAGGGGAGTCGCAGAAATCAAGCAACTTCTCCTTTCTAAATCTAAATCTGTACAACTTGTATGTCTCACTTCCCGGAGTTCCCAAATACGAACCTTGCCAAGTACGCTGACGACACGGCCATGAATGCGCATTAGCATAACGCACAAGCGGCAAATATGCTGCTGACAGCGCACATGGCCCGTGCCACGGCGCATTACGACAAGTGGAAGATTTGTATCAACGGCGAGAAGTACAATTGGATTATCTTCACTCGACAGTTCACAGAGAACCGAATATTAACGCCAATCTCGATCAGTCATCAAGAAATTCCAAATAAACGGTGCGTGAAGTATCTGGGGGTTAACTTGGACAAACGAATGACATTCAACACCCACGTTAACAAGAGAGTACGAAAGGTCTACTCCATATCCAAGAGTCTAGTCACTCCTAACAACAAGGATATGGAGTCTGTAGGGGTAGCGGACTCAACAGGACAAATAAAAAATTGTTGTACATGATGGTGATCAGGCCGGCCATCACATACGCGCTCCGGTGTGGTGCAGCATACCGGCCACGACAATGAGAAAACTTTGAGTTCTCGAACGTAAATTTATGCGCCTCATCTCTGGTTCGGACAGATACACCTCGCCTCACAGATTTATATGATCGTTGTCACGACATAACCCCACTAGCGTCCAAGAAATTTCTCAAAAATTTTACGAATTCAAACTGGACGATATCCGCTAACCCTCAACATAACCCGGATCAGACAGTATAATGCAATCCCTTTCAAAATCCGACGCCCCCTACCATACCTATTACCTATTTTCTCGTCCCTTATCAAAGATATGGAGTCTGACACAAAGAACAAGGCTGAATAAAGAGCTCCAAAAAGAACTAGAATAGGAGAGCCACAATAAATCCACAGAAGAGTCAAAGTAATCAAGCCAATTTTCAAATTTACGTATGTATTTCTGATGGAAACTAACTGATATAACTGCGGCATTCACTTTCCGAAAGTTCATTGTTTCCACAAAATGGCGACAGCCCAGAATTTTTGAAAATTTTGGCAATACGATTCATATAAAAGATTTTCTATAACCCTTACATATTAGACCGAGTTGAATCTGTTACAACATCGACAATAGTTGATCGTGACAGGTTGCTAATCAAATTAATTAAACTAGGAGCAAGAGGCTTAATAAAACTATATCTACCAAATGGACTTCAAAAAATTTGAATAAAAGTGAACGAGGAACTTATATATTCTGTAAAAGGCAGAGTTTAAAGAAAGGCGTTCCACAATGTTGTATGCTAGGGCCATTATGATTTGTAATGTATGTGAATAATTTGCCCAATGAACGCTCAGAACTAATGGTGGCCTATGCTGATTATGATTATGGGGCAATATTATCAGTAATGACATAACAAGTGCAACAAAAATTACACAGCCCCACAAAAAAAAAAGTTCAAAGCAGCGAACCAGACCCCCATGTATTTTCGGTCGCTGAATCCGAATCCGGGGTCAAAAAAAATCAAAATCATTAGTTAAAGCCAAAAAACACCCTTGAAATGGGATAAAAAGAAGATTAAGCTACGAAAATAATTGTTACTTCTTAACCAATCGACTTATACAAATTAAGATTAAACAGCAGCGTACGTACAATAGATATGAAACACACCCCCAGGGAGGGACGAAAACTAGCCCCCATATATAAAAAAATCGATCCAAAACAGCAATGACTGCTGAAAAAGCTCGAAATGTCTAGGTTTTGTTAAAGTGTTACGAAAATACATCAGGTCCGATATAGTCTTCATAAACTGCCACTATAGGGTTGAGAACAACCCCCCAAGTTCAAAGGACACGAGAAAAACAAGAAAAAGCGTAAAATCCAACAGGATTTCTATTTTCATGGATGCTATGATTAGCTGAAATTGCGTAGTACTCTAAAATAGAACCGGAAACTTACGTATCATCAACATCCTACACTGTCAACCCTCAGAGGGTGTGAAAACTACCCCCTATGTAAGATTTAACTATAAAAAATTTCAGTGACTTCTATAAAAATTCGAAATGCCTGCGTTATGTGGAAGAGAGAAGAAACTAGACTATGTTCGACGATGTGCTTGAAAACCACCCCCACGGGGTTGCGAGATACTACCTCTATATCTGTAGGATGCTGGAGAAACAGGATTTACATTTTTATGGATGCTATGATTGGCAAAAATCGTTTTGTACACTTAGAGTTTGAAACACATGTCCTATAAATGTTATTAAGTAACACCCCCAGAAAGGATGTAAACTACCGTAATTCAAGATGTAACGAAAAAGCTATACTGTTGCTTATTCGTTTCATTTCTATAGCTTTTTTTTTATATGGGGGTGGCATCTCTCAACCCCGTGGGGGTGGTTTTCAAGCGCAGCGTCGAACATAGGCTAGTTTCTTCTCTCTACCACACAACGCAGGTGTTTCAAATTTTTATAGAAGTCACTGTAACTTTTTACAGTCAAACCTTACATAGAGGGTAGTTTTCACACCCTCTGAGGGTTGACACTGTAGAATGTTGATGGTACGTAAGTTTCTAGTTCTATTTCAGCCAATCATAGCATCAATGAAAATAGAAATCCTGTTCATTTAACGTTTTTTTTTGTTTTTCTCGTGTCCTTTAAACTTGGGGGTGGTTGTTCTCAACTCTATAGGGGCAGTTTATGAAAATTACATCGGACCTGATGCAGTTTCTTATCACTTTAACAAAACTTAGACATTTTGAGCTTTTTCAGCAGTCATTGCTCTTTTGGATCGATTTTGTTATATATGGGGGCTAGTTTTCGCCCCTCCCTGGGGGTGTATTTTATATCTATTGTATGTACGCTGCTGTTTAACCCTAATTTGTATAATTCGATTGGTTAAGATGTAACAACTATTCTCGTAGCTTAATATTCTTTTTACCCTATTTCAGGGGTGTTTTTTGGCTCTAGCTAATGATTTTGGGGGTGTACGATTTTTTTTGACCCCGGATTCGGATTCAGCGACAGAAAATACATAGGAATACATGGGTCTGGTTCGCTGCTTTGAACTTTTTTCTTTTTGTGGGGCTGTGTTAATTTAAATTAATTTAAAATGTACAGTAACTAGAGGTTTTAACTTCGGAATTATGTCATATGAATTAGATTTCGTTCATTTTTGGCGACTGAATAGTAAATGCATTAAGTAAAAGTTTCTATGTTATGAGGAGACCTGCTAATTTATAGGGGGTGGATGCCACCACAAAAACATTGGAGCTGAAAGAAGAAAATGTTCTATGCATTTCATGTAAATTGATAGCTTTTAAATTATAACGACTTGAAAATTGAAATTTTAACTTGAAGGAGGTGGTATTTAAAAACGATTTTCATCAAATTATTCGAAAAGTATCACATTTTTAATTTCTGTAGAATTAATGGTTTCAGACATCTGTAAGTATAAAGATGCCATCCGAACGTTTATAAGAGGAAGTATCTAGTTTAAATGTTAAATATCTCAGAGACCATGACACTTACGTCAAAAATGTTAACCCCAAAAATTAAGGGCTATTGATTTGGCTTTCAAATGGCTTTTCTATTAACTGTATAGCATAAAATACAAAGATGTTATGAAAATAACAATGTGCTACTTCACATTTCAACTATGCCAATTTGTTACGTAATTAAAAATATATAGTAAGGCCTAGATGCTCAATTTCTTGTCCAATACAACACTTGCTTCCGAAAAAAATTGCACTTAACACTTTGGCACTTCTTAGAAAATTCAGCCTTGCAAGTTACAAATGAGTGTTTCTCTGTTAAATAAATGCCAAAGGGAAGCATTCTCAGCAAACGAACTATTTCATTTCAAGAAAATTTTATTAACTTGTATTTTGTGTAACCAAACAAACTGGGGGCACTCGTGAATAATTCCTATAAGGGATTTTTTGTTTGTATAATGTAGGAAGGGAGTTCCCACAATCATTAATTAATGTTTTCCACAAAAATATCATCGCTACGGCCGCCATGCTGAAAAAATGACGGTCAAAATAGGATTTTCTCAATTACGTCGAGTTGCTGCAATTTTTTACTATGAAAGAAAAATTGTTTAAACCAGTGCTTAGGGAAATTTTATAGTCTACAATCTTGGTAATAACTTACTATGTAGGAGCAACAGGGACAGAGATAATTGCAAAAATCTGCAGTGAGGCAGTAATTTTCAGCATTCTGTTGGCTGTAAATCGTAAAATATTAACAATAGAGAAAAATAGTTGAAATAAGAGTTGTATCTTTTTTCATTTCTACAATATTAGTTATACCTAATTCTGGGGTAAAATTAATAGGAAAGGAGATAATTGAGAAAAACTTATTTTTATTCTCATTTCTCAGCATGGCGGCTGTAGCGGCAATGATATGTTTCTGGAAAAAATAAATTAATAATTGTAGAAACCTCCCGATATTATACAAATAAAACATTCCTTGTAGAAATTATTTCCGGTTAAATGACGGATTGACTGTACTATAATGATGTGAGAGAAAAACGATAAACTTATTATGCATTTCATGATAAATCATTCTAAATTCTACGTTTTTATTTGCCTAAGCAACTTGACGTTGTTTTTAGTATCATCTTTACCACTTCTTGTTGGTTTCAGCACTACATTGTAAGCAGTAAGTCCTTTTGACTCCGCCACTGTTAAATCAATTCTAAACACAAAGCAGTATTGTGTTAATGTACTCGTATACGCCAAACACAGCCTTCTAAGTGTTTGTCTGTACCTATAAGGTTTACGACATTTAAACTAGTGAGATGTAAACACAGGACGTTTTGACGGTGAGATTGTAACTTACAATATAAATGATAAATGACATATCTTTGTCGGCTGTCTCGCAATATTAATAGAACACCTATAATTGATAATGTGCGGCAAAGGATTCGCTGAGAAAATTTCTTTATATGCTTACACACTGTTACGGCTGACAGATTTATATTATACAAGTTTGATAAAAGGAATCAGATCAATAAAAATGTAATTTATTGGAAGCAGACATATTAGGACATGCTTGTGATTGCTGATATAAATCATTATATGGAAAATTTTAGTAAAAAATTCCGTAATATGACAAAAATAACTCAAAGGTATGTCTTGAAGACGACTAATTTCACCATTACGGAAAAATGTCTGGTAAATACAGGTTTGGGATGGTTCTTCTTAATGGGAAAGAGGAAATTCGTTAGATCTAAACAATTGAAAAATTCTCAGTTGACATGCATTCCACACCTTTCAAATTAATAATAACAAAAGAAAAATTAAACAACTAGAGCCTGATTACTTCCAAAATCAAAACAAATTGGAAAAAATTTAAGCTTCTCGAGGGTAGGTGGAGGTTTTCTGTAAACCATCTGTGTTGGATATTTGTTCTTCACTAGAAAGACCGCTTACGATGCATGCGGAATAGCAAATTTCTTGTACGTGCAAGTACAGACTCAAGGCATATAATGAGCCATGAGATTACGCATGCACTGTAATCTGTAAGTCGTGTTCCTAGGGAAGGAGAAGTATCCAAGGCAAATGGTCTCTGCATACCCTCGGAAGACCTAGACCATAAATCAAACGACTTTTCAGGATTTTAGATTGATTCTTAGCGTAGTCGGTTTTTAGTTTTTAATTTTTTTTTTATCACTTAATGCCATTTAGTTTTAATCAAACTCGAGTTACACTTATCAGCGATAACTAAAGCTTTAAAAGTTCCCTTAGCCGAAAGAAGTTCATTTAAAGAATATTTGTGATGCGGACTATTCAATAGTTTACGTGAATCCACAACGCTTATTGCGAAATCATCTGTAAAGTTTACACGACTAATAGGTCTTAGACAAAAATCTAGTCTCCTGTAATTTGTAAACAGCAGAAGATCAACAAAGGCATACTTTTCTCGAGTTTGTCATATCCCCTGACAATATAGAATTCCGTCTTGGATGGTTCAAAGCGTACTCCAACAATCGGCTCATTGCTGGTTGGTCTCTTCTGGTTGATCTCTTCGAAGTATTGGCCACTCTGAACGCCACGCCACACTCCAGACTAGATAATGGCTGACGTTGGTGTTACGATGTAACATGACTCTGAAGCCAGCCCCTACGTAGATAGATTGCGCGATTCCACCACATCTGTTTGAATTTTCTCTTGTAATGACCAGATTTCACCAAACGTCTTCATTTCGGTCGACATGTCAATTGTGCTAATTTTATATATTTTACTGGTTGTGGATAATTTACCTGTTGTTTATTTATTGTCTGGTAAATCCTGTCCAATTCTTCATCATCAAATTTATAAAACAGCGGTACTCTTCTGCTATTCGACGCTTCTAGTTCCTCCATAGTTAATCAGTTAATGCATCCACTCGAAGATTGCTCAATATGTTGATGAGAGCAGAATCTCATGCCTGCCTTATATTCTCATCGGACTCAATAAAACTAAACAATCTTCAAGGTGTGCCTCTACCAAAAGATGGACTGGCTGTCTACAGTACGTACGTACGTACCACCGATGCGGGGGGCAGATACATCAGGTCACCAAAAAATAATACGTTCCACCAAATGTCAGTTGGTCTTGTTAAATTCTTGGAGACGGAGATGAATATTTCTATTGTGGACAGAATTTCATTTACTGTTAGCTATTCAATCGTGATCTATTTTCAACGTCTTCCTTGTAATGTGTCACCAGATGTAGGATGAAGATTTTCATATCTTCAAGAAGAGAACGTGAAGTGAATTGTAGTGCCCTTATCACGCGGCGATCACACTTATCGTTTTTCTCCCAGTTTTGCTAGCTGTTAACCTACGGACTTGTTCCATGATGGATTTAAGAGCAAACCTCTTACCACTACCTGATTAATCTCTAACGAATAATAATTATGGCTCGGCGATATTGTGTAGAAGATAACTTAGGTAAAGAGCTGCTTTTAATTTAGGTTTACAGGTAGCACAATCCTTTCAAAGTCTTCATCACTTATTCTATAATTATACTTATCGATGGCCTTAGGCTCGTCTTTTAATGCATCTACTCCAATAGAAACGTCTGCGCATTGATGGGGGATCTGGGACCATTTGCATTATGTAACGCTATTATGGCGAGAACGTTTTAACAAAAACGCATTTTCAAAAGCTGTCTCTCAGTTTAACGTGACAGCCGGACGCCACATTCGGGCGAGGAAGCTTGAAGATAATTTCGAATAACAATTTAGACAGCAAAAATTAGTGCGCAATATTCCATCTCTTGCGACACACCCCTAATCGCTTCATAAATGTTCTGTAATACATCTATAAGCTCTGACTTGGATATGTATTTCGTAGTTTAGTATGTTACTCCATGCCGATCTACAGATCTTAATATCAATGTTTGCCTACCATAATTTCAGAATCTCATCATAATTGTCGACCATTATTTCATCTTCCCTCCTCTTTGAAACTATGAACAAACCACCATTTCTCACGACTTGGTCATCATCTAGAATTTTAGTAACATCAGAAGCAGATCTGGGGAAGGAAAACCGACATTGAGATTCATCCTTGTTTCTGAAGAATATATGCGGGTGTCTATGGGATTGCAGACGTTACATTAAGGACCTGAAATTTTCCTCGTTGGAAAAAGTTGTGTCAATTGTTTAGTTGAAGTTGTATAGTTTGCAGTATGTCGCTGATTGTTGAATAGGTCAGCTTTTAATAGCGGCATATTTTCGAACTGGAACTGTTCAGAAAATGGGTGTACAATATTCAGAAATTTAGTGAAAGTCTTTTGGAGCAGCTATTGATATGGACAGGAAACTAGGCGTATTGTAAAACGTTTCAGGAATTTGAGATCTCGTACATGTTACAATATTCTCTAGCAGAAATGAGGTTTTAGAAAATGAAACAGTACAAAATATTTGGCAACATGCGGACATGCAACAAAACCGTTAAAAATATTGCTCCTTTGGCAAGTATTTTTAAAAACATCGGTTTCAAATCATATATTATTGAGCATTTCATATTCATACAGGAAATGTAACTTTTTATCAGATGTCATGGATTCACATTTCTGGATATATTTGTAAATTCTTAAAATTACTGGACATGAGCATCTCAAAAACTCATATTTTTGTTGAAATCATATTACGTCTCCAAAAACTTTGTATTTGAGAAACAAATGCTGCTAATTATAAGCAACGGAATTTGCAACCGATCAGTTACGTGATGGTGAATTGCAGACGAAATTTTTTCAGCAAGATGGCACTACTCTTCACACTAGTAATGAGGCTATTACATTTCCGGAATAATTTCTCAACGACAGAATTAGCAGCAGATTTAGACGCTACCTTCGATCGCCGGTCCTGCTAACTCTGGTTTATCTCCCGTTTGTTCATTTGAAAAATGTAGTATTCAAAAACAGAATTTATACTCTTGAGAATGTTTTTCTAAACACAAAAATGCATGTGAACAAAATAATTGTGGCAGTTTTGCACGTATGCTTAGAAATAATTAAAATTTGTTGTGTGTTATAAAATTCTAGATTGCTTTGTTTTTTCATCTAATTTTATGTTATACTAATTAAATAATTATAACTTTCATACTGCTACTACTTCATCTATGGTGTAGCAACCTCACTTTTTTTTATTAAAACTAATTTTCTAATTCTAGTTGTCTAATTTTATGCTGAGGAGGGAACATAGTTTTGATATTTATAATCTTTTTTGATATTCCGGCACCATATATCTTTGATAAGATCGCTCAAAGGGCGAGCGCAGATGTGCCTTGACTATTCACGTATTGACGTATCTGGATACACGTAGTTAAACAACGTTACTTGGATGGATGATCATCCAGGAAAAGATAACGATCTCGTCTTACCATCTAGCAGCTTGTATATTAGTGAATACGCAGAAGCTGTGCAATCTTAGGCGAGTATTGCATAGTGGTTATACCATCCTTCTAAGAGGATGTAAAGCAGTTATTCCCTTGTCTATTAGATGTTAGGTAAGTAAAAATTCCCTTCTCTTTTAAGAAAGAGGTTCAGCAAAATCTTTAAGTTGAGGATAGCTCTTCTCTATACGTCGATTATCGGCCTTGGTAGTGGATATAGACCAACCTTAAACAAATAAATTTAAAAAAAAAAGAACGGTCAACGCTATCTAGAAATTTGGGTAACCGTAAGCTATGAGTAGACTATTTAAATAAAATCCTAACAATGCAATGATTTGAAAACAGGAGACTTATAACATATGAATTCATTTGCACTCTAAATAAAAATAATTGGGTATGTTTTTGCAAACAACAAAGATCTAGATCTATTTCACACAATGTAATAATAATAATAATACACTTTATTCAGTAATGACATGAAAGGGCGAAGTTCAGCTTAGTACAGCACAGACGCTGTGCTGTTCTTCCATTTAACCCAAAAAAAAAGAGGCAACAACTTTTAAAAACAGAAATAAACATAACAATATACATAGAATTTATATAAAAAATATATATATTTATACACACTTATCTAAACAGCAGTAATACACACGCAATTTTCTTTTCCTTTTTCCTTTCCCAAAGTGGCAACACTATGATAGGCAAATTCGTTTGAAATTTTTGAGAAAAGAAGAAACAGAGAGAAAATTAACTGCAGAAGGAATGGAGTTATATATGGTAGAAATATTTTGAGAAAGCGGCCTTTCAAATATCGTAGTTTTATGAACCGGCGGTGTTAGAGTATGCTTGTGTCTAATATTTATGTTCTGTACATCAGTTCGAAATACAATTTTTCTGAATAAGTAGCTAGGACTTTGAAACAGTCTTATTTTATGGTATAATGGAGCGCAATGTAGCTTACGCC
This sequence comes from Rutpela maculata, assembly GCA_936432065.2. NCBI lineage: Eukaryota > Metazoa > Arthropoda > Insecta > Coleoptera > Cerambycidae > Rutpela > Rutpela maculata. The sequence goes on from OW386286.2 coordinate 233,187,839, forward strand.
TATTTTTCATGTTTAACCACTTGGCCTCTGGTAATTTGTGACTGACTGGCTCACATTTTGTGATTCCATATACGAATCTCAAACAATAATATTGAATTTTCTGTATGTATTGAGAAGAAATTGCTGTGAGACAGGGCCCATGAACAGTATCACAATAGTTAAAAACAGAAAGGATATATCCGGAATTATAAAGTAATTCTAATCTGCATATGGCTGTTTTAATACAGTTCGAAACACGTTCTTGAAATCTGAGGTCGGTATCAAATTTTTTATTCTGTTTTTTATAGGTATTGTTACGTTATTAATTTTTATGTCAATATTTGGCGTTAGGTTAATCCAATCAGCCAGATGGCCGAAAAGCATTACAACACACTTACTCGGATTTAAACGAAGGCAGTGTTCTAGCGACGTTTCACAACTTATTTGAAAACTACTGGGTTCAAAGGAATAAAACAATTGTGTGTTGTCTGCGTACATCTGTATGCTCATTTTCCGGTCAATGCTGGTAGAAAGGATGTGTATATTGTAAATAAAATTGATCCCAGTATAGATCCCTGTGGTACACCGCACGAAAGTTGTTCACTATCTGAAACCTCCCCATTTAAGACGACTATTTGCTTTCTTTTCTGTAGGCAGTTAGCAATAAAAGTTACTGCAGTTATATCAAAGCTTATATATTTTAATGTTAATAATAGAATGTCGTGGTTTATAGTATCGAAGTCTTTAGAAAAATCAAGCAACACCAACATAATACACATTTCAGAATCGATGGATCTAAAAATACGGGTCCGTAACATTTAAAAGAGCAGTTGCACAGCTATGTCCTCATGTCCTTTCCTAAAGCCAGACTGTGTTTCTGGTAAAACTTTGTTTTTTTCAATGTTCCATGATTTGACTTTTAACCTCATATTCTAATATTTTTGACAACACTGGCAGTAAACTTATCGGGCTGAAATCTTTGAAATTCAACGGATTTTCAGTTTTAGTTAGAGAAACAACATGTGCTACTTTCCAAGCTTTAGGAAAAACTGAATCATTGAGGAAATAAACAATATTACAAATACATTCTAGAATGAAAGGACAATATAACATGATAAAATTTACATGCACGTCATCAGCGCCTATAGCCTTAGATTTAATTGATAGTAAGTGCTTGGAAATTTCTACTTCAGTGACAGTTTTAAATATAAGATTTGAGGTTACAGTTTCTTTAATTCCATTGTAATAATTAGCAATTTTATTAACCTCTGGTGAAATTTGTGGTATACAGTTTAAAAAGTATTTATTTATAGAATTGACATCAGATAAATTAGATGGTATAAGTTTTTTACATTGTAGTTTTTTTATGGAATCCCATGCTTCTTTGCTATTTTTTTTTTGCATTAGTTGGTTTAGACGCGCTTCCTTCTCGGGTCGAATTGCACCAGTAGTATATCTTTTTATATCTTTATACTCCTGCCAATATTGCGGAGCTTTGGTTGCTTTTTTATTTAAAGCTTTGTCTCTTAATTTTAAAAATTCGCTGATATTATTAGTAAACCAAGGATTGTGTGGTTTTTTATTTAAAATATTTTTTAAAGGAGCATGCATATCCATTCAAGTCGTAGTATTTTGATTAAAAAATTGTACCTTTCCGTCTATGTCATTGATGTCATAAATGTTATGCCATAGTATAAATTGTAATAAGAAAATTCCTTTAACCTTACATTACCCATTGTATACGATGCTTTTGAAAATTAACTGTTCCTTACCTAAACAAACTTTGGGGCCGAAGCGGCGACTGTAGTCCAACAAGGGTGGGATGCAGCGGCATGGAGCTGAGAGTATTCCACAACTCTGGGCGTCGCAAGGCCGTGGCCGAGGTCTGGTCGGCCAGCACAGTGAAAGTGTGCCAGTGTGCCTGCATCAGGAGACCTCGCAGTGCCTGCACCAACTCACGCCCCGTCGGCGCCAAATGAATTTCCAAAGAACTTGCTTCCTGTAAAAGAAAGATGACGTTGAAATTTTGTTAGTGAGGGTGAGTTTGGGATATAAGATAAAGATTTTAAGGATTGGCAGCCTAAGGGTGAAATTTAGTGGTTTACTTTGATGAGTCTACTTTACCATTTACTTATGGGCGAAAAAAATGTTTTTCAAATTAATTGAGAGCAGCTAAGCATTTAAATAGCATTATAAAATACTTCAAAATATTATTTAAAAATTTCTTGCTTCAATACTGCCCTCATAAATGAAGGAGACAACTACGTTTATGAACAGGCGGAGTTGGAGTATACTTAGGATGGCCCATCTTTTTCGAATTCTAAATTTTTATTTCCTGCAAGTGGTTTCGTTTCATGAAAAAGTAATTCCTGGAAAATGTTATTGAGGCAAGATACATCATTACTTACACTAATGTAAATAAATGTAATTGTAAAGAATTTGTTTAATTCATATTAACAACATTTATCTGTAAGGTGACTAATGTCTCTTATATCACCGTAAATTCGTAGCATAGGAAAAAAATCTGTTAAGTCAAATTCCTGTTTCAATCTTCCATTAATTTATTTCAAAATTTATGCAACTTTGTATCATAAATAGTACTAAATACTATCCTAAATCTACAAGCATAGTAACATAATATGTAATATTTTTTACACCATTCTAAAGCTTGTGACTGTTTCTTTTTTGACATTCACGACTTGGCGTAAAAATTGTTTTTGGTCTTAATTTCTTGTTAAAATTTCGTTGTAGTCACCAGCAAGCTGCATCATTTAAAACTTTAAGTTTATTTACAATATTTTGTAACGCCATATCCTAAAATGACATTTATTTGACGGTTTCAATGAATCAAAACAATGTCATTATTGACAAGTGAAAAATAAAGAAAAAAGTGTTAAATAAGTTTCATTTCACAGTGTGAAATACAACTTATTGGTTTCTATGAAAACAGCAATAGAATTTAGTCTATTTTTTTTTACAAAATTATATTGTTTTCTAATTTCGAATGGCGATACAAAAAATTTTGTATATAACTCGAAACTAAAATGTGTTTTTTTTACTAGTGTGGTTTATAGCACTCGCCTTCGGCTCGTACTATAAACGCCCGACCTGTAAAAAAAAACACCATTTTAGCCACTTGTTATATAAAATACTATTATAAGATCCATTTTCACTCCGACTTGCTGGATAATTTTGCAACAATTCTGTAGACAATCTTAATTTTTCAAAAAACTGTTAACTGTTCTTTCATATGAACTCCTGAATTTTCTTGTTTTTAATGTCGTTAAGGTCATGGATTATAAGTCGTACAATACCATCTTTATTTGGTGTTTTTTTATTCAAAACTTTAACCATTGCTCTCCTCGTGATAACCGAAATTTCGTCATCAAAGAAAGATAAACCAACATTCATTGGATTTAGGTACCACAAATGGTTCACTATTTTATTATTTGCGGCTTAAAATATTCCTTTATCAATATTTTTATAATTAATGAGTCTTTACAAAACTGTAAATAATGAAATGGGGCTTTACTAACATAAGGCGCTTTATACCAAGCCTTTACCTAAAGCTTTATAATAAAACGTAACAGCTGTCTCTTCTTTCTGAGTTAGTTTGAATTGATCTAGAAAAACGAATATTTTTAGCCAGCAAATTGCCTTGGATATCTAACGTGCGTGATGAAATGCACCTAGGTGGTAAAACGCCATTTCAGTGGTTGTTTTTCAATAAAATCTTTATAATTATCACATCGTCGTTGCAGTTTTAAAGACGCATTTACGAAATTTGGAATTTCAGCTTTAACTGGCTGTAAAATGTGTTCAATTTTTCTTATTTGAAATCCAGTTTTTACTTTATTTTGGTCCATTTTAGGTCAAAATTTCCCAAAGCGTTTAAATAGTGGTACGTTTGGATCAGATGAAGAAGATATTTTTATGTCAAACGCACTTCTCAAAACAAGTTAAAAGATATGGTGTATACAAGGAAAGTACAGAATATCTCTAACACTTGTTGAAATATGTGGCAGTCCCATTTGAATAACCCATATTGGATGCTGAGATTAAATTTTATGGTTAAAATTAATAGGTAAACCAGGAAAAAATTCTGGGAAAACAGGTAAACGGGTCTAGGTAATTTTTCATTACTTGCGGCAGAAGTTCCCGTTTTCTGATTAATCCGAAATATTCACATAAATTATTTCTGGTATGATGGAATATGTCCATAGAGTGGGCAGAAAAAAATAAAATAAAAAAAAGTATATCCCCTATAGAGATGGCCACCCTAGTACACTTTGAACTAAAATGTTACACGAAATAAAAAAAAATGTAATTATCGTTATGCAACACTCGAAATTTTCATCTGATCCAAAGAAAAACATATTTTAATTTTTAATTAATTTTAACTAAACTGGAATTATGGGACAGAAAAGTTATGAGGTACAGCTTTTTGAAGTGATCTTCATCTTTTTTAACAAATTTAATTTTTATGCTCTATTTCCGTAATTAATAGAATAACAATATCTCCTACACCAAAATACTCTACGAGTATATAAAGTCGAAAATTTAATAAATTACTTTTAATGGAAGGCCCATCACATCCATTTACAATAGAAATTACCCGAGGTATGGCCAAATGTTCCCAGGAGTGGGTGTTCATGAAATTTCAACGGCCTAAGTAACTCGTTTATAGAGCATTCAGTCAAAGAAAATTTGACTAAATTGCAAAATTAGACCGTAAAAAATTTATTTCCTGAAATAAGTGAAAACATGTTACCTACATCGTCAATAAGCTGTATCTCGATGACTTTTTATCGAGAACGAATGTATAGAAAATTAAAGAAACGGAAATATCATGAAATTTAAAAAGGGTCTCTTTTGACATATTTCACTAAAATATTGATTCTTCGAGATATTTGCAAAAATCACATTTACTGCCCTTCCTAGCCGTCTAAAAAAATTTGTCCTCGATACTGAATAAGACTCACTGGTTCCTGAAATAGTAAGTGAGAATGATCATCTATGCAAGGTTAATTCATTTCTTATTTTTTTTTCTTTTATATTGCAGATTTTATGTTATTTTTACAGCTATATTAGACAGATTGATATTTTAAGAAACTTAGTAGAGTGAGCGTACAGGCGACTTAACTATGCGTGTATTTCGATACATGGTTAGTACTTATATGAGTGCCTGTCAAGGAAAACACAACGATTTCGTCCCACCTTCTAGCGGCTTGTTTATCATGCAGCGTATGCGTAGAAGCTATGCAATTTAAGGCGAGGATTGCGTAGTGAATATATCATCCTTCGCAGGAAATGTAAGGCACTCGGTATCTTATCTAATAAATGTTACGCAAGTGAAGAAATCCCTAGTCGTCTAAAGAGAAGAGGTTTGAAAAATGGTCCAGGTTGGAGATTGCTCGTCTTATGACGCTTTGATAGTGGAACTATATCGACGTTAAATAAATAAATAACCAAAAAAACTTTGTAGTCGTCTGTACACGTTTTAAAACCTACAAAAATTTTGTAGGAATATTTTCAGTAACAACTAAATCGTCATTAAATTCTTATTTTATTGTTCAGGGGATTTAAAGGATTTTTAGATTCCATTGATAGAAAAAGTTAAGGTTTTTATCGGTTTTTATCCCCTGACCACAAATTTTATTGTTTATTTTAGCTAAGAATCCTATCATGTAATTCAATACTTCGTCAGTATTAGCTAGAAGAGTAGTTGTTTTGATTGGTTCTCCAATAATGAGTGTTTTAAAGTATTTACCTAACTAGTATATTAGCGTGCCCAGATTAGGGCAACAATATACAGAAAGTAGGTATTTTCATAATAAATAAAAAAGTGTGTAAGTTGTGATTTGCATAATACCTAAATAATATTATCTAAATAGACTAGGTACCTAAACAAATTAACGATATTTATTAAAATCCACTGGAAGGTTAAAATGTTAAATGACATATTGACAAAGGAATTCCATTTCATAAAAATATTGAAATTGAAAATATCTACTGGAACGAAAAAAAAAGGAATCATCTTAATGCATACATATAATTCGGCTGCCATATGGAAAGTGAGAAAAAAAAAATAGTCATTATTGAAAATTTTATACCTATATCAGTTGAGACCAGCCAAATGTAAAGAAGATGTGGGTAGGTAAAAATTTTCTACTGTTACCGCCAATAATGCAAAGTTTGGTAAAAATGTGCCTGGTAGCAGTTGATGTATCAAATTGGACATACAGATTAAGGTGCATCGATTTTTATTTTTTTTTATCTAATCTAAAATGACGTGCGCCCAAAAGTTATGTGACAGGGTTGTAAATAATAGGTTAAAATTTCAAATTAAAATACTAATCCTTAGAGGTAGCGGGTTGGGGTCAAAGGTAAATATTTTTGATATTCTATATATTCAAAATGGCGGATGTGAAAAAGTTGGGCTTTACAGTTATATATAAGAGGTAAAAACTTAAGACCAAAATATTAAGATTTAAGGGTAGCGGGTTAGGGTTAAAAGTCAAGTTGATATTTTCTTTGTTCTGCATTAGATCCATTTCTATTCCCTACTAGCTCAAAGGTCCCATTTTTTTTAAGGGGAATTATTTGTTTTAACATCATCTAGTGTGAAATAATAAACTTTATTTTTACTTTAATTTCTTTATTGGAAGTTCGATAACAAAGGTACTTATGTGAAAATAAGCTTGATTTTATTAAAGAATAAAAAGTGAAAATAAAAGTACTAAACATTATGGTAAAACTTGCTTGTAGTAATCTTTCTTTGTGTTGAATTTGGGAATTTTGTCACAGGATCTAATCGTTGTTCTAATTAATCTATCCAGCGCTGAAGCTTCAGTTACAAAGTTTACTCCCTTTTCCACAGATTGTGTGTGACTAGGAAATTTCTTTATTTTGACTATCATAGACAATACTTTACAATTATTTATAATTTGATTAAGGTCCTCTTCGGATAAATTATTTGTTAATGGTGGCTCATTATATTCACATTCTTGCCAATCAATCATCTCACACTAATTTGTAGCATTTAGTTTCAACAGAGCAAGTGTAAACTTTCTTAAGTTATTGTTGCCTTTTCTAGCTTTTAATATTCTGCGAACGGCCAACTCCCAAATACACCGGTTTTCATCGCCCAGCATTCCCAGTAGTATGTTCTCAGGGTGTGCAAAATATCAATTTCGTATTATGATGGGATCAACTACTCCTTTCAACTCTTCTGATAAATATCTGAATAATTGTGTGGTCTACCATACATTTGAAGCACCTTGCAGACATGATGGATGTGCTTTTATTTTGAATAATATTGGCGCATACACTTTGACAACATACGTTGCTGATATAACCAAATCTGCCGAGCAACATATAAGCGAAGTATTCTATTTGCTGTCGTCAGCCATCGCGAGTGGACTATTTTGCCAAGTTCTCGTTTTGAAAGACTAATAGAAACATATCCCGTTATTAGTGCTTGGCATATTTTATAAAAATATAACTGATCTGTATTAAGATATTTCACCTTAACTATAGGAATTTCGGATTTAATAATCTTAAATACAACTATTGGCATCTGCTCGCATTTGACTAACGACTTTCCTATTATACCTGAAAATCCTTTAGGTCCAGCTATATTTCTGTCAATATGTTCGATCAAGTGCCTTAGTGGAAGTTCATTTGTATGCAGTTGACAAATGAACCATTGAAGTGGTCTCTTAAAATGTTTCTCAAGTAGAGATATAACACCACCTTTAGTACCAGTATTTGTAGCTGTTCCATCACATCCGTCGACTTTTAAGGTGTTAGTTGAGATTCGAGAGTTTTCAAAATAACTGAGAATGGCATTGATGATGTTTACAGCTGAACCTGTAGAAGGTGTGACCAAATATGATGATCCGGGCTCTCCAATTAAAACTATATGTTCCTCGGCTGTTATCTTTCGACGGTTATCTATTAATTTCATGGTCTTGTCTTTACACCCATCGAAATAAAGTCCACGTAATGATACTGGCGCACCACATGCTGATAATTCATCTCTCATCTTGCTTCTAGCTCTTCCAATTTTGTTTTTATCAATTGCATGTGTTCTGTTAGATTCATTAATTAAACAAAATCTTGGAATTCTGAAGACGCAATCAGTGCTCCAGTTCTTTCGCAAATACCGTTCTATCTAAAGTTTCGGCTAAAACTGACAATGTCCACTGTTCACCGAGTTTTTATGTATGCAGAACACAGCGCATGCTGTATTATGGGCATGCGTATATTAGGTAACAAATACCTGTTTAATAATAAGTAACTTAAATTTAATATCCTAATTAAACGTAGTTTTAGTTTAAAGATAATGCTAAATAATAAGTATCGATAATATTTGTAAGGGTACGTACTATCTTTTTGGTCTTTAATGCTAACCCGCTACCTCTAAGTCTTAATATTTTGGTTTAAAATTTTTACCAGCCAATTGCAACCCCAAGACCAAACAAACTTTTCCGCGCCTGCCATTTAGATATGCACAAAATAAAAAAATTGGACTTTTTTAACCCTCACGTCTCTCACCCGCTACCCCTAAACCTTAATATTTTTCACTAAAATTTTTACCTGTTGCTTAAAACCGTAAAACACAACTTTTGCGCACCCGCCGTTGCTTAAATATAAAAAATTATTTTTTCGATGCACCCTAATACAGATTGGTCCATACAAATGCGAGCATGGGGCTTTCGTCCACTGACATTTTCGATGCGCGACGTTAACAAGCTTGTGTTCAAGTTTCATTAAAAAAAATCAAATTTTTTGGGTGAGGAATCCTTTCGCTAAATATCAACATTTATTTAGTATGTAGTTCTTAAGTTTATTCTATAAAATGGCGAATGCGCCGGTGACAATTAAAGACCTGAAATTTTGCAAAATATTTTACAGTTGTACAGACAGAGCAGAATCCCACGCTTGTTAATAGTCGTATCTTTGCATTTGGGTGTACCGGACGTGTATCTTTGAATTACATATCTTCTAGCTGAAGTATAATAATTCAATAATAACGGTCTACAAAAAAAGGTCTTGTCCTGAGGTTCTAACATTTTTGAAGTATTTTGACGCGCTGAAGCCAATTTTGGACAAAAAATTTCTATCGGCTCAGTTTCCCTCTACCACCCGCTTCATCCCTTAAAAAGGGCAAAAAAGGTCTTGTCCTAAGGTTCTCATCTAACCTTTCTGAAGTAATTTGACGCGCTGAAACTAATTTTGGACAAAAAAAATTAGGGTAGAGGGAAACTGACAAGATATACATTTTTTTGTCTAAAATTGGCTTCAGTGCATCAAAATACTTCAGAAAAGTTAGATCAGAACCTTAGGACAAAACCTTTTTTTATCCTTTTTAGGGGATAAAAGGGGTGGTAGAGAAAAAATGAGATGGTAGAAATTTTTTTTTCCAAAATTAGCTTCAGCGTGTCAAGATACTTCTAAAAAATTTGATGAGAACCTTAGGACAAACCTTCTTTTTTTTTGTAGACCTGTGTAATCAGTCACTATAAAGATGAAGAGGTGTATTTCAAAAATATATTTTTTGATATACGTCTATTACGGATACTTTTGTATGTGTACTATGGCATGATGGACTGGCGGTACATGACCAGTCAGGTGCAACGTTTTTAAAATGCATGCCAATCATATACCGGGTGACACAGGAGATATGTAACACTCCGTAGCATGTTTATTTAAAAAGATATTCCTGTGAAATTTGGTAGATTTATATAATGCCTGATTGTCCTTCTTTTAGTACAAACAAGTAGTTTTTTCCACTTCCGGTTTCATAACTTCGTTATTTTAAATGGCACAATGTATATATTTTCCTCCTGTCTGATTCTACTTAAATTTCTCTGTTCAACTATGTATAGCAAAAAAGCATTCTTTTTTAAAATGGCTGCTGAAAACCATTTTATTGCACTAAGTCAAGTTGACTATGGTATGAAATATGGAGGTAATTAATGCTTAATGTGCTGCAATATCAAAAGAACCCTGGTACACAATTTTATGCCTCATATCTGTTTTGTTCTAATAAGTAACCGAAGAGACTTTGTAGAATTTTTATATTAAAGAAAAATCTCTAGACTAAATCCCCGAAATCATAAAAACTAAGATAGAAACACTAATTTTAAATTTGACCCATTTGTAAAATATTTATTCATCTTTCACTTTTACCCAATACAATTATTTGTTATGTCTGATTTTGATTGCTTTTAAATAAAATTGTTTTCGAAGAATCTCAAAATGTTGGCCATTATTTTGCCTGCAGAATCGAATTCTTGTAACAGTACCTCCAAGCACATTTTCTAACTGCAATTCAGTAATCTCATTTATTGCTAACCTAACTCTCATTTCCAAGTCTTCTCTATTTCTAGTGGAGTTTCATAAACTATTTCCTTAAGATGGCCCCATATGAAAAAATCAAGTGGCGTAAGATCCGGAGACCTCGGAGGCGATCTAATTGATAAAAGTGAAATATGAATAAATATTTTACAAATGGATAAAATTTAAAATTAGTGTTTCTATCTTAGTTTTTATGATTTCGGGGACTTTTTCTTTAATATAAAAATTGTACAAAGTCTTTTGGGCTACTGATTAGAACAAAGCAAATATGAAACACAAAATTGTGTACCATGGCCCTTTTTATATTGTAGCACACTAAGCATTAATTACCGCTACATTTCATACCATAGCCAACTTGACTTAATGCAATAAAATGGTTTTCTGTAGCCATTTTTTAAAACAAATGCCATCTTGTAACTTAGTTTTTTTTTAACTATTTAACGTCGGCCTATTTCTGCTACCAGGACCTATCACCGACGCTAGGAGACGAGCTACCCCCAACCTGGAAATTTTGCCGAACCTCTTCCCTTAAGAAGAGTAGGGATCTTTTACTTGCCTAACATTTAATAGATATGGGACCGCCTGCTTTACATCCCCTCCGAAGGATGGTATACCCACTACGTAATCCTCGTCTGAAATTACGTAACTTCCGCGTATACACTGATATACAAGCCGCTAGAAGGTGGGACGAGAACGCTGTATTTCCCAAGATGGGACCCCATTCAAGTACTAACCGCGCTCGACGTTGCTTCAACGGAATATCGACTGATATTCACATTGAAGTAGCCTCTACGCTCGCCCCGCTAACATAGTTAAAAAGAGGAATTTAAGAAGAATCAGATAGGAAAAAAATATATACAGGGTGCCATTTAAAATAACAAAGTAGATGTCACTTCCGGTGAAACCGGAAGTGAAAAAAATTTCTTGTTTGTACTAAAAAAAGGACAATCACACATTATATAAGTCTACCAAATTTCAAAATAATATCTTTTTAAATAATCATGCTTGTGGTGTTACATATCTCCTGTGTCACCCGGTATATGAATGAAATTACCATGAATATGCCAGAAACGCAAACTTTAGGCAGTCGTCGCGTGCAGAAGGGTGTGCAAATTGATTTTTTTTTTGTGTTTTTATTTTAAAATGGATGCCAATAGTGCCAAACGAAAATCCTTGAAATCAAAAGCATCCAAAATCAAGAACACCGAAAAATTTTTTGATTTAATGTGCGCATCAAAGGTTGTTTTGCGCGAGGAAACTGCATGCCAATGAATTTCCGCTGGATTCTTTTTCAAGGCTTTTCGTTTGGCACTACTGGCGTCCATTTTAAAATTAAAAAAAAAACACAAAAAAATCCATTTGCACACCATTCTGCACGCAACGACTGCATAAAATTTGCGTTTTTGGCATATTCATGGTAATTTCATTCATATATATGATTGGCATGCATTTTAAAAACGTTGCGCCTGACTGGTCATGTACCGCCAGTCTATGATGTGCAGGTGTATCTCTTTGTGTATACCACAGACAGCAATTTGTCGAAGCTCACGTCACATCAGAGTAAATGATAAAAATATATAAATAAATTAAAAATATTTTGAAATGCTTCATCTTAAAACTTATTATTTTGAGATACGCGTCATCGTCTTTTCAGTGACGAATTATGACAAAGAACTTTACCTAAATTAGCGTAATTATTAGGTTTATAAATTTAAAATAATAGTGTTTCAAATGCATTTCTAAAGAGATAACCAGAAAACTGACAAAGGACACCGCACGTTTTATAGGTAAATTGGTGACCTGTCAAATTTGACGAATTTTTTCTATGTTGTAGTTGAACTGATTCTAAACAATAAGTTCCTTTGGCAAAATTTCAAATTATAGACAGTTTCTCCGATAGATGGCTCCAAAGACTGGACCTACCTCTCGATACTGTATCAATGATTTCTCAAAACGTATTGAAGGTATTGAAATGGTAACTGCTGGAAATGAATAACTAGACTATTTACCATTATTTGGTCTTAGAAGAATCATGTGTCTGAACTTCTGGTTTTGCCGGAAGTGACATCAAATCACGTTTTTCGAATGCACAACACCGTTTAGTTTAATTTAATATATCATATACATAAGTAGCTTTATTAAAATTCACTATCTTAGAAAATAAGTACGTGCATTGATTGGTAGAATGGTAGAACATTGATGCTAGCTTGATACCGGATACATCATAATCTTGGTACAAAACAAAGTTGATTTTATTTTTCAAAATATAAAAATGCAGTTGTGCCTAGTCAATGAAAACTAATTATCTATGAGACCCTGAGTCGAATAGGCAGTTTTTGTTTATTTATAATATATTAAACTTTATTATTTATTGTAAAAATTGCATAGATGATTATTTTTATTTTTTAAATATTTACTTATTTTAATCATTCATTAATAGTAATCAAACCAAAAAACTTTATTTCAAGTTATTCATGCAGAAAATAAATCCTACGTGCGGCATGTTATGTATTATAATAAGAATGACTTACTTTGAAACTTAGAAAAGAAATCAGAACGCATATAAGATAGCATCAGGCAAGTACGTACAGCGGACCGGGTTTTAGCATGCGATACCCGTCTCGATCAAGCTACCACTATTTAAATTCCTTTGTATCGTTGCGCATTAAGTCTGTTTGTTATGCACAACACGAAGCACACGTAAAATATCCATCCGTGCATATCTTAAGGGCATCTAAATTAATAACAAACTGAAACGCGCACTCGACTAGAGAAAGTGAAGCAGTATTCCATTCTTTTTCCGCTTGCGTACAGACGGTCAATGTTTCCTCCCACTGGTTTCCTCCAACCAATCAGATCTTGTCAGGAAAGGACAGAATAGTGCACACGAGTTTCTCTTTCTACTTCAGTGGTTACGTATTGGTACCTAAAGCATTGAGTACGCGTTCCAGTTCGTTATTAATTTCGAAGTTTAAAGGTAATTGAAGATGCTGGAGAACGTGACGCAATAGACGTTGACGAAGTTTAGAAACTAGACTAGATTTAAATTAGTTACTTAGTTAAACGAAACTTATATTCTTAATCGTTGTTTTTGTCCTTTTAAATCCCTATTCACTGTTACAATTTTAGAAGGATTATTAGTAATTTTTGAACAACAGAGCAATTTAAACAAAAAATTAGGTGCAATTTCGCATCGCTAGCGATTTTTCCCTCACATGATACTTTTTATATTTTATTTACACTAGCGCCTTTTGCATACTTTAATTATTTTAAGTTAGTTTTTCTATTTATCTTGTTCATTTTCTATACAATTTTATATACAATTTAGTTCGCTCTCCCGCGAATGGAGCTTCTGTTCATTTTTTAAGTGTTTTTAATCTAATCATCCTGCCTTTCATTGCGCCTGGCACCATGTATATCTGGCTGACTTCGACACGTGCTAGGGGAGAAATGCTGTTCTTTGTTAATTCATTTGAAATAAAGTTTTTTTTGGTTTGATCTCTATTAATGAATTTATATTAATGAATGATTAAAATAAGTAAATATTAAACAAAACAAAAACAAAAACTGCCTATTCTACTTAAAGATGTTACAGATAATTAGTTTTCATTGACTAGACACAGCTGAAATTTTATACCTTGAAAAATAAATTAAACTTTGTTTTGTACCAAGATTATGATGTACCCGGTATGAAGCTATCATCAATGTTCTATCAAGAGACGTAAATATTAGTATTTTAGAGGTGAAGGTTAATTTAACATGTGATTATTTAAATACTCTCAGTGAATTTAATTTTCATTCTACAATAAATACCATTACAAGACCGCAAGAATATTCGGGAACCTGTATAGATCACATATTTTTAAAATGCAAAGAAAATGATTTAAATCATATTTGTTCTCCTTTCGTTCTCAAAACACATTCAACTGACCACTACAGTGCCCTCTTTAACTTAAACATTAATACCAATAATTCACAAAAATTAGCAAACACGTACTTTGTTACATATATTATTTACAAAGATTTAATAAAAGATTTACATAATTATAATTGGTATTCATTTTATAACATAAAAAATATAGATAAAAAACAGCGTTTTTTGTTAAAATATTGACCGAGAAAATTAAGAATAATACGAAAGTAATTCCACAAAAAAGAAACCAACAAAAAAGAAAATCATGGATCACACAAGGATTAGCAAATTCTATAAATAAAAGGGACAAAATGTACAGGGAATGCAAAAAATATCCAGACAATGAAAAACTTAGACTAGACTTTAATAATTATAGAAATTATATAAATAATCTTATTAAAATAACGAAAGTTAGCTACTATAAAAACAAAATTGATAATAATAAAAATGATACAAAAAAATTATGGAACACAGTAAATGATTTAAACAATAAACCTAAGATTAAAAGTAGTATTAAACAAATATTAACAAAAAAAGAACGAAATTGTTACGGATGATATTTCCATAGCAAATACTTTTAATGACTTTTATGCAGATGTAGGAAAAAATCTGGCGGACAATATAATTAAACCATCAACTTTGCCCCCTTCTAAACGCCCAGTTCTATGTTCACTATTATTTCAACCTACAAATAACGTTGAAGTTATTAATACCATAAAAACGTTAAAGAACAATAAGGCTCCGGGAATAGACATAACTACATCTGAAACGTTAAAAAAAATCGCTGAAGAAATAGCACTTCCCTTGACACATTTAATAAATGAAATAATTGAAACATGTATATGCCCACAAGAATTTAAAATTGAAAAAATAAAACCTTTATATAAAAATGGAGATAAAAATGTAACATCCAATTATCGACCGATTTCAATTATTACCAATCTAGATATGGGCTTTATCGGAAATTCACTTAAATTAATGACAAGCTATTTAACTAACCGTAAGCAATCCGTTGAAATAAATTCAGTAATCAGTGATGAGAGAACAGTAACGTGTGGTGTACCACAGGGTACTGTTCTAGGTCCTATTCTTTTTACCATCTATATTAATAATTTACTATCAATTGATTGTGAGGGAAAAGTTATTAGTTTTGCAGACGACACCGCCGTTTTCTATACAGATACATCATGGGAGGGCCTTAAGCAAAAAGTGGAAAATAATATGAATATTCTCATCGATTGGTTTAACCACAAGATTCTGACTATTAATTTCGAAAAAACTTTATTTATGCCTTTTGGCTGCTACAAGAACTCTTTACCTACTTACAACAAATTAACCATCAACAACCATGGAAAAAAAATAGAAATTATGTCAGCAGAGAAAGCTAAATATCTTGGAGTAACCTTTGACAAACATCTACGATGCGATTATCATATCGAGCTGTAACTCGAACTCTAAGAAGTATTTTATATAAGTTTAAATATTTCAAATCATTTTTAGATATACCACATTTAAAATATTATATTTTGCGTTAGTGGAATCACGCATATCTTATGGAATTCTTGGATGGGGCGGCGCTGCAAATAGTTACTTAAAAAAATTAGAAATTTTACAGAAAAAATTTTTAAAAATAATTTATCAAAAAAATAATACTTACTCTTCCAATTTACTGTATTATGAGGCAAAAATTTTGGACTTGCGACAAATATTTTTTTTAAAAGCTGTTACTCACCAGTGGAAATACAAACATCAATTAGTTTTAATTGACCATACGTATGAAACTAGGAATAAAGTGAAGGGCCAAGTGAAAACGCCTGCTGCTGAAAAATCGATGGGTCAAAGAAGCTTAGCTTTTCTGGCCCCTAGATTATATAATGAACTACCAAGTGAGGTAAGGGATATACGTTTCTTAAATCAATTTAAAACTAGGGCTAAGCAATTTGTACTCAATATGAGTAGGGACGAGGTATCCAAATTATTAAATGTAAATGGGGATCAAAATATATATTTAGTATTATTTATAGTACTGTTAAGATTAGATAGACAAAGTCAGTGTTTACTTAGGTGTTTTTGTGTGCATGTGTGTATGTATGTATACTGTTGATAAGTACATGGAATATATATTATTTGGAAGTGCTGATGAACTGAGATATTATTGCCACTTGCAAGTGGTACTTTCTTTTGTTTATTTACTTACAACTTTATGTCGTACATGAACTTTTTAATATATGCTATAATGTAGAGAGTTATTATGTAATGTGTATTAGTCAATGTAATTTATGTAAATAAACAAATTATTATTATTATTATTATTATAATCAATGCACATACTTACTTATTTACTAAGATAGTGAATTTTAATGAAGCTACTTATATTTATGATGTATTAAATTGAAGTAAACTGTGTTGTGCATTCGAAAAACGTGATTTGACGTCACTTCCGGCAAAACTGGATGTCCAGGCGCATCAATCTAAGACTAAATAATGGTAAATAGTCTGGTTATTCATTTCCAGCAGTTATCATTTCCTGCAGTACATTTTGAGAAATCGTTGATACAGTATCGAGAAAGGTCCAGTTTTTGGAGCCATCTATCGGAGATAATTTGAAGTATTGCCAAAGGAACTTATTGTTTATAATCAGTTGAACTACAACATATCAAAAATTCATCAAATATGACAGGCCACCAATTTACCTATAAAACGTGCGGTGTCCTTTATGAAAAATAGATATAAACAATCATACTTTCATCTGTTTGTATGATAATTCATTTTTCAGTTTGGAAAATATTTCTACAGTTTTTGTTTTAATAATGTTAATAATAATTACATGGACTTTATTATAAAACTGCATATAATAAGATGGGATTATACCTAATTAAGCATTGATACATACGTATTGGTGATTATGTATAACATTGTATTGTATAGCGTGGTATTTTACGTTAGTGGCAACTTAATAATTATTATCATGTTAGGTTTAGTTTAGAGCTGAAAACTTGAACATTTATCGTTGTTATACGATAATGATCCAATTTGTCTGTAAATCAACTTTTATATTCTTCTGTGAGACAGTTTTTAACAAGGTTTAAATCAGATTATGTTGTATTGGCTATTATCAGTTTAACGTGAAATATCTCAGAGATGAAAATATTAAAGTTCATACCCATTCCATTAAAGTTTTTCTTTGTAATAAAAACTTACGATACACTTATTTCTTGTTTTATTTTCCTTTTTCCTTTGTTACTTTCTTAATTAATTTCATCATATTGTGACGTTTTGAAGTATTGAGAGATATACATAAATAGATATTTATACTTTTACATATACAATATTTATAACAAGAAAACAAAAATATGTAATTTCATATTAAAAATATCTATAGCGTATATACTAGTCTCCATCATAAATAGATAGGAGTAATCTTCAGAAAACGTTTTAAGTGAAATATAAATAAAAGAATAAAAAATGAAGTGAGTTAAGAACTAAACTCAATGAAATAATTCAAGGAAAAAGTCTCAAGTAATAAGTATATGTTATTATTATATTTTTATGATCGAAAAATCACATTTATAACATTAAAGAGGGCTAACAGATGAACATGTTACATATCTACAAAAGTCATGACCGATGTCTTGAAATATTCCAGGAATGAAAAAAAGAATAAAAAAGTGGCGCTTTATTTTAAATTTGAAGTTGCTATAGTTTTTTTTGTGTTCCCAGGCCAGGGCCGTTCCTGGGTCTTTTGCCGCCCCGTGCAAAAAGAAATTTTTCCGCCCCATAAATTCGGTGTTTTCACAAATTTTAAAATCTCATTGACTGTGAAGGTAATACTTAATTATAACTAAAAACATTTGAATTTCCACAACCAATTGAGTAATATCCAAAAAAAAGTATTTTTAAATTTGAATTAAAATATTACCGCCCAAAACACTAAGCCATATTGTTGACGTCATCGATCATATTGATGGTAAACACCTAACCTCAAAAATACATATCTTTTAAAAATTTACTAGTAATAAGTATGTCACTATTATGAAAATTTCCGCTTGGTTCTCGTACTTTCAACTAAAATCTTGTTCAATGTAATGTTCATAAAATTTTAAATATCTTCTCCCAATAAAATAAGGCGATTTTTGTAGATTGGAAATTCAACCTATAATTAGCAGCCCATTTTTAGTAATCAACAATATTGAGACATCATGTGCGTCAATTTTTGAATGTTTGCTTGGAGCAATACTGGTTTCAAATGAGAAGTGCGGATATAATCATTAAAAATGAAAATAAATTAAAAAAACCGAAAAGTTGGGGTCATGTTGATTATATTAATGCAACCGATGATGTCACATCCCGTTTTGTATAATACCCGTTCAGTTATTCAGTTTTGTTTTTTATTTGTTGAAATTTTAAATTGATAGATGAAAGAATGGTGTTTAAATATTGGTAAGTGCTTTAAGGTATGGAATACTTTATTTTAATAATATCAAAAAAGCAAATTTGCATACAGTGAAAACACCCAACTATGGAATAAATAATTTTTTTGTGTGTAAATAGTAAGGTAGTGAATATTTTAAATATTGTCTATATGTTATTTATAGCATTTTCTTAATTCTTCTACTTTTCTCTTTTCTCTTTTTACGTCTAATTGACGTCCGAGAAATCTACAAAATAATACAATTAGCCAGTATCTTACAGGGAAAATTATTAAATGAGTATAAGTACAATGGAACTTTTAACTATGTATATCAAAATAACTTATTTTCAATTAGAAAATAGTTTTTATCAGCAGTATTTCGGTATGTAGCCCAGTCGACGTGGGTATTTACCCACAAAAAATTGCAAATTGTGTAAACTTTTTTTTAATGGGTTCGTGAAAATGTGTAGAATAATATCCTGAAAAGCTTACATTTCGCTCGGGTGCAGAACATAAAAAAAAAGTGAAAAAAAATTTTTTTTTTCATCCATTTTTTCAAAATTTTTAAATTAAATCA
Source organism: Rutpela maculata (assembly GCA_936432065.2). NCBI lineage: Eukaryota > Metazoa > Arthropoda > Insecta > Coleoptera > Cerambycidae > Rutpela > Rutpela maculata. The sequence goes on from OW386286.2 coordinate 233,207,084, forward strand.
AGCTAGAAAAAAATAAAAAATACAGATTGATAGATAACGTATTTATGAACAAAAAATGTCCTAACAAAACTTATCGTTAAAGCCACGGTTTTCCCAGAAAAAAATAGTCAAGTGTAACGTGATAACTCGGAGCGAGATCCATGCGTGCACGCGCAATGACTGTGACACCGACGCACTGAATTACACGTCACTAAATCAGAATTTGTTGTCTATATGAGTGTTAGTTCATTTAACAGATGGAAATTGTAGCTTTCTGACGCCTTTTTGTTTTAAACAATACAAACAAAGGATGAATGGGAAAAATATACTTATATATATTATCACGCCCGAACTCAATCGTCGCAATAAACAATATAGAAAAAAAATAAAAGGCCTTCAAAAAATTTCTTTCTTCATTGAGAACTGTTGAAAAGTATGTACATTTCATGATTATTATGGTTTATTACGTTGTAGTAACGAGGATTAAAAAAAAGTACATCTCAAATCATTTTAATTTCCTTGCTAGATGATTTTTTTTTGATAAATGGAGGCTGTAACTTGTCGAGAAATTAACCCATTGGAGAAAATAAAATATTTCGGAAAAAATGTATACTTTTCTAATGTCCAAACACAAAATCGTTTACTTGTATGCATTTTTTCGAAAATATATGATCAATCAGATCATGATAAGAAATTGCGATTTTCACGATCTTATCCTTATAACTATGAAGAATATTTTTGATTGTTTTGAATACAAATTCTGGAACTTTTCCAATACATTAACAAATGTATAAGGAATCCATTGGATATAGCTGAATTGTGGATAGGTCTACCTGTAATAAATACAATACAGTATAAAGGCACGTAAAAATTCATGCGAGTGATTCAGCGGGTATGTGTGGTGTCTGTGTATGCATTGATAATTATATATTTTCGCTCCATACTATTTATCCTCCTATTCACTAAGAAAAATGTTTAAAACCTGTAATCAGAAAGAGAAAAAAGCTTTATTTTACTCGATCGAACAACTAAGAATTTTTTGAGGTTCCATAGTATTCATTTAACCGTGCGCTAGCCGCGCTGAGTGACAAGGTTACTTCACTATTTTTTCCAGGAATACCGTGGCTTTAGCGAAAAATTTTATTAGGATATTTTTTTGTTCAGAAACACGTGGTCTATCCACCTGTATTTTTTATTTTTTCCTGCCCTGGCGAAAAAATTGGAAAAAAATTTTTTTTTCCACTTTTTTTTATGTTCAGCATCCTAGCGGAATGTAAACTTTTCAGGATATTATTCTATTATTCTTTCGTTTTATGGTATATTTCTAAGGGCAACAGTATGTTATACCAACAGGGCAATCTACAGCATATATTTCCTGAGAGCTGTATAGTAATGTGAAGTGTAATAAATTTTTAACATTAAAATCGCAAGACAAGATTATTTGTACTACTGCAATGATATTCATTATCAGCAATAACAGTAAAATATTCAAGAAATTATATTTTTGAAGCCTCACGTTACAAGAAGCAGGTAATCATTATAAGATTGTTTATAATGGTCAACGAAGGTGTTTCACTGTAAGTTTTTTAAAATTGCATTCGTTACTATATTGTATGATTATTTGTTTATCCTAGTTGAGTAGTTATAAGAAACTAGATCATAAAATAATTAAGAGAAAGCCAATGTTAGTGATATTCGTCTTTTAGTATGTACGATTATAAGTATTGATTATTATTTTTAAATAATATTTTAATATGTATCCAGTCCCATTCCATTAATATTCTTTAGTACAGATTTATGCAAATTCCATATTATTACGAAATATTTCAACTGCTCAGTATATAAGGAGATAATGTATACTTTGAATTTAGTTATTACATCAATTTTTATGATAAAAGTAATTTTGTGTAAGTCTAAATGCAGTATTTTCATTAAGAGTAATCAATGCAACTAGATCAGTTGGAACCAAGGAGAAATCCATCAAATGAATAGAGATCTTCCTGATAAGCCAACATTTGCCAAAAATTTTCTTCAGCAATCTTCATCCTCAAACCTCATTTATTTACAGGAAAGTCAGCTTAATAACATCAGCCCAATTTCCAAAATAGCTTATTACCATTACCATCACCATTTTAGTAGGTATAATGCTCTTTTAGTACAAGGAGCCATAGTCTCTATAAACTTCAATCGTATTAGCTTTATCCGCAAAAGAGAACATGCCAAAATCCTTAGACTTTTGTATGGGTACTTCACTGTGATATCACCATAACATGCACATACAATATAATTCAATTATTACAATCGGACTACTCTCATATCGCCTACTGATGAGGCATGAGCCGCACCTCGTTCTGATGTTACTAAGTATTTTGACTTTTCGGACGGCAAACTAGACACATAGTTACAATAATCTCTTGTGCCTATATGCGCAGAATTTAGGACTGATCTAGTTTATATTGCCAGAGAGAAAAATTAATAAATTTAGTTTCATATAGCTAAAATCCCCTCGACGAGAGACGAATGTCAGTTTGTACTCAACTGTAATGATTAACGTAGTATTTGCATAAGATTACAAGGAGAGAGAGCATGAACTGACATGAAAACTAAAATTGCTTAATATGCATAATAGATAAGATCCTTCCAAGTTTAGCTATAAAATTATTAAAGTTTGAACCTTTGCGTTTGCCTAAATAAACATTTATATTCAAGGTCTTACGCCCTGACACCAAAGATATCTAATATTACATGTAGTTATTATTTAGCACGACATTTTAAAACATGCGAAATAGTTCACAGTCTTCAATATGTATATACGTAAAATCTTTAAACTATCATGTGATAGTAAAAGTATTCACAAAGAGATATTTAAACCATATAACTACCGACATAAAATCGTCAAATATCTTTGAGATTTCTGGGTGCATAAATAATGTAAAATTTACCCGATTTCAAAAAATTAAAAAAGGAGACTTTCAATTCAATCCATATGTATGTGTTTTTGTAATAAACGTTCAATGGCTTCTCTCAAATCTGTTGCAAACTGTCAGATATGACGCCGCAGTGGACGCGCAATTTCATCAATAGTTTCGCGACCGGACCCTGACAAACACGCAAATGGGTGATGTGCCAGACAGGCCAGAACCGATAAAACACGCAAACGTGGAGGCAAGGTTTAGGACTGATGTCGAGCGAACTCGCTTTAAAATAGCATATTTAATAAACAAATAAGGCACATTGGCCATACCCACATCTACATTTTATTGGTTGATTTTTCGGTAATGGGGAGGATTCTTCCTATGCATAACTACACTGACATGCCAACGAAGTACGTCAGATCGCCTAAATTTCTCGTGCAGTACGTACCTACTAGTTTTTTAATTTTCTATTGTAATTTTACGCGAAATTTGTGGAATTTTCTTTGTCCAATATTGAATATAGATACTGGAACCGTACGAATACGCGTAGGCTTCCCGCCCCGATCACACGAGTAAATCGCTCTAATTCGCTTCGGTCCGGAAAGGGTTATCAGCATATTCGCAAATTTGGCGGATTTGTCAGGGACTCGAATTAAAAATTTATTTCTCTATTTATAATAATGATAACATTTTACAATCAATAGAATGTGATTACGCGGTGATGATCATATTGTGATTTTTTCATCAAGCTGCGTCCAATGCACAGTGGGTTAAATTCTATAAAACCGGTCAAAATTCATATTTCATCGAAATTGCATTAAAATAGGTGGTTAAGTATTTTCGGAGTAGCTGACATCGAATCAGATGTCAAAAATAAAAACTCAAAACGACGAATCTAAAATGTGTACCACAGTTACACACTACATACGGACATATCTATACAATCCATGCCATTAGCTGGTACAAAAATCCATACTATATTTCTAAGGAATCCGCTATTATTTTGTGAAATAAGGATAAATGTGCATTAAACTATTTTATAGATTTTTGTACGAGCTGGTTGCCGATCCTCAGAGACGAAGTAAGTAAAAACAAGCTAAAAACGTACTCTTCGCCAATTTACTGAGCTTTTTATATATAATGGGCTCATTTAGCATTATTTTTTTATTACATTTTCTGAAAGATCTGTTAATTCTAGAGCGAAATGCAAAAAAAAAGAATTTTCTAGGGTATCTATAGGCTTCAAAATTAATCAAGAACGTATCAACGCGTGGTGCTTTCATGTTATAGCTGTGTGGCGTCAATGTCTCTAACGCATCGGGAGACATAGACGTAGCTGATCCGCTTGCCTAGTAGTCTAAGATACGGCATAAGAAATTAATACCCTCATCTGTTATTCAGATAAGAAACAGTTTATATAAAAGATAACATGTAAGTTAATAGAAAAATGACAAAAATGTCAATTTTGATTCGTTCGTGTCGAGCCGAATTTTCGAATTTCGGCGTGCGATTTACGATGCGGATCAACTACAAGCCTTCCTCTTTCCATATCGACATGGTACGGGCGTCGCGGTATCGTATTTTTGATAATATGAGTATATTTAGACGTCGGGTTTTCGACGAAAATTTCTAAGTACTGTACTATAATACTAACAGTGACATTATATTGCGTTGGGCAAGGTTATTAGGTAAGCGAGGTAGGACTGTGGAGACATTTACGTCAGCGATTCGACCGCCTCAGCTTATGAAGAATTAGATTTTAAAGCAGTATATTTCTGGAACTACATATCGGATCGAGCTCAAATTTTCAGTATAATAATTATTTGATGAGTACTTTGCACAATTGTAATTAAAAGTGCAATATTTAATTTGACTAAATGACCCCGTTGTTACACATTCTATAGGATACTCTTCGCAGTTTTCTTGTAAATAATGTTAGTTTTTGGACATCCTAAATTTTGTGATATCATCTTTTTTGTGAAAAAAATTATATGAAAAAAAAATATCCGACCTGTTTGAGATTTGAACACGGGACCTCTGGATTGCAACGCAAAGCCAAACTAGCCAAATTATCATACTCTTTGTTTTATTTAGCTATTGTTAACAGTTCAAAAATAAATCATTTATTTCATTTGACATTAAGTAAATCTACGTCACATTAACGCGCCTGAGCAGCATGGAGTGACGCAGTGACCGGGTGTTGTGGTCGAAATGATTTTCAGTACTGTTATTAATATTTGTTACTTCGATTCCTATGTAGATTAATCGTATTTAGAGATTATGTATGACTTTACAATTTGATTCCTTAAGGGATCTGTGTCTCTTTTGCTGAGTGTTAAGGGGGTAATAAGAAAAAACCCTGCTTACGTTGTCTAGAAAGGTTAAAATATTTATTTGTTATTTAATAACAAATTATTTCATGGCAGATAGGTTTTCAGCAAAATATAGGAGAGGGTATAAGAATTGAGATTTTGAGGGAGTGTAGTTTAGAGGGGGTGCAACGCAAAACTTTAGCCGCTGCGCCACCACATCTTGCTACGAAAATTAATTGTCTGTGATACTTATATATCTTTCGACAATCATACATATTTCAACTCGTACTTCTATGAAATATATAATAGTAAAATTCATAAACAAAAAAATGTATATTATAGAAATAATATTTCGCAAGATTTCCATTTTAGTATAAGCGACAAAAATTAAGAGAATATATTTTTTTTAAATTAAATAATTAATAACGTTTTTATTTACTGATCGATTTTCTTCAAAAATAATAGGGTTCTTCCTCTAGCTAACACTAACTTACTTTCTAAATTTCAATACAATCGAACTTTTCTTTCTTAAGTTATCGTGCTTACAAGAAACGTGAAGGACGGACAGACGGACGGACAGACGGACGGACAGACGGACGGACAGACGGACGGACAGACGGACGGACAGACGGACGGACAGACGGACGGACAGACGGACATTTTGAAAGTTGTTCGTTCACTAACACAATGATATGAAATTTTTTTCTCTACGAGCGATATTTACGATTTTAGAAATGTGCCGATCAAATACAATATACTCTTCGTTTTTGCGAAGAGTATAATAAAGTAAATACCATTTAACGTCTCACATGATTATGGAAATACATAAACAAGAAACTGTCATGTTTGACGTGGAGAAAAATCAAGACTTTGAAAACGGAATAGAACATTTTTTTCTGAAACGTTAACAAAAATTAGTTTAATTTTTTAATTAAAGAATAATCATTTAACAGTTTTGTTTTAATTTATATACTTTTAGGTGTAAGTAAGTTGTGTAGTAATCAGAAATATTAAAAACCAACATTTGTCTGCTCAATTTCGAGGCTTCTTCTGTTGAATTTTCAAATATTCAAAATACACAATAAAGAATATAAAATTTAAGCACCAATATTTTACAATAATTCATTCTCATATTTACATAAACCTTTATCACAAATTTTAACTTAGATCCACTTCGAGTATAACATTTCTTTTAGTATTTGCTGAATTAGAAATCTTTATTGATTTATTTATTTCGTAGACTACCGTAAGGCTTTTGGCAATGTGGAATGAGACAATCTGTGGGCTGCATTACTGGAGATGGGGACACTCACCCAATCTGGTATTTATCGTCCACTGACTGTATGAAGAAAACTATCCTTTGGTGAAAATAGATAACAGTGACTCCAATAAATATAAAGACGGCAAAAGCCTCAGACAGCACTGTGTTCGGTCACAAATCCTCCTCAATATCTATAGTGAATAAGCGATGGGACGTGTGTTGGAGGATTTGGCACGGTGGAGTAGCTATAGTCGGAACCAAGATTTCTAACTTAAGATTTGGAGATGTTGGTACCTTAGTTGCAGCAAACGAGTTAGATAAAGCTTCACATAATAAGCTCTGATTATGGTCTAAGTGTAAATCACAGTAAAATAAAAATTGTGATTGTGGACCAAGCAAAGGACATCGACCCAGATACAATGAAGATAGGCGACTGTGAGGTAGTAAACAGGATGATATGCCTCGGAGATCTTGTGAATAATACTTCTTTACGCCTCTGAGACATGAATCGCTAGGGAAGCAGACGGACGATGTATTGACGCTTTTGGGACAGTGGGTCTGAAGACGTATGTTACGAATTCCCTGGACAACCCATCGCTCCTACACCTCGACTCTCTAAGAAAGACGTTTTCAAAATCGATTCTCCAACGTCGTATTCTCTCGAATCCTCTCATATTTTTGGCCAAAATAACTGGAGAAAGGACAACATAGAACGTTTGTTACTTCAGGTGACAAGAGGCGAAAAGGATCCCTCTAAAAGATGGAGCTGACTTCACCAGAGAGCTGATAGGGAAAAACTTTAATGGTTCTGTGCGTCTAACAGGTAAGCGCGACACATGGCATGATACCTCCAGACGTGCTGTACAGTAAGCGTGGGCGAACTAGAATACTTTTCTTGAATTCCAATACGTTGTGAACAAAAAGAATATTGAATTATGGAGGGTGGCAGGATTGATATATTAGTTAAAGAAGTTATAGAATTTCTGAGAAATAAACAGCTAGGCTCGCTAAACATTAGTAATTCTTTTAAACCACATTCAAGTGCCCCTGTCTATTCCTTCATTATTACATCTTTCCCACCATAAGGGAATAATTCATTTACAGAAGAGGAATGCACAATGTCAATATAAGGTTTTCCAGTAGGGTGGGACGAAAAAAAATATATATATATATTTTTTTTGTTCGAAACGCTTTAGAGCGGAAAAGGTGCTTATTGTAATAAAAAGAAAAACGGCATAAAAAAAATTTAAATCGGTTAACATTTTCCGTTCGCGCGTCGTACTTAAAGTTTATGAAAAATTGTAAAAAATCACGATATCTTTGCAATTTTTTTCTGTTAGTTAAAACTTTTAAAGCAAACATGCTTTAGTTTTTATGCTTGTTTTATGATTTAAGTAACCCAAATAAATTAAATTCTGATCGATAATCTAATATTTTCCGTTCGCACAACGTCTTAGAAGAAACAGAAAGTTACCAATTTCAGTAACTTTAAATAATTCGTCGGATAAATACCATGAAGTTTGGTTTGCTTGAAAGACATGTTTTGGCATGTGCCTGCGTGGTTTGCCATAAAAAAGAGCAAATATTTTACTGACCAACCAAAACATGTCTTTCAAGCAATTCACACATCACGGTATTTATCAGACGAATTACTTAAAGTTGATCCAGTAATAGAACGAAATGCGTTCTTTGCGCACCCAGAGAAAGTTCTGTTGGCAATGCTTGTCCATGAAAGAGCACATTCGGGAGCTTGGTTACAGAAGGATCTTAAAAGCAAGACGAACCGTTCAAAAGAAGAAGACTGTTAGAAATAAACCATAAACTTTCAAGCTTCCGATTACAGTGAAATTATTAATTGGAATTCTTGTGTGGTATCCTCCCCCAATGCTGCAGGGCCTAACTGAAGATGATATTAAATCATCATCAATTCTGACACAGAGAAATACAAATGTTTCCCCTGTCACACCCAGGCTGTGGAGAGGTGCGTCAAACTTGTGACAGAGGCCTCGAATAAAGCATGTGGACATGAAGCTAGAGATGGCTATATCCGAGCAACACTGAAGTCTAGATCGGTTATGCCTCATTTCTCTAAAAAATTAGACTTTAAATGTGTAGTAGATATAAAAAAGAAAAAGTAAAAAACACAGTAAGCCAAAGAATCCTGCTCATAGTACTCATATCTTTGGCTTACTGTGTTACCTATGGAAAATGTTTGTAAATAGTTGAAAATATAATGTAAAAACCACACCCAACAATTGGATGGTTCGTTGGGTAGGATGTGGGTGGAACTCGACGTGTAACCACCTCTAGGTGGCGAGTTCTGGGTCGATTTGTTCTAGCAACACGAGCGAAGAGTTGCACAGTGAAAATTGCGAAAAATTGGTAAATTTCTGTTTTTTCTAAGACGTTGCGCGAACGGAAAAAATTAGATTATTGATCAGAATTTAATTTATATAGGTTATTTAAACCATAAAACAAGCACAAAAAACTAAATCGTATTTATTTTAAAAGTTTTAACCAACAGAAAAAAATTACAAAAATATCGTGATTATTTGCCAACTTTAGGTACGATGCGCGAACGGAAGATGTTAACCGATTTTAATTTTTTTTATGTCGTTTTCCTTTTTATTACAATAAGCAACTTTTCCGCTCTAAAGCGTTTCGAAAAAAATATATTTACTTTTTTCGACCCACCCTATTTTCCTGTACCACCACGTTCAATAGATAATGTATATATAATGTCTATATTTTACAATATACTGAAAAATACATTTAAAATGTGTCAATTAAAGCAATTCGGATTATTTTAGGGCCGCATCTCAGATTTATTAATCTATGTGTTATTTTGTTATGATTATCTTTATAACGTTTGTATTAGTTCATTACTTCATAATACAGCGGTGAGGACATAAAACAGGGGGTTTAATCCGAATAACTGCGGAAGTTTTGAAACTTTGGGAATTTGTAGATTTCGATACCTTGAATGAATTAAGAAAAAATGCAAAATGTGATCTCAGCCGCCGGCGCCGCCCCATATTGAAAAAATGGCGTACAAAAACAGTTTCTTTGAAATATCTCGCTTTGGGTGCCTCATATGGCAAAAAATATTCTTATGAAAATAAAAGAGCATTAAGTTTTCTACAAAATATGCCTTATACATTTTTTCTTTAAACTGAATAGTTTCGCTGCAGCGAAGTCAAGCATTATTGACAAAAATATGTTTCTTTGGAATCGTAACGAGACATTTCCTTCCATTTGCGAGAACAATATTTAGTTTGTTCGGAGGCACTACAGCTCGACTGCAATCGATGTTTTTGATGGATACTCGGTGAATGAGACTAAGAGTACAAAAGACTCGGAGCGGCTTAGGAGAACGAGAAAGCATTTTACAGCGGATGTGCTAATTGCCGAATCCATGAGCTCTACTTTATCTCAAACAAATTTTTTATCTAATGAGATGAATAAAAGTCGTCTTATCTCCCTTTTAAAAAAGATTTTTGACGATGCCAATTTCTCTGCGAAACAAGCAGCGGAAGATGCAGACACGCTTATTGTAAATACAGGAATAGAAATGTCCTCAGAGTTTGATTCTACGATAATTGTTGGCGAAGATGTAGACCTTTTAGTTGTCCTTACAGCTTTGGGTACTGCTTGTCAAAACGTTCATTTTTTTGAAGCCAGGAAAGGGTAAAACCTTGCAGCGATTGTACTTTTCCCATAGTTTGTCGAGCGGTAAAATCACCACTAATAATATACTACTTCTTTCCTGTAAACGCAAGAAAGAGTGCATTGCAGCATGTGGTTGTAGAAAGGCAGGGTTAAAATTTTTTGTAATTTGCAAATTTTGTAACAGACAAAGCTGCGACAATGCACCCACAACAATCGACGAGCTTCATGACGACGAGGAAGTCAACTCTCCAGTCGAAACATTTCTCAAAAGCATGGAGAACAATCAATACGAAGAATCAGTGGACAGCGCAACGGAAGCAATTTCCGAAAAGTATTGTTGAAGACTACTGGACATTCGACATTAAACACCTAAAACGCCGCAATGAGCAAGCTAGTCGTGGATTAGGTCCCATACAACATACTCTACCTCAAGGTGGTGTGGAAATGAGTATTGCACATTGAGCTATGCGGAGCAGACAAGTAAAATCAACTATATTTTAGGATTTTCACGTATGAAAACAAATTTTGTCTTTGAGCACAAAAGAACGTGCGCACAACAAGTAACAATCACAAGACACTCTTGATTTATTTAGGGTTTAAAAGTGCTTTAATGTGTTCGATGAAAGGACATTGGTTTTAAAGTTACTTAAGATAAAGTAAAAGTTCTTAAAGACCACTTATTCTTTTGCAAAGAATTTAGTGCACTCTTTAAATTAAAATAAAAACACTATTTGCTCTTAACACCATATTTTATTAAAGAGCAAGTTGGTTTTAAAACAATCCAGTTTGGAATAAATAGTTTCAATGTAGTTTTATGGAGTACCCTTGATGTACTCATTAAAACCCATTAAGAAAACTATTTTATCTTAAGCCTATATGCTCAACAAAATTCCACATTAAATCCAAAACCAAAATTTTTACTTTTTAAAGAGTACATTAAAAATATTTTAAAGCACAAAGGTTTTAATTTTGTCAAGTTAGTTAAAAGAAATGACTGTTGGATTTTTGACGACTTTATTAAAACTAATTCTATCCCCTTCACATTAAGAGAAAACGCCATCTTCTCAATAAGCTAATTTAGTGAACCAGTGCAGTCCGCGTGTACCTACTTTATACGTGAAAGAAAATTAGAACACATATTTAAAATGAAATATATTAACGACAAGTATTTTAAATTAAAACGAAGTGGTAATTTTAATGCACTAAATGCAGCAATCGCAAAACCGGCACAATTTGTAAGGTTAGGATATCATTCGCGCGCCAAACCACTTTAAATCAATAAGGCCACGAGTTTGAATATATTAAATCAACTCAGTTTTAAAATGAAGAGTAAATAGACATCTGCGAGAGTAATTGTACTTAAAGTGGTAAATACAACGCTGGTTTAAGTCTTGTAAGATTTAAAATGTTCTATAAACTTGCAATCAGTTTTAATCTAGATCGCGCCATGTTTTATATAAAATACAGACTCAACCATGATGGATATTTTCAATAGCCAAGGAAAAAAATATTATTGAAATATATGCACCTTACATCCTCTTAAATAACTGAAGGACGGTGTGTCCAAAGATGCAATTTAATATAAAAATGCATTTAGATGTGTAGATGCAAAATAAAATTTGACGATATTTTTTAAATAATAAAAAAAACATTAAATTGATGGCGCTCGAGTTATGTAGAAGTATTTTATTATATTTTGTCAGAAAAGTGTCATCCGTTGGTAAATTCTTTACCAGAGTAGTGTGTATATTATTTATGATCTGCTTTATATATGGGTTACGTTTAAAATATTACCACCCTGCCATTATAGAGACTTGCCGTTTTAACTATTTCACACAAAAAAGTTCTCCGACCTTAGTAAACAAAATAAAACCCTTTTAGGATTAATTATAATTATTCTCAAGATAATTTAGTCTGCTGCAAGTATATTTGAATGCAACACGTCAGTTAATAAGTTTTAATACATGAATTTAAAGTTGCCTTGAAGAACTCTTTAAGAATATAAAATTAAAACTAAACGGTTTTAATATAGTATTAAAATTTAGTCTTGGAAACCCTTTTAGGATGGGCTCTTTTTGGCTAGAAGCTGCTTTATGGCGGTCCTAAGGCTGTCTTGAAGATCATTTGGTTTTATTCGAAGTTTTACTGTATAGTTTTAAAGCGACCTTGGAGATCGCAATAAGAGTATTAGTGTTACTTGGGTTACAGACCGACAGACCGACAGACACACAGAAATTTTTTTTTCGCTCAAATTTAAAATCTCGACGTTTCATGACATTCTAAGCCTATTTGAAAAACAAAAATTTTCAAAAATTTTTTTGTCTTTACTATACTTCCACTGGATGTGGAAGTAAAAAATACTCCTTCATAAAAGTCGCACTAAATTGAGAAATTGCAGTAAGTCATAATTTTGTCAAGAATGCTTGACTTCGCTCGACTGCTGCACCGAAACTATTCAGTTTAACGAAAAAATGTATATATATTCACCTATCGACTATACTAATGCTAATAATATTTTCGTTGCAAGTTATCTCCCCCGAAAGTGGTTCGGATTATACTATAAACTATCTCTTTCACTCGGACAAATCTAGATGTCTTAAATTTAAGAGGGTCACTGACCTGGAAGGAAAACACTTTTCAAACATTTCATTCTCAATATCCCATCAAATAATCGCGTCAAAATAAAAATCTAATTATTTCGGACAACTCAATAAAACAATATAAATATCGAATAACGCATATGCGAAGGAGTGCGTAACAATTCCCCTAGAGTAAAAACAAAAAGACGCGAGAAACAAAAGTCAAGGAACGTCACGAAGGAAAAATAAGCACCAATTTAGCTCAAGTCGAGCCGTATAAATACTTTAGTGTCTTTCAAGCAGTCTAACATGACGCGATGTGGTGGAAAATTCCTTTAAATAACCATTTTAACCATCATAATACCTTTATTAATTCCCATGTTAGTATACACAATATGCATAGTATCAGCGAGCAAACAATTTATGCTATTATAATAATAGATTAATTATAATATATCATGTTATCTGTTTACTGAAATAATCATTTATATTCTAGGTATACCATAATTAATTAGCTATAGTTTATTACCCCACAAGCAAAGACAATAAGAGTTTCTGTTTCTGTTTCAATAGAGGAGTAATTAATATTACGTTAAGTATACCTATTAATGGTTGCCTTTAGAATAAGTTTAAAATCACATTTAAATTTTTTTATATACCTTACATTATTAACTTAACAAGAGTTATGAAAGTACAAATATTTTATTGAAGTAAAAGATTGGTCAAACTAGTTCCTAAATCAATTGCTAATAATAATAACAGGTGGCATATTAAACATATACTAATAAAATAATGAATAATACAAAAGTAAGATACAAAAAATAAAATTAATTTAGAATATAAGGTTGGAAGAAGGCGGTATGCCATGTCTACGAAGCGTAGGCCCAACAAAACTCAACAAGGCTCAGTGCGCCCTGGGCGTCGGGGACGTCGTGAAGCGACGTCCTGTGCCGGCGAGAGGAGTGACCTCGGGGCCCACCTAAGGGTTGGTTGATCATGGTGCTCTGGTTGGGCGCCAAGTGCCCCACACTCGGTGGTGGACTAGGTATGGTGCCCAGGATTGACGCGGCATTCCCTCTTTGAATCGCCAAACTGCTTTCTGATTCTAGTTCTTTAAATTTACATCTCTTAGTATCTCCTCCGATGCGGGAAGTTTTTCAAGGTTTTCGGGGTGTGTATTTAATATAAGACGATGTCCGTGTATTACGACATGTAGAGTCCCATAGAATGAACTTTCCCCCTTCCCATGGTACAAAGGACATTCTATCTGCCCTTTTTCTGTCGCTTCTGCAACACCCAAGTATTGAAGGAATTTCTGTCGAAACCAGAGCTCTCTTGATGATGTCGTTTATAATTCCATGGCGAGACCACCTCCCTATACTTTTATGGCATAATAGGCCATGATGACCAAAAATCTCTATGGGTTCACCGCAAGTGGAATTGTGGGGTTCGCAAAGGGGTTGACCAGTTGATAAGGCAATGGCGATATGAAAATATGAGTCGTCTAAGAGAGTCCCTGTTGAAGGCGCCAGATTCTTTTTGTTAAACTGCGAGCAAACGTGTTATTCCTTTTAGGTCTTGATACAGCGTTCGTAAGAAGAAGTGACTGTATTCGATATTTTGGAAACAGGAACAACTTTCTTGAGGGCAAAAATGGTCAGACTCGTGACCGCGGTAAGGTGTTCATAAGAGTTCTAACTTTTCTTCTACGGCCCTTACCCATAAATGATCTGCTGACCATTACCTTTTTTTTTGCAATGTGGAGGTTCAAGCATATGCAGGTGATCTTGCTATTTTAGTCAGGAAGAAATGATCACCTCTTCAGATTTCCTCCAACACTTTTCAAATAATGTTAAATGAACCTTATAGCTGGCATGAAAGGAAGCGGATGATTGTAAAACCAAAACAGTACTTTTCACGAATAAAAGCCTTCCTTTCAAGGCTAAACGGTTCCATTTACGGGTAAAGCAATGATTTGGGGGTAATTTTTAAGACGCTTAACTAGAACTACTGCCATGAAAAGATCATCCACAAAACCTAATTGGACCTGTGAATATAGTAAGATTTGCAGAAAGTTTTGAATCATGGATCTCCAACAAGTACTATACGTCAAAGTCATAAGCCAAAAGCAACCTATAGATGTATAATTTCTTGCTTCAAGAATCGCATCGCACCGCCAAAATAAAATTTTCTAGTTTACAGAAAAAGCTTATATAACGATTACAAGCTCAATAGGATCTGAAAATCCTCCTGTATTTATCTTCTTTTCATATTTATTTGGAGAGAAAGAGCGAGTCCAGATGAGTCACATATAAACTCCATTAAAGAGGTACTTATCTGTTGAATATCACGGTAGAAAGCAGAATACCAGAAAACATAGTATTTTCGGAATGGTGTCAGATATGTTGTTTATCTGGACCAACAAAAATATTGTCTTTTAATATAATTTTTCAGGAACGAGATGAGAAGGTTCTTAACAAATATGACATATTTAGGACAGATAACCACTGACATATCGATGGTCTAGGAACACCTAAGGGGAAATGCATAGAGATTATATCCAGCTTATAATGATTTTAAAACGTCGCTTCCTCATATTGAACCAAGTTTACTTCACTGCTGAAGTTAAATCTCTAGATAGTTACATCGACTGCTATTGAATTTGCTTGTATTTCTTCAACTCGACTGAAGAGAACGCAAGAATCCACCTTATAAATCGAATAATTGAGTTATCTTCGTAGAAGCTGATTATTATATCGAAGTTTTCATATCTAACAGTACAAGAAGACAGTTTTCTGTTTTCGAAATACCGACTGAGGATTAGTTATTTCTGATTCCAAGAAATCCTAGTCGGAATTGTGTTTACTATTTTTGAAAAATGAACACGAAATAATAATTTTCCTAATTTTGGATACAGATTTAGGGTCAGCAAACTGGAATTTAAATCTTACCTTATTCTCAGAAAAACATGCTAATTTGCACAATAAATATTGGTGGACTCTAAGATGTGATTCAATTATGAGTATAGTGATTATTTTTGACATTGAGTTATCTCTCATTAAACGAATTGAACCATGGTGTTAAAATCTCGAGAATTTAAAATTCGAATTTATAACTCATTTTCCAATCCAGTGGTTATATAGGGTGTAATCAGTTTCATGTCATTAAAAAAAACTAGTGGTGGGGAACGACTAAACTAACACAAAACTCTTCTAGAGCCCATAGTTTTAGAAAAAAAAATAAACCAAAATTTCGAAAATTTTCGGTAATATTGTTTGAGAACTGCTAGAATGTTGGGATAGGCTTTCATCTTCGCGTATGACGGCACCTCTAACCATCAAATATGCTCATACGGCTATATCGGCTCGCGCTCCTTTGTTAGAGGCCGCGCGTCGGCGAGGACACAAGTTGATTTTATGGCTTTTTAAAAGTTGGTAAGGTAAGGTTTTTAGCGGTGCGGTAAAGGTGAAAGACGTCGGCGTTTTCTGAGTGCTTAGTAGATCTGAAGAAAACTATACTCTCCCTTGTGCAATAATTTAGTTTCTGTGGGCACTTCGTTAAGTACCCATCGTTCGTGTTTTTGTATGTTGCTTTTGTTCTTTTTGAATTTTGGGCCACGTATTTACAGTTAAGATTTATTTTATTGACTTACCGTTCAAGTCGTTAAGTTCTTGATTATGTACAGTTACTTGTTCGTTCTTTTTGTGTTGCTTTTTGGATTTGGACCAAGTTTTTGTTTTTATTTTCTTTATTGACAATGTTAGTTGATAATTTAGTGTGTTGTGTACTTGATGTATGGAGAATGTCGTGGAAATGCAGCTGCTGTGGAACAGCTTTATAACAATAATTTATTGGTAAGTTCTAGATTTATCGAATATTTTAGTTTTCGATACCTGATTGGCAATTCGTTGAATAAATCAGATTTTTTCCTGACTTAAAATACACATAATTGTTTTCTGTTATCGTATCTCAGACGTCTAACTCTTTATTTCTCAATGTCATGCAATAATTACTCATTTTTTAAGCTTTTAACCCAGAACACTCATTTAGGTTACAAATGTTAATAAACCATATTTAAATCTGATAAATTATAAACAACAATAAAACCTTCAATAGTTTGTTCTAAATTAAAAAAACACACATGTAAAGAAATGCTGTGTTTAAACCTCTACGGCCATCATTTGCTTGCAGTTCTGCAAAAAGAGAACGAATTATTTACATTTTTATAACTGGTTCGGTTGAGGCGGTCATCAAAGGTGCCGCCCTTCTTTGCTTTGAAACCGCGGGCCGGTGAGAACGAGTCGGTGGGTAATCTTTGCACTTTATTATGACAATTTAAAAGTTGTATAATTGGGAAGTACACGTGCATTGACCCAGAAAAGCAATGGTTCTCAAATATTTCCTACCCTAATATTCAAATTGTTGACCTAGGTCAGTTTTTTCAAAGTGTCCCTAGAGGAAAAAGCCATAAAGGTTTTTTATTTATCTAGTCGGTCCCCATTACCAGATTTTTTTAATTACATGAAACTGATTACACCCTGTATATTGGAGCATTCTTGAGAGAGGCTTCAGTCAGAAGCTACTAGGTATATATGTGGTCATACTAAATATTTCGATCCGCCTGTTTAATGGAGTTCCTATTCAATTTTATTTATCAAATGGTGACATTATATTAATTGAAGAAATTTGGTCTCATTTTAATAATCCTGATGATATATTTCCATGTTAATAACAAACTTAAACTTTCTAACAACTTCAAAACTATATTAACTACCAATTGTATCCAATGACAGTATTTTGAAAATTGAAATTTTACGCCGCCATGGTATATTATGATTGCTTAACTGTTTTAATCTGAAGAGGAAAATACTGACTGTGTTCTGAACTGTATTTTTATCAAAACTCATTTGATTCTAAAAATAACGTAAACTCCAACGGATATCCGGCAACCATTTTAAAAATGTACGTTCCTCAAAATGTATGAAGTGTACTGGAAATTTTAAATCAGCTCACGTAATTCAGACATGATATCCGGCTGAAGAGATAATTTAAAAGATTGTGTATTGTATGAGAAATGAATCTGCTCTTAAATTACCGTGAAGTATTCTGTTTTTCTATACCAACACATTTTTATCAGGAATAATTAACTCCTAAATTAAAAGCTAGGTACATGTGAATATACACAACTGGTGACATCCATCTTAAGGATTGCATATATTAAATAATATACAAGCCTTCTTATCTAGACCCACAGGTTTGAGCACCTTTATTATAAAAAATGTTTTTTAAGCGCCTCTCGAGTTACCTCGAGGTAACTCCTTCAAAATCCAGGATTTTGTGTCATATAGAAAGAAACGAGTATAGTTTATGTGGGAGTCCGAACCACTTCTTGTGGTAATTTTTTAATTACTATTATTTCGCATTAAGCAGCGGGTCGATCCCAATTCGCTAGGTAACCCTACCGTCCCATTATAAAAAAGAAATGAGGATATATCTAACTACATCATAACTACTGCTAGCAGCCTTTTAAGAGCACATTTAAATAATGATTATTGCAAACTGACCGACTCAGTGGCGCAGTACTTACGGTGTTAGGCTTGTGATCACGGAGTCTCGGGTTCTAATCCTCTCTAGGGTATGGATATTTAGTGGCGTCTTTCACGTGTTGCCGAGATGTAGCAGTGGGCTAGACCGCGGTTGTGTGAGAGAGACAACAAAGTCGCTCTAATCTCCTGAGTTCGAGCCTCAACTGCAGTAGATAGCAATGTCGCAGGGAATGGTTGTTGTGTTATTGTCTGTGTGTGTGTCCTGGTTGAGTGGTGCAATAGATGTAGCTAAACTCCACCAGTACATTAATATAAATAAGAGCGTTAAAAAAATCATTGAATAACGCACGCTATTTCAAAATAATAGTATAACTGTTGACTGCGTGAAACCTTAAGTGATGGATAGAAACATGAATTTCATTTTAAACAGAAGCTCGTTCACAGCCACGCGTGAAACACCCATGCATAGCTGACATTTTTGCCTGATTCTGCTTTAAAAAGACAACTTTCGGTCCATTAAAAAAATTCGAAATGCGTTTTCCTAAACTGGTTAAAATGTTGAAACAAGTGCCAAACGAAAGTTTGCGACTTTTCTTAGACACTTGTAAAATGTTGGTGATATACAATTGAATTAAAGGAGTTTTTCTGCATCCGGCTGCAGTGTTTTCGCGCCACATGAAATCAGAATTTATGTCAAAAAAAAAAATTATTGATATTTATTTTGATTTTGGCGTGGCAGCTTTTTTCATTTGTTATTTTTAGTTATCTTCCATATTATAGTGTATAACAACTCATATTTTTGTTTAATTATTGTTAGTGTTTTTTTCCTATTTCTTGCTTACTTAGTACAGTCACTTGGTGTCAAAAAGAACCCAAACTTCGGACTAATTCTATAGCGGCTTGGAATTTTTTTTTTGCGGATTCTTAAACTTTAGGGTATCAACTTCAAATACTAAAAAGGAATAGATGTGCTTTTACCTCTAAGAGGGTGAAGAAATCAATAATTAACGAAGTACTGTGAATAAATTAATGGAACGTATATTATTTATGTTTTTGGGGTCGCTGATCACGAATGTGAAGTCAGAAATTAAGTATTTTTTGTTGTACCCTCAATATGGCGATGGCCGATATAAAAAGGGGAAAAAGGAAGAATTAATTATTTTTTGTTTATTTTGAGAAATTAGGAATTTCTAAGCAAATTGTTACATTTTGAGACATAAAACTCATCCGCTAATAAGAAGAATAATTTCTGTTAGCAGGAGGATGAAAACCATCCCTAAAGTTAAAATATAAGTATAAAGAAAGTACTGGGAATTTATTAATAAAACTACTATTATATGACTCTTCGCAAAAACGAAGAGTATATTGTATTTGATCGGCACATTTCTAAAATCGTAAATATTGCTCGTAGAGAAAATTTTTTTATATCATTGTGTTAGTAAACGAATTCTGAACAACTTTCAAAATGTCCGTCTGTCTGTCCGTCCGTCCGTCCGTCCGTCACATTTCTTGTAAGCACGATAACTCAAGAAAGAAAAATCAGATTGTACTGAAATTTGAACAGTAAGTTAGTGTTGGCTAGAGGAAGAACCATACTGTTTTTTAACAAAATCGATCAGTAAATAAAAATGTTGTTAATGATTTAAATTTGAAAAAATTTTTTTGTTTTTTATGTTTTTGTAAGAAATCTGGTGAAATGATATTTCATTTTAATATTTAAATATTTTTATATTTTACAAATATACATTTTATAATGTAATATACAACCGTGGAAATATATTTTTAGCTCTTATAATGTAAAAATTTACGGTTTTTTACGTGTTAAGTGGTGGAATAGTTCTTACGTTTTTGACTGAAACCCAAATGGGGTATGGTACAGTTTTTTTATTTTTACTTTATTTTATACTGAGTCTTTTACCAACTAAATTCGTACTATAAAATTAAAAATGTCTAAAACTAACATTATTTACAAATAACTGCGAAGAGTATCCTATAGAATGTGTAACAATTATATAAAAAGTTCAGTGAACAGGCGAAGAGTACGTTTTTAGCTTGTTTATTAGTTTGGGGTTGCTGATTACGAATTTGGATTGGGTTTTTGTGTTAAGTGTAGCAAATTAATAAAACAATAATTCTTATTTTTCAATTTTATTAACTATATAGAAATTTAACCTAAGTTTAATATAATTATTCGTCCTCATCAACGTTTGAGTCATTTTCATCTTCATATATATTTACATAAATACATACTTGCATGCGATGTCCAACGACTTAAGAAATGTGTGTGAATATAAAAAAAGTACAAAAGTAATGATTATTCCTTTATAGTTGAAAATAATGTGAAATTTTACCTCCAAACGAGCAATATCGTAATTTGCTAAAACTTATTTCGACATTTTACTCTAAAATTATAATAAAACATAGTTTATATAAAACATGAGAGTTTACATGCTTCTGACGACCATTCTGTATGGCTAATATGGCTTAATTTGAACTAAATATATTAAGCCTAACAAAAGTTATTGTATTTACAAGAGAAGGTCTATACACATACATTTTTTATTCGACACACCGTGTTATGAATTGGATTGCTGTACAAAAATAATTTTTCGACAATGATTATTAAAAAAATGTCTGGTTATTATAATGTACCTATTTGATTAAATCAAAGAAGTATAACAAGGAATGTAAACTTGTAAAGTTAGACTCACAGGCAGGAGGTAACGATAAAATATGGTGAAGGGACCGAATTTATGTACGTGTGACACTCACAATAGCCGTCATTCCCAGCTACTGTTTGTTCTCCTAAAATTGGCTGGTTTCGAGTGAAATAAAACTTTTAGCATATTATTTTTATTTTGCAATTACGCATAGTGCGGTTTATCCTGTGATGAAACATTCCTCTTGTAATGTAATGAACCAATTTTATTTTTGACAAATTAAACGATGCAATCATATACAGGCTATTAGGAAAGTAACTCTTATTGGTTTACGAGCTGATTATACTTGCAAAAGTACAAGAGAAGTTTATATAAGCATGGTGTTAAGAAAAGATGGTATAATTGGGACTAAAAAAATTTAATTTTGCTACTGGTGATTCTCACAGGGTTCTGAATTTTTGAAAAAAAACACAGATTTATTGTTACGCCATGTATTTGAAAAATATGTTTTACTTAAAATCTGCATGTATTTACATTCCAGAAGAGTTAACCTACAAAGCTAAGAAAAAAAAATGAAACCGGATAAACGGTTTACAAAAAAATAGATAAGAACTAAAATGAGATGATCATTTTGACTATATCTCTAAAACAGATAAAAAATGGTTTCTATAAGAAAATAAATCAGTGTTTGTCAATTAGAAGTACAGTGACCATATATATATAGGGTATCGGGATATCAGACCAAACGCCCAAGTTATATAGACCCATAAGCCTGCGTCCTCTTTCCTACTTAAAACGTTGGAAAGACTACTGGACAGGTACATTAGAGACGAAATACAAAGGGAAAACCCCCTTAGTGAGCGTCAATATGCATACCAGCCGGGAAAGTCAACAGACCTCGCGCTGGATGATTTAAATAGGCTACTGACATAGTCATTAGATGACAAAGAAATGGCAGTGGCAACATTTCTAGATATAGAAGGAGCGTTCAATAACGCGACAACGCAATCTTTAACGAATGCGTTGTTAAATAGAGGAGTTCCAACAGTACTCTGCCAGTGGATTAAAGCCAGCCTAGAAAAGAGGATAATAGTATCCAATCTAGGCGAGGCTACCATTGAGGCAAAAGTGAGTACAGGCTGCCCTCAAGGAGGGGTATTATCTCCACTGCTGTGGGCAACTCTTGTTGACGAACTCCTCCGAAAAATTTCCGCAGAAGGCTTTTACTGCCTAGGATATGCTGACGATCTAGCGATAGTAGTCAAGGGGCGATTTGCGAACACGATATCAGAGCTTTCACAAAGAGCCCTAAATATTGTCGACAGGTGGTGTAGTGAGGAAGGACTTTCCATAAATCCTCACAAAACTACAGTCGTCACCTTTACACGGAAAAGAGCCTTGGGAGGCCTAAAACCCCTAAGGGTCAATGGAGTGGAAATTCCATTTGCCAGCGAGGTTAAATACCTAGGAGTCATTTTTGACCAAAAGCTGACATGGAATTCCCACATCCAAAAAGTCACACAGAAAGCAGCAATTGCCCTGGGAAGATGCAGGCAGATGTGTGGAAAAAACTGGGGGTTAAACCCCAAGATGACCCTATGGTTATATACTAGGGTTGTAAGACCCATGATAACCTATGGATCGGTGGTATGGTGGACCAAGGCACTGCAGCTTGGAGCAGTAAGGCTATTAAGTGGCGTACAAAGGCTTGCTTGCCTGTGCGCCACTGGGGCCATAAAAACTGCTCCCACGGCTGCATTGGAAGTCCTTTTAGACCTGACACCACTACACATATTTATCCAAGGAGAAGCTCGTTCAGTGGTACATAGGCTAACGCAAGGCACAACGCCCATAAGGCAACAACACAGAACAGAGCAACAAAAGTTATACTCAGAGCTGAAGGCAGATCCCATTCTGGGAATGCCCAAGGACACTATGGTCCCAAAGTATAACTTCTACAAAAATTTTCAAATCAAAATACCAGACAGAGAGGACTGGAAAAACAGTCCTCCAATATCGGCGCAAACGATCTGGTATACGGACGGCTCCAAGACAGAACAAGGAGTCGGAGCTGGGATTTACGGGATAAGGTCGAAAACGAAAATCCCGATAAGCCTAGGAATACACGCCACAATATTTCAGGCTGAAGTGGCCGCTATACAGTGGTGTGCAAAGGAAATAATGAGGCAAGGAACTGTAAACCAGTCAATTGCCATTTTTTCCGATAGCCAAGCAGCGCTAAAGGCACTCGATTCCATGCAGGTCGATTCAAGACTAGTATGGGATTGTATAAATGCCCTTACAGACCTAGGAAGTCAGAACAAAGTGACCGTGGCATGGGTACCAGGACACGAGGGACACCGGGGAAATGAGAAGGCTGACGAACTGGCCCGAGAAGGCGCATCTAAGTCCCTAGTAGGACCCGAACCCTTTTGCGGTGTGGCTAAGCCACGCATACGAACATCCATTAACGAATGGGTACAAAATAAATCTCTAGAGTGGTGGAAGAATTTCCCACAACAGAGACAGGCCAAAAAGTTCATTAAAGAACGATCGGCTAAATTCACGGAAGACCTGCTACGCCAAAATAGAAAGGCCATTAGGATAATAGTAGGTCTTCTAACTGGACATTGTAGGCTTAATAGACATATGAGTCTAATGGGCCTGACAGAGGATGCAACATGCAGATTCTGTCAAGAGGAAGAGGAAACCTCAGTACATGAGGTTCCAACTACTTGGCGAAGAGAAACCAAGGGCAGATAGCTATACCAAGGAGCCCTTATCAAGGCTGTGGAGTCTGATACAAAAGACAAAGCTGGATAAGGAGCTCTAAGTAAAATTAGACAAGGAGAGCCACAATAGATCCACAGGGGTCGCGGTGGCCAAGGCGAATCAGCCAGCTCCTTTTTCAATCTAATCTAATCTAATCTATATATAGGGTAATTTACCACAACATGCGGAAAATTTATCAGTAGGTTGTCTCCACCGAAAGGAGTTAAAAAAAAACGAAAAATTAAACAAATATGACCAAAAAATTGCTTTATTTTTTTGTAGAAATGCGCCGCCTATGACTTTAACCAATCTGACGTAATGTGGTGCAACCATATCAGTTTCCCTCCCTCCTTATCAGACTTGGGACTGGCAGCAAATCTGGCGTGGTTGGAAGTGACACTACAAGAATAGCAAAAATAAAATAATTTTTATGGAACTCAGCACAGCACAAAACTTAAAAGTAATGAAAAGTCAAAAGAAATGTTCGAATGCATTACATTCAATATACTGTTCTAAGCACAGAATGGCATATTGAAAGGGTATCGATCTACGAATATAATTTAGAATTTAATGGTATGCTCCAACTGGAAGTCGGCAAGACAATAAGCACACTAACCCCATGTCAGTAAACTGTTATGCTACGTATCTGGAACGGACCCGATCGTTGAAGTTCGTAATAAGATAGAAAGAGACAGATACCAGTTGCGATTGCCTGTTGGCCAAATTCGATTTGCCTTACTTTTATTTGAAGGACGGATCCATTCCAGGTGCGTAGTTTATTGCCTTATGCACTGACTTAGACAAATAAAGTAGCGTACCTTAAGTTTTAATTCAAGGAAATATAATAAATTACCTCGTATCACTCTAAAATTTTGTAGGGGCTTTCCCACATAGAAGACTAGTACATCATTTTATTTTTCGCATGTTGGGCTAAATCACCCTGTATAACTTTAATTCTGCTACATTTTAGATACTGCTTCTTATTAATCTATACCTTAACCACAAACACTGAGAGATTTAAAAACAAAGCATGAAGTATTTAAAAAAATATAAAGATATATAGAGAACTTGTAGACGTATTCATCACATCAACATTAACTGTGTCAAAGCTGACCTTTAAGGATAGGATTTTCAGTGAGAGGAAAATATGCGTTTATTTTTTATTTATTAAAAATATTTAAAAAACCAAACATAGTATAATCTTAAAATTGTTTTACATACTTGCTATTATTCTAACGAACACAACTATATATATTTTTTAGTGCAAATTTCTATTGTATTTGAATATTGTAGTTTGTCAATGAAAATAGTCCCTAATTTCATTATTAAAGTACGGCATTTAACTATATATGAAATTTATGATAAAAACTGCATATGGTTGTATTCCTTAAAACAATGAAGTATCTGAAAGATTATACCTTTATGATTTTTTAAATATTTATAATAAACCGAAAATAAAGGCATATTTCCCTCTCACTCTGCAAAATCCTATCCTTAAGATTATTTTTCCATTGTGTTTAAGTCACTGCAAGCTCTCTTTTTCCATAATGTTTCAGTATTTACTTACTCTGCTACTTAATTTTTTTCATCAAGCTGCCGTACTATTATGTAAAATTTAGATATAATTACGTAATATGAGATATCGAATAATAAGAATAGAAAACAATTTGTCGAATTTTGTAATATTAAATCAAGGGAGTCAGAGGTTGAAATAGGAATTCCTCAGGGACGTATTTTGGAGCTTTAAAATTTTCATTATATATAAATGATGTAGAACGTATATTATCTACCTTTTATAGTACATTTGCAGATGACAGTTTTATTACTGTTAGTGCCAAAAATTAACAGGAAGCTATCACTAAGCTAATTGAAAATCTGCCCGCTGCTGCAAATTATTTTATGAACAATAAACTTGTTATTAACCAGGAAAAAAATTCTCATTGCAATTTCATCCCATCGCATCGGATTACTCATCTAATGCTTTATCTAGATGGTAAAATTAATTTAAATTATTAGGAATATATATTACCCTTTCCCTTGATGGCAAAGTCCACGTTAATTCCTTTTGTGATAAATGTGCTAGTAACTGTTTTGCGTTGAAAATGCTGGGTCAAATATCCAGCATTTATGTTGTAAAAAAATGTATTATTCTAATTTTGAATCACGTTTAAGATACGGTGTTATTTCATGGGAAACACAATGTGAGACCATGTCTTTATGTTGCAAAAAAAGCCACGCGTGCTATGTTAGGACTTTTAAATATCGAGAATCATGCAAATAATCATTTACCAAATATAAAATCTTAAAAAACAGGAATAGAAGGAATTAGTAGGGTCAAAAACAAATAGTGAGGAAAATAGCGCCTTATACCCCAAAGAGGAAACACGAAGCAGCTACGGACACGTGTTTCGGAATTATTGTTCTTCATCAGCGCAGCGTAGCCACAAAAAGGATCTGGAAAGGACAGATAGGAACAATAATTGAAGGTTAAAAGCACAGTACACAGTACTCTTATTCGTGCATTCATACCTAGATCGGTCTATTTAAGACCTTCACCGACAGTCGGCACATAAAGCCCCATGTAGACTGCCCAATTTCAACCTGGCGAGTCAAATAAAAAATAGGAAGGAATTAGTAGGGTCAAAAACAAATAGTGAGGAAAATAGCGCCTTATACCCGAAAGAGGAAACACGAAGCCGCTACGGACACGTGTTTCAGAATTATTGTTCCTCGTCAGCGTAGCGTAGCAACAAAAAGGAACTGGAAAGGATAGATAGGAACAATGATTGAAGGTTGAAAGCATAGTACACAGTACTCTTATTCGTGCATTCATATTTAGATCGGTCTATTTAAGACCTTCACCGACAGTCGGCACATAGAGCCCTATGTGGACTGCCCAATTTCAACCTGGCGAGTCAAATAAAAAATAGGAAGGAATTAGTAGGGTCAAAAACAAATAGTGAAGAAAATAGCGCCTTATACCCCAAAGAGGAAGATATGAATGCACGAACAAGAGTGCTGTGTACTGTGCTTTCAACCTTCAATTATTGTTTCTATCTATCCTTTCCAGATCCTTTTTGTTGCTCCGCTACGCTGATGAGGAACAATAATTCCGAAACACGTGTCCGTAGCTGCTTCGTGATTCCTCTTTGGGGTATAAGGCGCTATTTTCCTCACTATAAAATCTTAACTTTGCCATGTTTGAATATTTTAGAAATATTGACATTTACCAAAAAGATTACAGTACAGTACCTAGAGGTAAAAAATATGCAAAACTTCGGAATAATGTCATATTGAACGGATTTCGTTCCTTTTTGGCAGTATGATAGTAAATGTTTACAAGAAAAGTTTCTATATTGTGCGGGGGCTTGGTAATTTATAGGATGCCACCCCCTCCCGGGGGGTGGCACTTAAAAAATATATATATTTATTGGAGCTGAAGTAGAATCAAATTTTAACAAGAAAATATTTTATGCAATTTTTCACATAAATTGATAGTTGTTAAGTTGTAACGACTACAAAATTGCGATTTTAGCTTAAATAAAAGGTATTTCCAAACGGCTTTCGTCAAGTATCTCGAAAAGTATTACTTTATCGAAAAAATGTTACAGACCAATTACAGAAAGTACAAACTGGGAATTGATTATATTTTTTGTTTATTGATTGATTAATAATTTCTGAGATATTTAAGATTACATTGGCATCCAAGTGTTCATAAGGTAATTATTTAGAGTGAGAGTTAAATATCTCAGAAACTGTGACACCTACGTCAAGGATGCTAATAGGTAGAATAATAGGTTATTAATTAAGCTTTCAACTGTTTTTTTACTTGTTTGCTCAAATTTTTTGATTTGTATACAGCACTTGCTTTAGAAAATAATACACTTTAAACTACAAAGGTATTTTCGACAAATCGTCTTTTTTTTTCATTTTCCAAATATCTCAATAAATATTAGTTTTATTGAAAAATGGGTAGAGACCAAAAATAACTCTCATAAACTGATAACGAATTTCGTTTGTTTATTTATTTACATAGATTTAATAGTTTCGGAGATATGAAAATTTACAAATGGCGTCCGAACGTTTATAAGACGAAAAATGCAGTTTAAATGTTAAATATCTCAGAAATTGTGACACCTACGTCACGCATGCAAACAAATGAAATCAAAGACAATTAATTGCGCTTTCAAATTATTTTTTACTCGTTCCTGTAGCATAAGAAATAAAGAAGTTATGATGGAAAAATATGCGTATTTATATTTCCTTATATAAAAAGGTCGTAATTTAAAAAAATTATCTCAAATACAGTTTTTTGTTAGCATTACCTAGATGCTCAAATTTTTTTGCTCATTTAAGGCACTTGCTTTAGAAAAAAATGCATTTTAAACTGTAAAGTTAAATATCTCTGAAATTATTAATCCTACATCAATAAACAAAAAATATAATTAATTTCAAGTTTGTACTTTCTCTAATTGGTCTGTAACATTTTTTCGATAAAGTAATACTTTTCGAGATAATTAACGAAAGCCGTTTGGAAATACCTTTTTTTTAATGCTAAAATCGCAATTTTGAAGTCGTTATAACTTAAAAACTATCAATTTATGTGAAAAAATGCATAGAACCTTTTCTTTTTAAAATTTGATTCTATTTCAGCTCCAATAAATATATATATATATTTTTTAAGTGCCACCCGCTGAGAGGGGGTGGCATCCACCCCCTATAAATTAGCAAGCCCTCGCACAATATAGAAACTTTTCTGTGAAGCATTTACTAAAATACTGACAATAATGAACGAAATCTGACATTATTCCGAAGTTAAAACCTCTAGTTACTGTACTATTATTTCTCACGAATATTCTACATGTCATGGTTTCGACTTGAAGTATGACATACACCGACTGAAATTGTACACAGCAAATTATTTTATGTTGGTGCCGTTATGTATAATTTTAAAAATATACCTAGTGTTAAGAAATCTTTATTTACTATTAAACTAATGTTAGTAGGCAAAGCTTACTATTCTGTCAATAAATTTCTTGCGTCGTAAAATATTTTTTGTGTGGTTATTATTAGTACCATTCACTGTAATACGTAAATCACATCAATAATTTGTTTTATATTTTATTATTATTATTTTCAATTGGGTGTAATTTCTTCTCATGATTAATGTTTGAGAATTAATTACGTATTTTTGTGACCTGTCCAATATCATTCTGTATAATCTCTTGGGCTAATAAAGGTTGGTATTATTATTATAAGTATGTAATAACAAATATACATCTTAATATTTTGATACTATTTTTAAAAATGATAAGAGTGCAATCTGTAATTTATGGTTGTTTTCAACATAAAGTTTTACTTAATATTTACTTCAGACATAAATTTAATCTTTGCTTGGTTAGCAGCGGATTGTCGCGCTCTTTGTTCGCATATTTTTCTCCTTTACAGAATGAGCAGAGATGCGTGAAAACTGGTGAAGGTAAGTAATCGATAATGCAATAAAATGCAAGCTTTGAAACTGCAACTTTATGGTCGTCATGTAAGCTATAGATAGAGTATTATTTGAAGAATGGGAATGGAGAACGTTGTTTTTCATTTTATACAGTAATTCTATCCAATCGATCAATGATGTAAAATGTTTTTAAACTTCTTTGTCCAAACACAGACTAAGAATATGTTTGTAAACATGATAGCCCAGTCACTTTATATAAAAAAAAAACTCCAAACCTCTGAAAAATCCAACCTAAGATTTTCCAGCGGGATTCTCTTTATTTTGACGTCACAAATAATTTCTCAAAAGTCCATAAAGCCAACTGGACGGCTACAAAAGTTACAGAAGGTTAGAAACAAAATTTGTTCGTGAGATAAATCTGCATAAAAAAGGTTCTATAGAAAATTTACGTAGAACCAATAGTTTTTGAGATATAGGGATATTGGAAACTTCGGAGCAAGGTGCATGCACCACTATTCTATACGTATGGAAAAAGAAAATATGCGCAAAACAAAGAAGTAGTCTCTGTTTGACCTCTTCGAACCAATTTGTTAGGAAATAAATAATTACGTATATTATCGACGGAGGATTTCTTCTCCATCGTGTTATTTGGCAAAAAGACTCAACTTTCGGTTGTGTTATTGATCAGTACATTAATTATCTCCTAAATCATTATGGGATTAATATAGTCTATGGCTATACAGACAATAGTAAGAAATATTAAAGCAATGGAGCAACTTCGACGTATGAAAATAACTCAAAAATCCACTGATATGCTTTTCGAAGGGACAACGTCAATAGCTTCTAATCAAGAACAATTCTTGTCCAATGAATTGAATAAAAATAGATTTATTTCTTTACTAATGACCAACTTAGAAATGTTTAAAATTAATAGCATACAGGCCACGGATGATGCTGACGTTTTAATCATAGAAACAGATTTGAAGCAGTCAATTGAGCGCACTACAGTTGCTGTTTGAGAAGATATTAATCTCTTCATAATTTTAATAGGACGCATTCCGATTATTCACAATATCTATTTTCTTAAACCCGGAAAAGAAAACGTCCAATCGAAGATCTACAATCCTTGGATATTTCAGAAGTACGCAGATTATGGAAAACATATTCTATTTTTATATGCCGTTAGTGGTTGCGATACCACTAATGCTTTATTTCGAAAATGAAAAATGAACGAATTTAAAATACTACACAAAAGATCACATTTACAGGAAGCATTGGCGGCATTCAAAATAGAAATCGAAAAATTTGCTAATAAGTAGTGGCACATTGTTTATTTTAGCTATGTACGGAGCTACAAAAAAAGATACTTCACTTGATAATTATAGATATTTTATTATTGCAAAATGCACCAGACTGAATGAGCCTGTGCATTTGTCGTCACTTCCATCCACAGCAGCAGCTACTCAACAACATCTATTCAGGGTATATTACCAGGTGAAAACTTGACTTACACCCTCAGCAATGGGGTTGGACTTTAAACAATAATTTATTAGAGCCAACAACTACTCTGACTCCTCCTGCACCAGATGAACTTCTCAGTTCAATTTTCTGGCATCAATTATGGATGCAGAAAAATAGGATTGCCATGTTGCCATGTTGCGTAGGTTGTCGGGGACAGTCGTGTCTCAATACGATGTCCCAGGATACAACCGTTGAATCTGAGTTCAACGATGATGAAGCCGACCTCATTTCGTTATTTTCCACTGAGATGATTGTTGATGAAGATGAAAATATTGAAGAAGTGGAAATAGAAGAGATAGACGGAGATGAAGAATAAGAAGTCAGCAAAGACGAACATTAATCAACAAAATTATAATATAACTTGTAACCTATGAATTATACTTACAGGGGACACCATGTAAAAAAAACCTATATCTCAAGAACTCTTGGTTCTATGTAAATTTTGTATATAGAACCGTTTTTATGCAGATTTATCTCACAAACAAATTTTATAATAGCCAAAATTAAGGTGAAACCGATAATTTACGAGATATTTGAAAAAACTGATTTTAGTGACTTTGACCTTTTGTAACTTTTGTATCCATCCAATTGGCTTTATGGACTTCTGAGAAATTATTTGCTACGCCAAAATAAAGAGAATCCCGTTGGAAAATCTTCGGTTGGATTTTTTTAGAGGTTCATGTATAAAGTGACTGGGCTATAGCGAAAAGTATGTTGTCATTCTTCGCACATTCAAATTATAAAGTTTTCTTGACAAATTCGTATATACTATTAATAAAATAATGACGTTGACCTCATTATTTGTAGAATTTAAAATTTGATCAATCAATAGTTTCGAAACTGTATTAGAATAACCGTGAACATGTCATCAAATATTATGACATTATTTGGCACAATAATTTATTGACTTTTCAAACGTTTACTATAAAAACTGGGGCGAGCGTAGATGCATGCGTCTTCACTGTGTAAGTATCTCGATACTTCAAGTGAAGCAACGTGCAGCGCGGTTAGTACTCAGATGGGTGACCCGCCTAGGGAAACACAGCGATCTCGTCCCACCTTCTAGCGGCTTGTATATCAGTGTATACGCGGAAGCTATGTAATTTCAGACGAGGATTACGTAGTGGATATACCATCCTTTGGAGGGAATGTAAAGCAGGCGGTCCCTTGTCTATTAAATGTTAGGCAAATAAAAGATTCCTACTCTTCTTAAGGGAAGAGGTTCGGCAAAATCTCCAGGTAGGGGGTAGCTCGTCTCTTGGCGTCGGTGATAGACCCTGGTAGCGGAAATAGGCCGACGTTAAATAAATAGATAAAAAAAAAATAAAAACTGAGTACGGTCCTGGAATTTTTCTCAAAGAATTATACTTTGGGCTAAGAAAGCATAATATTTTTACCAAGTTTTATCCCAATATATACGGCCGTTCTAAAAATATGGCGGAATAAAGTAGTCCAAAATCGCAAGGCTTATCTCCGCGGTCCATTTTTGTTTTTGGCTACCATCTGTCAATTTCCTGCACCTTTCTTTTGCCTTCGGGTCCATCCAACGACAGGAAATAAGAAAAGTAAACTTTAAAATATGAATTTTGTAACACTACTTGGGATTATTCAAAATATTTGGGTATTATAACGTATTCTGCGAGATATAAACGCAAACAAGAGCGTTGACCAGTTTAACTGCAAAATGATTTCTAAGCAAAATTTCAACGATCAATAGCGTCGACCTAATTCGGAAACTTCGGAAGAACAATATTTTAAGAATTAAGTAAAATGGTTTTTTACTTTTTATAATAACCGATATTATGCTACCATTATATAATACCATAATATGATTACTAATCGAACTAGTTACAAAGTGAAACTAATTCTAAAACATTTTCTATAGAGAAAATTTATTTATTTTTTATGATCAATAGTAGGTATTTGGGGATTTTTAAAAATGACATTTTATAATTGATAAAAACTTAATCATAGGATTTTTAAGTAAAACTATATATATAACCAAAAAATGTGCTTTAAATAGCTTGCTGCTCCGTGCATTCAATGAGGAAGTAAAATTTGAAAAAATGGGATCTTCTTCTTGTTCTGCTATACTTGCTATGAGCGCTGGCGACTTCTATACCTATGTAAGCTGTTACATTTTCGTAAACTTTTATTGTGTTAATAGTCCATTTGCTGACAACGCCTCTGTATGTCATCCATTTACCAGAGATTCACCCATTTGGGTATTGTTGGTAATCGTATAGTGATTGAAAAAAAAATGTCTGTGGGAGTGGCCATTTTGGAGACTCAACGCCATCTTTGATGCTTATTGAAGATGCACTGCATAAGTATGTAAGGTGTCATTTTGCATGTTTTTAAACAAGAAGACATTAAAAAACATTTTAACAAAAACTGTCATATGTTATATATATGTAAAATAATTATTAGTGGATATGGAAATCATTTCTACTTGCATTGATTAATTTTGTGTTTCTATATTTTCATAACACCTCTTGTAGTCAAGAGTGATTAAAGATGAGTGGTTACAAAATGGAGCCAGAAGGCATATCGTTAATAAAAAGAAAAATTTCAGTTGATTCTGAACTATATGTAATATGCCAAAAATGTGTTGAAGTTGAGCCAATATCAATGGAAAATTGTCGAAAACGAGTCTGGGAGGCTGGTGATATTCGTCAAGATGAAACTTTCAACATACTCACGCAAATGGGGTGAGGTAGCACCTTTAAATAACATGTAACTAATGCGTGATATAAAAACTACACTCACAAAAGTCAGCTAGAGAGAATGATAAGCGTAGAAAACTTATTAATCAAGAACCATTGCAAACATGATATCGCAATAACAAGCGAAGTAAGACAAACTGGTTCGTCAATAAATCCTGTTCCTGCACCAATATATAATCCCGATGTGCGACAACTAAACTGTGTTGTATGCGGAAGCAATAAACATCAAGGAGATTGTAGTAAATACAAAATTTGCGAAACCGAGAGGGTGAAACATTTTTTTAAAGTCTCGCGCTTCTTCAAAGATGATGTGTTTACTCGCACTGCTGGCCTTAGTGATTATATTAATGTTCTGGCGAAGGACCTTCTCTATCACCCCGCTTGTATACATACATATTTTAATCACTATGAAAGTCAAATGAAAAAGTTATCAGCATCTAGTGATGGAGAAGCAACAAAGTTATCTAAAGAAGAAGCAATTGCGGTTGTTATAAATGAGATCACTCCACAGTTGAAATAAGGAATTGGTTTTACTTTAACTGAAATTAGTGCAAAACTTAATGAAACTCATGATAACAAACTTTTCACAAATAAGAATGTATATCAATCAACCTTCACTTCATTAAAAATACAAAACCTATTCCTGTACAAAAAGATAAATTTTGGTCTTCTAGTTCCAACAAAGTCAAACTTCAAGACTGTTTTAAATCATATTTACTAGAAAAATGCAGCAATATATGGCCAAATATGCAGGTATTCTGTAGTGCAACATCGTTTCCTAACCCAACCACACGCATGTCCATACAGCAAGTCAATTTAATACAATCCCACGAAGAACTACAATTTGCCATGGCAGAGGAGGTATTATGCCCCATATTAAACATACAATAAACAGAGGGTATCAGAGAGTGATGGTATCATCGAATGATACACACGTTCTGGTTCTTCTGTTATACCATTGGACTACCTTCAAGAATGTTGGATTGAAGGAATTGTGGATTCGTCTAGATGTTTAAGCTACGACGCGCTAAGTTCCCGTTCATATAATGGCTGAACGAATTGCAATATGCCATGTACTTCCTGCTTTACACTTCCTAACTGGGTCAGGCTGCACTAGCAAAGTAGGTACAAAATATGCTGGAATTGCAAGTACACCCGAAGCATTTCTCACAAACTTCGGAATTCCTGCGAGTGAAGTAATGGAGCAGTCGATACAATTGGCAGAAAAATATCTCGTGCAAGTTTTGAAAAAGGGATAAATTTGTAAAAAAATTGACGAATTACGAATGTTTATTTACACACATGAGAAAAACATTTCCATAGACGAACTTCCATCAAACAGCGCAGCAATTAGATCACACATTTTAAGGTCCTACTATAACACACATAACATGTTTAAATGATGACGTCACGCAACTTGATTCTATACAGTTTGGTTATGAAGATGTAGGTGATTGCCTACAGCCCTCACGTACAACTTCACTGTCCTCCCAGCAACGAACTTGTGGCTAATGGCTCATGTCTAAAGTGTGCAAGAGATTCATGTTTATGTTTTTCAAATGGAATATCTTGTTGCATTTACTGTCATTGCAAAAGTGTAGCCATTATTGATTGTCGTAATAAGTTTTCTAATATTGCAATGTAAATTATTACGTCTGCTGTTTAAAATTATACATATAAGGAGTCATATATTGTTTTTTTGTTATATATTAGTCATGTCATATACTTAAACTAGTGATGTCATTGACTTATTCATTTTATGTTACTTCGTGTTTTATAAAACAATGTAAATCTGTTTAGTATAGAAATAAAAGATGTGGATTCGTATCTGTCTTACTAGATAATGATTAGTAACCACTTTTCAGTATTTATACTATAGGGAACGTATTTAACACCTTAGAAAACATGTAAAATGACACCTCACATGCCTATGCAGTGTATTTTCAATAAGCATCAAAGATGGCGTCGACTCTCCAAAATGGCCACTCGCACAGACCATTACCCATTTTTTTTTTAATCACTGGACAATTACCAACAATATCCAAATGGGTGAATCTCTGGTAAATGAATGACATACAGAAGTACGCTCAACGGTTGTATCATAAGTGTTAGTGTATTTGAATTCTACGATGTTTAATGATTTAGTATAGGACTATAGGAGACATCTATTGGTGAGGGTCAGAGTTCATTTCACAAGACAGAGATTTAAGAAGATGACGACATTGATGAGGTTTTGAAATAGGTACGTTTACAGCTAGGTTAGGGGAAACGAAATTTCGTAAATATTTTATTAGACTTGTCACATTCTGTGTGATGCTTACGAGTTATTAATAATAACACTTTACTTTTTATAATTTCTTAACAGAACCGAACAATCTTACGTATTACATCAGCTGTCAACTCTGTCTCTGGCCATTGTCAACTTTATGTAACTAAACTAACTAAAATAACAAGACCAGAAATTTCATTGCATTTTAAATTTGCCGCTATTTAATGCCTCTTTCTCGTTCGTCGAAAATTCAACATGGATTCAATTGGGAAAGACTGAGCATAAGCACACCTTATCTCTTACATCAAGGTTATACTTGAGGGGATATTATCAAGGCTGTGGTGTCTGATACAGAAAACGATGTTAGAAATGCCAGATAAGGCGGAGCTTCTCAACAGATCTACAGGGGCTCACAGTGATCAAGGTCAACCAGACAGCTTCTCCTTTCTAATCTAATCTGAACTTGGCAAAGAAATAAACAGTGCCGAGTGTTCTAAAAATTGAAGCACATAAATCTAAGGATAGTGCTGTTCCGAAATTGTTGTAGCTTGTCAGCACAGCGTAGCTTAAATTGAGACAAAGTTAGCGAGGTAAGAAGCGCCTACACCTACAGTACACACTAGTCAGTCAACTGGCTGCAAATAACAATTGTTCTTTTAATTTCATGGGTTATCTTTATTCGTTTGGTCTGAATTTAAAAAAACAGTTTACATCTTAATAATTATGTGTTAGTTAAAGTAGATATAAACCCTAATTACTAATCATTTTAATGAACTTGGACCAAAGTTTAAAAAACATGTGTTTTTGGCAAATAAAAGAATTCTGTGATAAATAAAGAAAGAAACTTTTCTATCTTCTCTTTGTCCACCTTATGTTAATTTTAAAATATGTTCGCAGTATTAAAAGAAACGCAATTAATCAAGGGGCGATAAAAAAGAAAATGGTTTATATAAAAAGGCCGGAGGTGTACGTATTGATAAAAAATTGTTTTACAAGAGATTTAAATAATGCTATTAAATTATTTACATAATTATAAAATTTAACGAAACCTATTAGATTACAAAAACACAAAGGACTTTGTTAGGATCACAATAAAGATCTGTGTTGAAATTTGCATATGAATTAAAAACCTTGATGAAAATATCTTTTTAGTAATCCAATTAGGGAATATAATTTAATTTTCATTTATATCCTGACATTCCGGAGCGTATATTCGCATTCTCATTTTGTGCAGTCATTGCGATAACACAGGATGTACAAATAAAATGCGAATTTCAAGTGAAAGGAAAATTACAGGGCCTTGGATTTACTTTAATGTCGAGATCTAGTTTATTCTTTCGTTTCTTGACGCTGACAATCCATTTAAGCAATAATGACGAATTAATGCGGAAAAATTAATTTTAAAAAATAAAAAATTAGGGAGTCAATGAAAATTTGGGAGTTAGTAGGTTTCATGCTTAATGTTAAAAAATTACATTTATCAAAAGATCTCTTACTTTTAGAGCGAAATGAAAAAAAAAAACAGAATATTCTAGGATCTCTATAGGCATTAAAATTAATCAAGAACATCGACGTTGCGTAACGTCATTCCATCCTAGTTGTACTTTCATTTCCCTCTTTTCGGTACTTATATACTGCACACTTTTGTGTTAAAATACTCCAATAGTCTCTAATAATCGAGTACATCTCTGGCAGATTAGACAAGTACCCGGGTTCTAACAAAGTAAACGTGCCTCCGAGACAGTTTCGGATAAAATGACGTCAGAACTTTGAGCGGGACGGTTCATGTTTAAAACAGCATATTTTTGAAACGACTTATCGGATCGACCTCAAATTTTCAGTGTTATAATTATTCGACGATTACTTCGCATAAACGTACTAAAAAGTGAAATATGAAAGGGTATAGCCGGAAAAGTTAGGGAAATGTGCCCCCGCACTTACTTAGTTAAAATGGCTTCCAGATGATGCAGTTTATAGAGAATATTATACGGTAAAAATTTTAACCCGCTATCTTTTTTCCACCTACGAAGGTGGAAAAAAAATAATATGTCTTCAATTATTATATTTCTTTTTCGGTTTCTATGCAACCGATCGATTTGAAATTTGGCACGAGTATTGCTTGCCTGGAGATAACTTACTCCAAAAAATAAAGTCATTTTATGACCATTTTAACCATCGGAACAAAATATAAACTTTTTTTAGAGGACAAAATGGTGGCTACCCTTCGTGGTACAATCACCATTCTATGAAATATTATGTCTTGACACTTCGTCATTATCATACTAAATTGTCAGATTTTTTGCTGTGGTGGAACAATATGGAAAAAAATAAAATTGGGTAAAATAGAATATTTACACACCTCTGAGTTGTAACAGTTAATACTTATAGCCTTACAAGGTATTGTTGCATATCTACAACCGACCGCGGGTGCCAATGCGATGTTGCCAAGTCTACTTTTTTCCCAGACGTACGGAAATTCGGCACAATCTGGCAATACCACTTCTGGAGGTCCCAGGGGCGAAGTATTAACTCTCTAGGTGCTTGGGGAAAAGTTTAGCAACGAATGATGTTCATTGTAATTACTGTCGCATTACGACATCTAAAAAACGACGTACTGAACCAGGTGAAGAAAGTGAGGGAACGATCGAAGAAGACCAGCCTTTTGTGCCTTCGACATCTTCTAGCACTACGAGTAGTGACTTTGACGAAACAATGGAACTGCCATTGCAAAGACTCGTTGCTACACATAAATACTGT
Source organism: Rutpela maculata (assembly GCA_936432065.2). Lineage (NCBI taxonomy): Eukaryota > Metazoa > Arthropoda > Insecta > Coleoptera > Cerambycidae > Rutpela > Rutpela maculata. Next base: position 233,245,502 of record OW386286.2, read on the forward strand.
TGCATATGTGGTGATGATAAAGAACTGACCGTAATACCCACTAATGTGAGCAAGCAATACTCGTGCCAAATTTCAAATCGATCGGTTGCATAGAAACCGAAAAAAAAAATGTAATAATTAAAGACATATTAGATTTTTCCACCTTCGCAGGGGTAGTAGCGGGTTAAAATTTTTACCATACAATATACTCTATAAACTGCATCATCTGGAAGCCATTTTAACTAAGTAAGTGCGGGGGCACATTTCCCCAACTTATTCGGCTATACCCTTTGACTAAATGACCCCACCCCATTGCAGATCGCGCGAGTGCGCGATCCAACGCGATGAAAAATTAAACTATACAAAGTTGAGTACAGGGACGCGTTAAGGGCCGGGCAACCCGAGCGGCTGCCCGGGGCGCCGACTCGGAGGGGCGCCAAATTGAAGGCAAAAATTGTTAATTATTTTTAATATACCTTTTTTAATTTAATAATAGTTTTCGTTGGAAAATAATATCAAATAATTCAAAAATGTAACGCAAATATGTTTGTTTAGCTCTAAGACACCTCACTACTCATACCTCAAGCTTCCTCTCCTATTATTGACTGACACGGAGTTTATCATTAAAGATTTTGCATAATTGAAGGCAGGCAACGTGCACTTTTCATCCGGAAAAAATTCAGAATATTCAGAAAATTGTTATACCAACATTAGTTGCATATATTTCATATCTTTTACAGTTTATAAATAAATAAATGTCAATTTGTTTTGTATGAAATATTAAAACAATAAGAAGGAACCTTCCTCTAAGTAAACTTGTGTCGGGGGTCCTCCCACTATAATAGCGTTCAGATGGTGTAGACAAAATTTATACTTTATACAAATTAATTATTATTAATAGTATAGGAAATAGCGTGCAAATTCGACGACGAGTGGTTACCGTCTGTCAGTCGGTAATCGAAGAGACCATATAAATACAACATTTTTTTCTCTCTGGAACTTTTTGGCATGGTGGGGGGGTTAGGGAGGGGGGGAGAATTTATTTTTAAATCGAATGATTATCGATATCTGTCCGCATAGGTAGTTAGTATATGTACTTCACATACCCCAATTACGCTGGCAGACGAAACTTCCGAACGGCGCGCGCGCTAACCGGAAAAAGAAACTAAATTTTTTTTTCTTTTTCCGGTTAGTGCGCGCGCCGTTCGGAAGTTTCGTCTGCCAGCGTAATTGGGGTATGTGAAGTACATATACTAACTACCTATGCGGACAGATATCGATAATCATTTGATTTAAAAATAAATGCCCCCCCCCCCCCAGAGAGAAAGCATTTTTGTATTTATATGGTCTCTTCGATTGCCAACTGGCAGACGGTAACCACTCGTCGTCGAATTTGCACGCTATTTCCTAGACTATAATAATATGTTGTAAATGCACATTGAGGTGTAAACATAAATTACTTGGGAATCGTTTATTGAAATGCAACAAGAATATCTTTTTATTTCTAATGATATGAAAATATTTTTTTACAAGAATTTTTATAAATATGTAAAAATAAAAAAGTTGGGGGTAAAATATTGATAGCCACCCCCTAAAACTACCCCTTAAGCAGAAGAGTGGGTTTGATTGGTACTATGTAAATTGATACTATGTAATTGGTACTATGTAAATTGATGCCCATATCTAAATTTAAAATATGACCTATATATTTTAAAGCGATCAGAAAGACATTGCTGAAAAACTGATATTTGTAATCCCCCTTTAAAGGGGTATAATTTCCTTATTGTCTATTTAGAGTATCTTTATTTTTGGATGAATTATCAGCCACATAAATATATCCAGAGACAATTTTGGACCACTGTATATACAAGGTTCTGTTAGTCCATGTGTTAAGTTAAAAAGTAGAGTGTTCGCTTGGTCCGAAAGGATATCCTTGCACTTTAGTATGTAGTACGTCCGTGAAATTTCTGTGATTATCTCAGGGAGGGGCGCCAAAAAGTGCTCCCGCCCAGGTGGAAAATTTATCTTGAGCCGCCCCTGGTTGAGTATATGTCCAAATTAGCAGTAAACGCGCGGTAAGACGGCCAGACATGATCGCGTCGCTTCATCGAATGTTTTGCTTTTCAAACTATTTTGTTTTTCGTCGCTCGCTTGCTCGCGCGTATGTGTTTGCAAATATATCAGATCCTCGGTCAGAATTATTTATTTCTGAAGCTCAGAAACTGTCTATTCTCTCAAACAAGTAGGGCTCCTTTAAAAAATTACTCGTAGACAAGGAATTGGACACATGAATAAAGATGCTGAAATCTTCCAAATTTTAGCCTGTTGCGTGTTTAGGGAACTGCTTTATTTTTCTTTAATTATCATTTAATATTATTAAAATTTATTATTAATACAATCTATAGAGAAAAAAGGGGGGGGAGTGGGGGGATGGGGGGGGAGGTTACCCGTGAATAATTCCTACAAGGAATTTTTGTTTATATAGGGTGTTTCATTCATAATTGAACATACGCTAACTGGAGAATCCTTAGTCCAAAATATGAAGATTTAACCTGAAACATTTAGATAAAATATGCCTCCTTACTGAGATACAGGGTGGCAAAGTTGTAATTTTTTTCTTTTTTTTTTTGCAATATCCCAACTACCTCTTGACAGATGTTCTCCCAATTTCGTAAGGAAATATTTTTTAAGCTAAGAAACAATAATTTATGTATTACACTACGCTAGCCCGTGGAGGGCGCCTCATGAGCTATACCTAATGAAGAATATTTTTTCTCTTTTTTTTACGAAACGTAGTGGCACTTTCGACTGGAAAATCTCATGCAAGAGTCATCACCAAAGCATACTTTTCAATAAATACAATTTTTCCTTTTCAAATTGGGTTTGTTTTCAAAGAATTTTTGAGATCTATGGGGCAGTTTTCTCGAAAACGGTTGGAATTATCAAGTTCTATCAAGTGTACCTTTTTTACGTAGAAATGATTCCTGCATGAGATTTTCTAGTCAAAAGTGCCACTACGTTTCGTAAAAAAAAAGGGAGAAAAAATATTCTTCATCAGGTATAGCTCATGAGGCGCCCTCCACGGGCTAGCGTGATCTAATACATAAATTATTGTTTCTTAGCTTAAAAAATGTTTTCTTACCAAATTGGGAAAAGATCGGTCAAGAGGTAGTTGAGATATTGCAAAAAAAAAATACAATTTTGACACCCTGTATCTCAGTAAGGAGGCACATTTTATCTAAGTGTTTCAGGTTAAATCTTCATATTTTGGACTCAGGATTCTCCAGTTAGCATATGTCTAGTTATTAATGAAACACCCTGTATAATGTAAGGTGTCATAATTATTAATTAATGTTTTCCATAAGAATATCGTTCCCGCTATGATGAAAAAATGACGGTCAAAACCTCCTTTCTCCTTTCTGTTAGTTCCTTTCCTGTTAGTTCTGCCCCAAAAATTAGGTATTATTATTATTATTATTATCATTATTGTAGAAAATGAAAAAAGCTGCAACTTTTATTTAATCTATTTTTCTCCATTGTTACCATCAGAATGGTGAAAATTTTTGCTCCGCTGCGGATTTTTGTAATTATCTATCTCCCCGTTGCTCCTATGCCATCTGGAATTATCTAGAGAATGGTGGCGTCATCACAGAAAAATCGAGATCTGTCATTTTTAGGTATAAAAGACCGACCGCATTCTCAGCGAGTAGTTCAGAAAGTTCAGAAAGTATAGAAAGTGAGGTTAAGACTTCAAAGATAAACAAAGTGATAAACATTGTGATTTTAGTCAGTAAAGTGTATTTAAATTAATAATAGTATTGTGAAGTATCCAGTAAATATTTAATAAAGTGTGTTAGTGGACATCTCTTGTTATAATTTTTGGAACCCACGGATTTTGCGAGGGTGGTTTCCTAAGGGTGGAAACACGTTACAAATTGGTGTCAGAAAGCGGAATTTTATGACAAGAGGAGCTCTGAAGTTGTGCTGGAGTGTTCGAGAAGTATTCTCGAGGTTTAGTGCTAACACGGAGGACTCATTTACTGGACATTTGTTCGAGGGTTATTTTCGAACAGGAAAATAGTGTTAAGTGCATTTTTGAGACATTCTAGAACTTTTCTATTTGGACATTAGTGGAGATTATTAAATTCTCTGAACTGGATAGTGACAAAAGACTCTGGATAAGACTTTTTCGTGCTATTTCGAGATTTTCTGGAAAGTTCCATTACCGATATTGACGTGACAGTTAAATTTATTTTATTTTAATTTCATCGTATGCCCGTAACAACAAGAAGTAGGGCATCCGATAAACAAATACAGGACTTATTCGAACAATTCCAAAAAATGATGGCACAGCAGCGCCAGGAGGAGGAAAAACGGCGTCAGGAAGACAAAGAAGAACAGGAGAGAAAACGTCAAGAAGAGCGAGATGAATTAAAGAAAATTATGGAAGACCAGGAAATAAGACGTCAAGAAGAAAAGAAAGAGCGAGAAAAACGACGTCAGGATGAAGAAAGAAGACGCCAAGAAGAAAAGGGAGAGCAAGAAAGACAACGTCAAGAGGAGAAAGAGGAACAAGAAAGACGACGTCAAGAGGAGAAAGAGGAACAAGAAAGACAACGTCAAGAGGAAAAAGACGAACTCAGAAAAATAATGGAAGACTTGGAAGAAAGACGCCAGGAGGAATTAAGGAAAATCCTGAGCGATCAAATAAAAATACAACAGGACGCAATCATTTTTGTCAAGGAAGAAGTTAAAGAAGAGATAAACAAGGTCGAAGAAAAAGTAGATAAGGTTGAAGGAAAAGTAGATAAGGTAGAAGAAAAAGTAACTGAGTTTGAAGTAGAAATAGACCGGCTTAAACGACAGTTGAGAGATAGAGGAAGCCAGCAGGTGGTATCATCAGGTCAGCGACTAAAACCTCCTTCTTTTGACGGCCAAAGTTCCTGGACGACGTACAAGAGGCAGTTTGAGGCAGCAGCATGTGCGAACAACTGGGATAACGAGGAAAAGGCCATGCATTAGTTCTGGCGTTAAGGGGCCAGGCCTCAGAGTTGCTTCAGACTATCCCAGTGGATAAACAAAGGGACTTCAAAGTCTTGGAAGCTGCATTGAACTTGAGATATGGCGACCAACATCTTGCCCAATTATACCAGGCTCAGCTGAAATCCCGGATGCAAAAAGCTGGGGAAAGTTTACAAGAATTTGAAGCTGCGATAGAGAGACTGGTACACCTGGCGTATCCGAGTGCACCTAAAGAATTCCAGGAACAATTAGCCGTGGGGGCCTTTTTAGATGGTATAAGGGACGAAGAGGTCAGGCGAGTTTTGAGGCTGACAAGACACCAAAGTAGTAGCGAAGCTTTGGTGCGTGCACTTGAAGTAGAAGCCGCCTACAGAGATACTCCAAGGTCGAGAGTGCGAGCTGTGACTCTCGAAGAATCGCAACCAGAAATGAACCAGAACTCTATGTTGACGGAGATGCAGAAAATGTTTACCAAATTATTGAACAAAGTGGATGATCTTAGGGAGCAGAGAAAACAACAAAATAAAGGAAAGCCGAGTGGAGGTATTAAATGTTACAACTGCGGCAAGGTAGGACACATGAAGCGAGACTGTCGACAGCAGAATTCGGAGAGTCGAGTAAATGCTGTGAATCTTGAAGAGAAGCAGGAAAACAGTACCAAGGGGGTTGTTCTGGCTAGGGAATGCAGTGACCCCAGAGAAATAAAGATTTCCCAGCTTCGAAGAATCGCAAGCAGTCTGTTGTTGCATGGATATGTGAACGGAAGAAAATGTTTGTTTACCATCGACACAGGTACTACGTCATCAATAGTACGGCCAGGATTTATATCGGGCATAAAGATTACCAAGAGGCAAAATGAAGAAGTGATCGTCCGGATAGCTACGGGGGACAGGGCTACGGTTCATGGAGAAGTAGACCTGGGTTTGCAGATTGGGCATTTGAGGTTCGACCACAGGGTCATCGTGGCTGACATTACGGATGACTTCATTTTGGGACTGGACATTATGGAACAGTATGGATTTATTGTTGACGTAGGAAAGCGAATGTTAAGGACTGGGAACGAACAATTTATTCTGTCAAAAGTGAACGACCAATGCGAGAAAACCAGGCTGTTGACAACGCAGGCAGTCAAAACTCCTGCATTATCCAGAAAACCAGACAAGGAAGATTGCAAGCGCTACCCTCAGGTGAGAAAATTGCCGAACATGGTTAAAGTCAACACTGTCAAGGTCGATCTTCCAGACAGTTGGTCAAAGAAAACTCTGAGGCAAGAGCAATTGCGTGATGTAGAAATAGGACCCATGTTGCGAGCAAAAGAAGAGGGAACGCGTCCAGCATGGAAGGATGTTTCCGACACAGAAGTGGGGCTGAAGGCTTTATGGTCACAATGGGATTCACTTACAGTCGTAGACGGGCTTTTAAGGAGAGCATGGGAAAGCCCAGATGGGAAGCAGGTTGCCATACGTCTAGTGATTCCCAGGTGTCGTGTACCAGAAGTACTCCAGAAAGCGCACAATAAAACGTCCAGCAGACACTTCGGCATAAACAAGACATTGAGTAGAGTACGGGAACAATTCTATTGGGTTAATAGTCGCCAGGATGTGGAGGCCTGGTGTCGCAAGTGTAAGAATTGTGCTGCCCGTGGGGAACCATTTTCCATGAGCAACTACAGAAATGGAAGTCGAGAACAGCCAAAGAATGATCGAGAGCAGATGAACAGAACTAGTAACCGCTTGAAGGCTCGTTATGATCAGAATGCCAGTACAGGGGGATTCAAGGTGGGGGATCCGGTTTGGCTGTACAACCCACAGCGGAAGGAATGGAGATCCCCGAAATTTCAACCTCCTTGGGATGGACCGTATACTGTTATTACCCGAATTAATGATGTCGTCTATCGTATTCAACGAAACAAAAAGTCCAAGATGAAGATCGTACACTTGGATAGACTGGCGAAGTATGTGAAAGGGGCTGAATTGCCTGACCGGGACGTTCAGGCTTAAGGAGGGGGCAGTGTAATATGTTGCAACCCCTTAAAATTTAAGGTTATGTTGGTTACTAAAAAGTAGTAGTATTTGCACCTACTCGAGAAACCTACCAGAAGTTAGTTCTGGTGACATCTGGAATTATCTAGAGAATGGTGGCGTCATCACAGAAAAATCGAGATCTGTCATTTTTAGGTATAAAAGACCGACCGCATTCTCAGCGAGTAGTTCAGAAAGTTCAGAAAGTATAGAAAGTGAGGTTAAGACTTCAAAGATAAACAAAGTGATAAACATTGTGATTTTAGTCAGTAAAGTGTATTTAAATTAATAATAGTATTGTGAAGTATCCAGTAAATATTTAATAAAGTGTGTTAGTGGACATCTCTTGTTATAATTTTTGGAACCCACGGATTTTGCGAGGGTGGTTTCCTAAGGGTGGAAACACGTTACAGTATGTAGTAAAAACTACTAGAATAGATTGTCGATTATAAAATTTAACAAAACTTTTCTTTCACGTACAATACACAGACAAAAAAAATCTTGTAGGAATTACTCACCGGTCAAATGACAGATTAACTGTATTATATGGGGGGATTACGAAAATGCTACAAATTGGGATTACCATTTTTATTGATTAAAAAAAGTAGTAGTTAATATTACATTAATAGTTTAACTACTTTTAAACAGTAATTTGAGTCGTTGATACTCAAAACAATATAGGTGTATTCACAACTACCTGTAAGTACTTATAGTTAGTAGTTAAATTGTAGTTAACTACTTGGCAGCTCTGCTTCAGAGGGAGCTTCACACCGAAGGTTCAAGCCCCGTCAAAGAATTACCATGTGGTAAATTCAACTTAAAATACTTACCCCCATAATACTGCCGTGATTAGCAAAAACGCAGTATCTACGGAGAAGTAATGATGGAGGAAAACAACATTTCCTTTTTTTCTACAGCCGTAGTAACTTAAACGATTTTGATGTGGTTTTGATATCAAAATTTCTTGTATTTTACTAACAAAATAGTATTTTTCTCAAAAATTAAGAAGAAATTGCAATTTATATGTCAGACACTGTGTTTTTCCTAAGCAACAAACATAAGGAGTGTCAAAGCTTGCCTAAGAATAATGCGGTACTGCGTTTTTACTAAGTACTTTTGAACATTTATTAATTATAAGTTTGTGAAAATGCAACTGAAACTACCATTTAGGCTTCATCTCTATTATGAAATATATATTACAAATAACTACATACTAACTAACTACATATTTTTCTTAAAGCAAAACAAGAACAAACTTAGTTTTTAACTCTGTTTTAATAATTTCTGGTTGTTATGTTATTCCAAAATTCTTTTCTATTATCTGGCATCACCCCACTCAATTTTTTTAGAATATTTTCCTCTTTTTTTAAAGGAAATCTACAAGTTCCACTTAATTGCTCCGGTAATTTCATACCATTTGGCTTAGTTGCCTTTATTTAAAGAAAATCTACAAAAACCGTGGAAGCCATAGCTTGCGCATTTTATGACCCACTTTCAAATTATCCCAGGAGATTTCTATATATAACGCCGAACTAATAGCTATATTAGAATCACTCGAGTACATAAACAATTTGGAAGAAACAAGGGACTTTATAATCTTAACGGATAGCAGAAGCTCAGTGGATACAATAGCAAACATCTTACATAATTCTAAAGTAAACTACATAATAGTAAATATAATTAATAACTTACGATCGCTGCAGATAAGAGGGAATAAAATAACTATATCATGGATAAAAGGACACTGCGGACTAGAAAACAACGAAACAGTGGACCAAATGGCTAAAGCGGCGTTAACGGACCAAAGCATAACAAATTACTTGATCCCCTGGGAAGACATATTTGTTAAATTAAAACTAAAAATATTAGACGTTTGGCAGGACACCTATTATAATGATAATAAAGACAAATATTACAAGGACATAAATCAAAATCCCAACAGTCGCCCTTGGTATAGCAAATATGAATATAGCAACAAATGCTTTATAAAGACTCTAAGCAGGTTAAGAATAAGTCATGGCCTATTTCCTTACCACCCGTTTAAAATTAAATTATCAGAGACACCAAATTGCAACTGTGGAGAGGTAGGAACTGCTCAACATTTAATTCTGGAGTGTACGGAAAGGCAAAATTCTATAAACGTTTTATTAACTAAAATTTACAATTTAAAAATTCAAACTCCAATCAACCTGCAAAGTTTATTAACAGAATGCAATTATAAAGTATATTTAGCTATGTATGAATACCTTTGCAAAGAAAAAATAAAAATATAACATGTCCTTTTACTTAAAAATATTATTGTAAAATAGATTTAAGTACATATGTATTTGGAAAAAAAAATAAGAACAGCAAAACAAAGAAAGAATGTCTAGTTTAATACGTAGACAAATTCATTAATACTCCTTCTGTCTTACTTAGTGTTCAATCAACCTTAACTGTCCGTGATTCTGTGTTCTGTGTATATGTATCAAATCACCATGACGAACCCCTTGGAGTAATGGTATCCCTGTATAACACATCCTTATAAAAAAAAAACTTAAACAAAAAACAAAAAATAGAAGAAAAAGCAAAAAAAAAGGGGAAAAAAATAAAAAAATCAAATAAGCTGTTCAGAAAAAATGAATGAAAAAAAAAGTAGTTACTTAAGTATTAAAATTTTAAGCAAGTGATTTGTAAATTTGCAATACTCATTTAGAATCAGGAGCAATCAATATATGCGCTAACTCATTTTCTCTCTCGTTTGATTTTCATTACATATAGAATTTGACTTGATGGTCTTGTCTACACTTTTTCTTATTAGGATATACAAATTCAACATGACGCTGTGCGAATGGCCAAGTAGCCTTAGCCATCCTCTAGAATTTAGATAGATAGATAGAAGAAAATCTAAGCAATTCTTTGGTTTAAATTCAAAATACGTCACTTTAAAGAGGTTAAATTTTCCTCGACGTGCAGTTATTTGCATAATATCTCTTAGATAAATATGATTTATTTGATGTTTTAGTTTTTGTTGGAAGACAAATGATTTCCAGGTATAGAAATCTTGAAATCCCATGTTTTTACATTTACTGCACCTTTATTTGCTTGTGTTACAGCATCTACAAAATCTGGAAAATCATAAGTTTTGCCTTGCTTTTTTAATGACAGCTCCACCTGATGATGGAAGCACAAAAGTAAACAAACAACATAACCTCTTTTCATGTCGTAACAGACAAAACATGCGTGCTTAGTAAGAACGCAGAAAGTCATACATGCTTAGGAAAAACGCCGTGCCTGACATCTAGATGCTGCATTTTTACTAAGCATGCACCTATAGTTTTGTTGGATACGGCAAAATAGGTGTCTTTTTCTATAGTTTGGGTGGTACATACGGCATTTTTGTGAAGTTCTATGGATCGAAAACGTAAATTCAAGCAAGGATATGTAAAAACACGTTGTAGATACGGGGTTTTTGCTAAGCATGGCAGAATAGTGGTAAGTGATAAAATACATACAATCGCATTCAAAAATATTTATATGAATTATTTATTGATGCATTGTTTTAAAAATTTATTTGCGGATAATTTTACCATCGAAGCCTTAGTCTTAAGGTATTATTATCTCGTCTACTCACCTTGTTTGTCAAAGATCGATAATGTTAGTTTAAATTGTTAAAATATAGCCAAACCAGAATCATCTCAAAATATATATTTTATGTAGATTATTTCCTACTAGCAAACAATTCAAATAACAAATAAATATTATGCATGGAACACGTTGATTACTTTTCCTGTAGAAGCATACATTTTTAGTCATTCTCCTGTTAGGTGGAAGTGTTGTACATTTAAAACTGTAACTATATCGAGAAGACAACTGGCTATTAAATTCAGACATTTTGCGGGTGATGCTACCTATGTCTAGCTTACAGCTAAAGTACAACAGGCTTCATTAATTATGAATATTAGTTCCAATCTATGTATACTGTTGAACATGATTCAGAGCGCCTACAAAATTACTGTCGATAAACTCTATGGTGTAATATAAAGTGTATAAGCCAGCATTATGAACTACTATCTGTAACAACCCAGGAAGAAAATTATGATACAATTAAGGCTTATGTTGGCAACTATATGATTTTTCTCTTCAGTTTATTTTTTTCTATATAATAATTGTAATTATATATAATTGATAAATTATTTGCTCAACAGTATTTTTTTTAGTACAATAATCGTTACAGAGTAAAGTATGGAAGACAATAATAGGGAAATTAAAAATACACCTGATCAATTCTATTGATGGATTGGGTGGTCTCAGAGTTGTGCTTATCATTTCAGTACTGGCTGTATAACTGTTATCTTTAATAATATTGGAATTTTAAACTAAGACAAAATATAAAAAAAGATTAATTACTTCCATGTCCAGTGGAAGTAAAGTCACGCATTTTTTTTTCATTTTGATTGTTCAAATTAGGCTTAGAACGTCATGAAACGTCAAGATTTTAAGTTTGAGCAAAAAAAATCTGTCTGTCGTTCTGTCGGTCTGAAGGTCTGTCTGTCTGTCTGTAACGTTTTACAGAATTACTCTTGAACCGTTTAAGATATTGGCTTGAAATTTGGTACACGCATGTATTTTAACGAGATCTTGAACTAGATTATATTTTGATCTTATTCCGTTGAAGGGATAAGGGGATAAGTTGATGTAAATTTGGGGTAAATCAAGTAAATCAAGCAAGTAAAAGTCCATGAAATTAGTATTTAGTATATATAAGAGAAACTAAGGTCTCAAAAAATTTTTTGGCATTAGCCACCTTCACTACCACCCTCACCCCATTATTAAAGGGGGTGAAAAAATAAAATTGTGATTTAGTGTGTATAAAAGAATCAAAGGCCTCAATTTTTGTTTACATCATCCACCCCCAGTACCAAAAACCCAACCCCACACTATCGATATGGCATACCGTTTTATATGGGTTTTTGGAGTAGATGATTTCAAATATTATATTATTAAAGTTCCATAAACAATTATTTCCACATACAAAATTTTTTTCGTTGTGAGAAACTTGGATAGAAAATCTGAATGTGGAAGTAGTGATTCCTTGGGCATCGGTTTTTTTTAAATGCATTTCATTAGCAAACATTGATTTCTTTTTGTGTTTCTCCTTTTTGGGATTTCTGCCATATTTGTACTTTCTTCTAGAATGCCCATGGAATCTACAAAATTAATACATAATATCTAGTATACTACTTCAAAATATCTTCCACCCTCTGACTTTTATGTCAAAGGAACAGTTAGAGAGTGTTTTTGGAAATGATATGAATAAAACTAAAAATATTATAATAATGTTTCGGAAACCGAATCTCTTTTCTTTCTCAAAAAAATATTTTATTTGCTGTGTATATCAACCAGATAGCTTTAGAAATATGTTACATTCAATATACATAGACACTTCCTACTTACACAGAACTGTTGATGTAGTTGATAATTTTATTTTAAACAATATTGAATTTACACAGTTCTCTTGTTAACATTGGTGATGAGGTCGCACAAACATACAATTCGATATCTATTTATGCTGATTGAAGAATATTATGGATGATTCTTCATTGTTTCTTTTTTTTTAATCCTCTTATTTTCTTATTTTTGACGCATCCTAATTTATTCTATATCCGTTCTCCCAAGCAAATCTTCGTTCTATGAATTTTAGTCTTCATTTTCAAATTCTTGTCTTCACACAATTAATTGTACACTGAAAAATCCGGACAACTCACCCACATAATGTTATTTATTGCACTCACGTGGAATACTATAAATATGGTTTCTTAAATTTTGCTCCTAGTTTATTAGCGGTTTTGTATTCCTCAAAGTAGTCAAAGGAAGGGTGGCGATAAGGCCCTTATTTGACCCCCACAACAACACTTTTTTTAAATTCGGGGCAAGATAAAAAATTACTATTTTTCCAAACTTCAACATTTGAACGACGAACAATATACATTTTACGTAGTTCGAATTTTTATCATCCAGATCCAAAGTACGGGAAAATCACCATTTTTTTGGGCTTTTGGTCGGTTATCTTACACCGAGCACAAGAGAGCACAACAAAGATTTTTAAATATGTAGTGTGAGAACGTAAAATCTTTGACATATATAAGAATCAAAGTGTTTCTCGCTTCTTCTTAACTAGGGCGAAACGAGGGTCTTATCGCCACCTCTCATTTCTCAGTGCCGGTGTTTATTTGAAATGCCGTACTAACATCAAATTTATCACTTACATGGTGTATTTTTCAGATAATCCATATACATAAGGAATTATTGTTGTAACGTTTGTTTGCTATACCTTACTGTTATTCTCAATGTTTATAAAAGTTCTATCAACAAAGACTTCAGAGTATTGATTGTTTCTAAGAAATGGTTTCCATTGTTTGGTTCTTTATTAGAAGAAATTATTTTGGCAGTGTATAATAATAATAATAATAATAATAATAATAATAATGTCTTTATTAACCATAATTACACAATATACCAAATATAGATAAAATAAAATATATACAATATAATCACAGTTAATTGGCGAAGTTCACTTATTGAAGAAAGTGCTCTTCCACTTAACCATACAATATAATAATAAAACATTTATGTAATAATGCTGTGTAATTATACATGATTTTTTTTTTGTCTTTGACTTTGAAAGCAATATACGGGACATACAAATAAATAATATACAAATATTTTTAAATAAACAGTTGATAAATATGAAATACGACGGTAAAAATACGGTATCTGCGAAAACTTAACAAAGTTAAAATGAAAATAAAAATATGTGGCTTGCGTTTAAATTATTATATTAATGATCGTAATTCATATCCATTATGTATTTTTTCATTTCTCTTTTGAAAGAGCTATATTTAAGAATCTTTATTCTCTGTAGGATGGGGCTATAAAGCTTAGTGATGGTATATGAGAACGATCTCTCATATAGAGCGGTCGTATGCAGTGGGGGTGTTAACAAATTTCTGTTTCTAGTATTTACTTGATGTACAGTACCTCGTGGTACTATTTTATCAAATAAATACTGTGGGATCTTGTGCTCCAGTAGTTTGTGGTAGAAGCAACAAGTATGGAATATTCTCCTTTGATGCATTGTCATCCATTGTAGTTCCAAAATTTTACTAGATATGGAATCATATCTATTTATTCCAAAAATATACCTTACACAAGAGTTTTGCACACGTTGTATACGTATTTCGTCTGTTTTTGCTAAACAAGGATGGTAAACTATATCTACATAATTAAAATGACTAAGAACTAGTGAGTTACACATCATTGTCTTTGTTTTTTATCTAATATAGCGGAACATCCATACAACAATTTTAAATTAGAATACGATTTTTTAATAGAGTTAGTTGTATTCTGTGAAAATCTTAAATCAGCATCGATGCACAGTCCTAAATTAAGAGTTATATTCACATTTTCTAATTTTTTCGAATCTAGTTCAACATTTAAGTTTAGTTTACACATTTCTCTTTGCGGCTTACTTCCAAAAAACATTATTTTCGATTTATCCGGATTTAGTTGAAGGCAGTGATCAGTAGAAACTTGAAGATGAAATTTTAGAGGTATATATAGTAAATAATAAGGGACCCAATATTGACCCCTGTGGGACTCCGCGACAGATACTTAGTGGTTCGGATATATAATTTTCTAATTTGACGTATTGTTTTCGCTGACTAAGATAACTCTCAATCATAGCTGCGGCACTATTTGTGAATCCATTAAAATGAAGAATAGCTAAAAATAACTGATGGTTTACCGTATCGAAAGCTTTCGAATAATCTATTAATATTAGTGCTGTTAATTTATTGAAATCAATAGCAAAGAAAATATCATCAGTTACTTTTAGTAATGCTGTTACGCAACCATGGTTAGGACGAAATCCAGATTGATTATCTGGTATAATTTTATATTTCTCAATATGCTCTCTAATTTGTTCATTTAATACCCTCTCCAAAAGTTTCGACAATGCCGGAAAAATGCTTATGGGGCGCAAATCTTTGTAGTCACTTGGCTCCTTATTCTTAGGTAATGGCTTAACGTGTGCAATTTTCCAGTGTAAGGGGAAAATATTTTTTTCAATACAATAATTAATTAAATGAGTAAGATATGGAAGAAAAAATGGACAGCAACGCATCAACATATGTAAATTAATATTATCCGATCCTGTAGCATTAGATTTTATACTAAGTAAATGTTTATTAACCGTATCAATATCCACAACATGAAAATAAAATTCTCCTATATTTGGTTTTATATTATTTGCGTAATAATTTAATGTGTCGTTATTAGGTGTATTTATGTTGTGGCCAGCATTAACAAAAAACTGATTTAAACCATTTAAATCCTGCAAATGCTCAGGTATATCATGATTATTCTTTCGTCGATGAATGCCTAGTTCATTAAGAGTTTTCCAAATAGTCTTAGTATTGTTATTGCCATTACCATTGTTATTATTAGCAATTTTATTTTGAAAATATATTTTCTTCTCATTTTTTGTTTCTCTATTGACAAAATTTTTAATTCTTTTATAGTCATCCCAGTCAATATTATTTTTTGTTTTTTTAAATTTCATAAAAGCTTTATCTCTTAATTTCATAAAATGTTTTAAATTCTCTGTTAGCCATGGGGCATATTTTTTTGTAATTTTTGAAGTAATAATTGGAGCATATATATCAAATAGAGATATCACTAAGTTATTAAACATTTCTATTTTTTCATCTGTACTTTCTAAATAAAGAATTTGATTAAAATCAGTTCCCTGTAAATCGCGGTAAAATAAATCATGAGCAAAGTTTTTAAAATTCCTATATGTACAAAAAAACGGTGCAGAGCTTTCGAGATTAAAATCAAGTTTGCAAGTTACCATGCAATGATCGGACAAATTTGGAAGATCTGTTACAACATAATCAACTACCTTTACATTTTCAGAACAAAGAAATAAATCCAATAAAGTTGCGGAAGTCGGACCCACCCCCGTTGGTTCTACCACTACCTGCACTAAACCAAAAGATTCAAGTAATGTGAACATTTTAATATAGTTATTACTAGCTGTATTGAGAAAATCAATATTAAAGTCACCACCTCACAACACATAATCGTATTTTGGTACAAGTGTGCTCAATATATCCTCAAATGTATCAATAAATTTTACGACCGAAAATTGTGGACTTTTATAAACTACTCCTATCATATAAACATTTTAATGTACACCGACTGATTTGAGTTAAAATTTAAATATCAGTTGATATCTGTTGGTTTTCTATAAACGCCTGTTTCAATTATATTACTTACTCCTTTAATTAGAACATGCCAAAATAGTAATTCGTTTAGGCTTCCTACTTCTATTTTAAATTTTAAAAAAGTTTCCTTATTATTTAAACTATCTAAAAAAAAAAACTATCTAATAAATCAACCCTATAAAGCCAAAATGCAAAATGTCGTCGACATATATTCTCCAAATAACCGGTTTGTATACACAATTATGAACATGTCTAGTCTCAAAATCCTCCATAATGCTCCTTAAATATATTGCATAAAATTGGTAACAACGGAGATGCCGTTACCATACCGAAATAACAGTTTATAGAAATCATTTTCCAATTAAATATAAATTATTTCTCTACAGATGATTAAAAGTTCCATTATGCCATTTACACTTAATTTAGTTCTAGCTTCCAAATTATTATATTTCAATAATTTGTGTTTAATGATTATTAAATTTTGATCTACTGAAACATTGGTAAAGAAATTAAATACATCAAAATTGACCACGTAATATCTGTTGGTTCGTTGGGTTTTATGATTTATACTCAACTTAGGTTTTTACCATTTATTTACACAAAGATACATAATGGTACTTAGAACTACGTGTACAGTTGATTTCAGAAAAAACTGGTACAACTCTTGTAATCGAAAATATTAATAGTTTAGTTGTGTGCATATGTCTGTAAATAGGGCTGGCCAGGCATGTCGAGAGGGGGGTGGAGAAGAGGACCTGGGATTTTGGAGGAGACCGGTTTTCTTAGTGTTTTTAAACTTATTAAACCTTTCTTTTTTATTTTATTCAAATGGAATTTTTAAAAATAATTAGAAAATAACTTTTTCAAAACATTTTCAAGCCTGCCATATTATTGTTTAAAAAAATAATATTTGTTACGGATAATTCTACTAATGGTTGTAATTAGAATACTAACTGAATAATGATAATTCTATTTTTAAAATAAGAACACAAAAATACCACTTGAGATTAAAAAAAATGTAAACAATGCAAACTGAACATAAAAATACAATAAAAAAAATAAAATAAATGAACTTCAACTACGTAATACAGAATTAACTAATATTTTGTCATTGCTCCATTAGCGTCTAAAACTGCCTGAAGTCTTGCAGGCATGGACAAAATCAGATTTCTTGCAAGGTCAACTTCTTGCGAGAAGTTCTCCCAAGTGTCTTCAATTATCCCTTCCAATTCTTGGGCATTATTTGGATGGTTATTTAATTTTCTTATATGTTTCACCATTAGTCCCCAAACATTTTCAATTGGATTTAAATCCGGACTTTTAGATGGCCACGGTAACAACTCTATGTTTTTATTAAGAAACCATTGCCTGACACGATGGGCCGTATGTATGGAGCAGTTGTCTTGTTGGAAAATAAAATTATTTTCCGGAAACTCCTCTATTACTGACGGCAACATAATATTGTCTAATATTTCAATATATTTAATGAAATTGAGGTGACCACCACTGTTCCAACACACACCTAACCCATTTAGGCTCATCCAAGCCTAGACATTGACTGAAAACCTTCCTGATATTTGTGGATCGAAAGTATATTTTTCGTCGTATCTGGTGGAAGGAGGCCTATATACGCGAACATGTCCATCGTTACAGGATTTAAAAACCTTTTCGTCAGAAAAGACAACTTGTCCCCAGAAGTTTTCATCATTGATTATATAGTTGAGTGCAAAAATAATCCTACCCTGCTTCTTTTCTTCTGAAAGTTTGTATTTTTTTAGCCGCTGAACAACTCTTCAAGTCGCTTTGTAGTTTTATTCTTCTGCAAGCAGTAGACACAGAAGCAGGGAAATTTGTCTCTGAAATTGCATTTACTGCAGTCTGAAAAGGGTTTTCTCTTAGGTAATCTATAAGATTTTCATCTTCTTGATTATTGCTCTTTCTGGGCCTACCGGAATTAACTTAATGGGATACCGTTTGGTTGGTTTCCCATTGTTCTTTAACACTCATTATCGTGGTTTTACTCACATTGTATTCAGCAGCAAGTCTTCTTATGGACCAACTATCTTCAATTTTTAATAATGACGCCACTGATTAACGTCAAAGTGACATTTGTAAGATTATTAATATCAATCAAAGAACGAATGATTTACATAGCTAAAAGAAAGTGTACCAGTCTTTTTTTTTAAATCAACTGTACCCTCGATGAGAGTTGACTAGAATCTCCTACATTATACTTATTCTAATGCTAACCTAAATTGTTTTTTGTGCTTAACTAGTACATATACACAAATAATAACTAATACATAATATTTTGAGCTGTACTGGACTTGACCTAGTAAACAATTAATTTCATTAATTGTTTTCATTTGTTCATCGAGCACACTTTGTATCATTTTCATGAATATTGTTTTCATAAATTCCTTCCATAAGATATTATATACGAGTTGGTAATTGCAGTTAATGGATTAATGATTTTAATTAAGAAGTAAACTATGAAATTATATTTAATTTTCAACTTAATCAGTCGATATATGTTAATAGGGTTATTATAAGCTGATACGGCCAAAATTTCTTCTAATATAATATAATAATGAAATATTAAACAATGAGAAACGTTTTATCAAGAGTTCTTATAACAATTGATACCCTGAAGTCTTTGTTGATAAATTTTTATAAACATTACAAATGACAATCAGGTACGACAAAATCCCGAACGACTTTACTCAGCATTAATTCCATATATATAATATATATATGATTATTCCTATGCATGTTAGATCACTGTTTGCGTGATTGACTTTTTAAAAACTTTTTATTTAGTTACATGAGGAATCAACGTTGATTCCTGAATAAAAGATACAATTTATGTATGATACATTTAATATGAAGTGAGTATGATAACTGCCGGTATAAATGCACGTTAGTCTTATTTATAAGTTTTCAAATGATGTGTCAGCCAAAGTTGAACAAAGGAAATGCAAGCTAGCTAATCAGCATAATATTGTGAGAAGTTAAAATGAAACTTAATATCTAGATAAGCAATTCAAAGGAAGCTGTTATCTAATACTGTAATATGATGCTATCTGTAATGTCGATTTATATCTTGATGATATAGCGTATAATTTTATATAACAACTTCCCCCTTAATAAAAAAGTTGATGTTATGCAGCAACTTTTGAAAATTGTTAGAAACGTTAAATGAATATAATGCAAAATAAATTGAAACAATGTTGAATGAATACAAAGCAAAATAATAAAATACATAAAAGTTAAAATTGGTAGATGATAATAATAATAAGCGAGTAGTACACTACATAAATGTAATAAGAATAAAATGCAATGGTCTAAATTAATAGACAAGGGTAAAACTCCACATATGAAAGTCTATGTTAACTCGATGTCCTCTTCTTCTTGAGGTTTAATACCGGGTCGCTTTCTTGGAGGGATCAGTCTAGGAAATTTGGTAAAAACTCTGCTTCGCTCTGAAGGAGGTGAAGGAGGGTTGTCCGTTGAGGGTTGGATTCGCAATGCTCCACATCTTCTTCTTCTGCATTTACAGGTTATGTAAAGTAGAACTAATAGAATGATGAGAGTGATTATGAAATATGTGAACCAAGATATGTGTTTGGTCACAAAAGGTTCGTTTATGAGGTCATCCAGGTCTTTGGAATATTGGTCCAATTTGTTTTTAGCAGTATCTAGGTCTTCTACGTCGAGATTGTTTAATTTGAGAGGTTTTAATTTTGGAATTTCGATTTTGTCGGGCATGTGATTACAGCATTCAAAAGGAATTTGGATAGGGTATGAGTTGTCCTTAATTTCGGAAAAGTCTTTAGCACTGGCTTGTATTCGGGTGATGCCTGCATAGGCGTAACATCCTGGTTGTAGTTTGATGATGGAATTTTTGTTGATTAGCTCTGTTGTGGATTCTTTCTTTGGACAGTTGATGGTAATGTGAAGTGGTTCGGAATTAATTATTAGCCATGAGTTGTCTTCAAGTTCTTGGACATTGTACCCTTGGCTGATGATGAAGAAGAGGCAGTTTTCTGGGAGTCTAGCTAGTGGTTTGAGGATTCTGGCTTCGCATATGGCATTTTGATCGATGGGATAAGCGTATAGGTTTGAGCATAGTTTGGTTCCAAAATAAAGAGGTTTGCATTCTTTCAAATTTTGTATAGGTATGTACATTAAAGAATCATCGTCTCTCGCGATAAACTTTTGTGAAATAGATAAAATGTGATGTAGACCAGTTCTGTTATCAAGTATCGGGATAGGATATAGGCGATAGGTGTTATAATTTTGGGGTTCAACAAGTGGTATTGTTAAAACAAATACTAAGTTAGAATCCATTTGAAACGCTTGTAATTCAATAATATCCAAATACTTAGCAACTGCCGATAATTTAATGGGGAGAGGCAAATTGTTCCTTCGTAAGCTCTGTGAAACTTCTTGTAGTGCTGTCACTAAGTGATTAGGGGTTATGATTGACGTGTGAATGATTCCTAGTCTGGCAAATGTTATTGAATTTAGAATGTCGTTTAAATTATCTTCGATATACAAATAGCTCGCCATTAGTTGTTCGGAAATGTATAAGAATTTTAGTTTTATATGAGCGGCCTCAATAGCTTGAGTCATGGTTTGAATTGTGCGTTCGATTTCTTCGAGATCTTTGTTAAACGTTTCCTCGTCAATTTGTAATTTTTGTATAGTCGAGTTGAAGTTTTTAATAACAGAAGACGTAACTGAAATTTGATTTTTGATTAAGTTTTCCAATTGATGTTCGTCGTTATTTAGTTTATTTATACAATTAGTATAGTACTGGCCATCTTCAGCATCTAGGTTTCCAGTTATGGATTTGAATATTGTACCGATACCATTAAGTATTCCTCGTTTATATCTTTTTGTATCTGAAAAGATTTCGTCAAATTTCATTTTTATAGAGTTGGATATTTGTGTTAAAAGGTTAAAGTCTGTTTTAATTTCACTCGTAAAAATAATTGACTTATGATCACCATTATGGAGAGTGTACAAGATTCTGTCTAAGATATTTTGATTTTTGTCAAAAGCTAGTTTGAGGGATGAAATGTTTTTATGCACTAGTAGAGTCCATTTGTCATTTGTCACCACGATGTCCGTGTCTTGGTGGTAGTATACACCAACGGTGTTATTGATTGGGGTAATTTTGTATTGACAGAGTGCTGATCCGAACAGCAGGAGAAACCTGAAAATAAATTTAATTTTCAGTATATGGTTCCATTCTATCAAAATTTACTTTGGTTTCTTGTTTCGTTTCGAGGTTTAATAAGGTAGCAGAATTTTGAAAAATTTCTTTTATTTTAAAAGGACCGTTAAATTTGTTTTGCAATTTGTTTTTGATTTGTGATTCTTTTACGTAAACTAAGTCACCTATTTTGTACTCAGATCGTTTTTGAGGAACATTTCTGTCGAAACGAACTTTTGCTTTCTCCTTTTGAGATTGTGTTCGACTACGGGCTATTTTATAGTAGTGGGATATTCTGTTGTTTAAATCTCTAACGTATTTGGTTATTAACTCTTTTTGGTTATATAAGGTTTCAGGTGGTCTGTTAGACGTATGACCAAAGATAAGTTCATATGGGGTAAAACCGTGTGTTTTATTTACCGAATTGTTATAGCATATTACTGCATATGGTAAAATCGTGAAAGGATGTTCGTTTGGATTTTCAGTTTTATGAATTCTTATCATTTCAGCTAGAGTAGCATGAAATCTTTCTATGGATCCGTTCGATTGGGGATGTCCTACGCTTGAATAAGTTAATTTTATGTCGTAGAGGGTGCAGAGATCTTTAAGCAAACGGTTGTCAAATTCGCCACCGTAATCGCAATGGATTCTTAGCGGGGTACCGTAATGTTGAAAGTATAACAACAAGGTATTTACGACGGATTTTGCGGATTTGTCCGGGACTGCATAGGCTTGTGTAAATTTGGTTAACTCGTCGCGAATAGTTAAAGCGTAATTTCGAGTTGGGAATTCAAATAAATCGATATTAATTCTTTCGAATGGTGTTCTTGGGGTTTCTGTGACTACTAGAGGGTTGTTAAGGTTTTTCCGGCATACTTTAGTCTTTTGGCAAGTTTCACAATTTTTTATAAAATTTTCCACGTCTTTAGTTAGACCTTGCCAAGAGTATTTTTCTCTAATTCTTCGAATCGTTTCATTTATTCCACGGTGTAGATTATTTTTACCAAAATGATTTTGCTCCAATATAATTGGAATTTCATCTTCGTCGGCAGTTCTGACGATATCTTGACAAATTACTACTTTTAAGTCTTTTTCCGCAAAAATGAATGATAGGATTTCAAGAATGGGGAGGTCTAAGTTATTTTCGACAAAGTATGTCTTAGAGAGATCTAGGACATCTTGATTTTTAAATAATACCAAAAATAGATGTTCAATTACAGATTCGATATCAAAAGGTAGAGGGATGATAAAATATCTCCTATGTCTGACTGTTTTGCTCGATACAATATTGGTTTTATCGTTATGAAATTCGGGGTTTTCTTCAAATATGTCCTCGATAATTTTGTGATGTAGGTCTTGTAAGTTATTTTGTTGGAAGAAGGTTATAATATCTTTATGTTCTCGGTATAAGAGTTGTTTGTTTGAGGCTTTGATTTTTGAATAGTCTATTAAAGATGTTGTTTTATATAGGTTGGTGAAAGTTTCAAATTCTCGAGAAATTTGTTCGACAGTGATTTCATCGTTATTGTCAGGGTTTTCGTCATCGTCTGACTCTTCGTCATTCGCGGCTAGAACCTTTGAATAGAATTTGGAACATTCGGAAAAATGATTAATTTTGATTCTGGAAAGTGCGTCCGCGTTCTTATTGATTTTGCCGGGTTTATAAATTATTTCGTAATCGTACTCTTCTAATTTGAGTCGCCAACGGGCAAGTCTACTTCCTGGATCTTTTATAGAGAATAGCCAGGTGAGTGGTCTGTGGTCGGTTACAAGCTTGAACTTCCTACCGTACAGATATGGTCTAAAGTGCTTTACACTCCATTCTATCGATAAAAGCTCGCGTTCAATCGTTGAATATTTAGTTGCTGCACTGCACAAGGTTCTAGAAGCATAGGCAATGGGTAAATCTTTGCCAATAGGCCCCTGGCTCAGCACCGAGCCGACGGCAAATGCGCTCGCATCAGTGGTTAGACTGAAAGGTTCATCAAAGTTGGGGTAGATTAATATCGGAGTTGTCGTTAATGTTTGTTTCAAATTTTGAAAAGAATTTATACAATCATTGTTGAAGAGAAATGGTACGTCTTTTTGTAGTAGTTTTGTTAAGGGCTTGATTATCTTGGAGAAATTAGGAATAAAGCGCCTATAATATCCGGCTAAGCCTAGAAATGATTTAATTTCTTTTGGATTTATCGGTTGAGGAAAATTTAAAATAGCGTCAACTTTCGAAGGGTTAGGTTTTACGCCGTCTTTTGTAATGAGATGTCCTAAATAAGCGACTTCCTTGCGGAGAAACTCGCATTTGTCTGGTTGAATTTTGAGGTTGGCTTTTTGAAGGCGTTTAAAGACTTCAGTTAGAGGGGAAATGTGTTCGTGAATTGTAGGAGAGTAAATAATGACATCGTCCATGTAGACGAGACATCGTTCATTTTGAATACCTAACAGGATGTTATCCATAACTCTTTGAAAAGTTGATGGAGCGTTTTTGAGTCCAAATGGCATTCGCACGAATTCATAATGACCGTTCTCAACTGTGAAAGCAGTCTTTTGAATATCTGCGGGATTAATTTCGATTTGGTGAAAACCAGAAGCCAAGTCTAAGGTTGTGAAATATTGGCATTTGCCAAGTTGGTCTAAAAGATCGGAAATGTTGGGCAGAGGATATTTGTCACCGATTGTAACCTCGTTGAGTTTGCGGTAGTCGACTACAACGCGCCATTTCTGTTTACCAGAAGCGTCCAGTTTTTTGGGAACTACCCAGACAGGAGAGGACCAAGGTGAGATTGAAGGTTGAATAATACCTTGACTTAACATTTTCGATACTTGGGACTTAACTTCTTCTTTATGGACCTGAGGATATCGATACGATTTCGTAAATATTGGTCGGGAATTGTCGGTGTCAATAGGGTGTTTTATTTCGTTGGTAAAGGTCAAATTGTCTCCTTCTAAATAGAATATATCTTGAAAGTCTAAACAAAGCTGCGTTACTATTTCGGCCTCTTCTTCGTTTAGATGATCCAAGCGCAATTCGTTCCTGATTTCAAAGGATCTGTCTGTCTGTAAGTGTTGGTCAGAATTTTGAGTATTTAAATTAAAAATTGATTTGAATTTTTGTACTGGTTCCAGGTTAAGATTTGAGAAGTTTATGGTTTTTGGGATGGCGTTTGCGTTTATTATTGAAGTTAAAAATTCTCCATTGTGATCGATTTTGATAATGGCATTTGGTAAGCGTACTTTCTCGATTTCCTGGGCTAACAGTATAGCCTCGGTATTTCGCAGGTTACATTTTAGTTTACAGATTTTTTCCATGCGAGGTTCGATAGAAATTAAATTTTTGATGTTGCCTAAATTTAGATTTTGGTTTTTGATGTTAGAGTTACTAGTTGGTTGTACAGGTAAATTTACTGTAGTTTCTTCCGTGACTTTAAATAGTGGTACGGTTTTAAAATTTGTGACTAGTTGTTTATTTTTAAAGTCTACTTGGCATTCGTAATGTTCTAAAAAGTCTGCGCCTAATAATCCATCAAAATCTATATCTAGATTATAGATATAAACTTTGTGTGACTCATCTGAAAAGGGGATGAGAACAGATTCGTTGATATAAATTTTTTGATCGGTAATACCCTGTATAATTACATTTTCAGGAGATCTACGTCTATAATTTTCAGCTGTTTTAGGTTTAAAAATTGATATGCCTGCACCTGTGTCAATTAAGATTTTAAATTTACCAGTTGCGTCTTTCATATAAAAGAGATTTTTTGAGTTTACGGTTAGTAAGGTATGCGGGGGTGTATTTAAAAGAACTTCTGTTCTGGGAAGTTCAGGGACGGGTCGAAACTGTCGTTGAGATTCATAGTTTGTATTTGAGTTTCTAGTTCCGTAATTGGTTCGAATTGGTCTGTTTGTTGTGTTGGAGTATCCGTGGGGTACTCCGGGTCTAAACGAAAATCCTGAGGATTAGCAGTATAATCCTCGTACTGTTCGTATTGAGAATTAGCTGTATAATTCTCTTGGAAATTTTGGTTGGTTTCAAAGTTATAATGTTCGTAAGTATCTTCTGCAGTTTGGTAATCAGAAGAATAGTCACTGTATTGATTAAAATCGCATTGGTTTTCATAAGGTTCGTAATTTAGATGTTGCGTTTTTTGTTGATTAAAACGGTTGAAGTTTGGGTTTGGTTGAATAGCAGAGGGTCTTTGCTGATTGAAATTCGGGTTCGGTCTTATGGCTGAGGGCCTGTTTTGTTGTGATTGACTAGGTTGATTAGGTTGAGGGAATGTCCTCTGATTAAATTGATTGGTTTGAGAAAAATTTTGAAAATTTGGGTTTCCTTGATAATTTGATCTCTGGAAGTTTGATGTCGATGGCATAGACTGTTGCTGTTGCCTTGTACGACATTCGTTTATGACGTGTCCATTTCTTTTAAATGAGCAGAATTTCTGTTGAAAATTAGAGGTTGGTCGTTTGGGTTGTAAATTGGGATTTTTGACCGGACTATTTTTCGGAAATTTTTGTTGTTCAAAATAGGAGAGTTGCAGTTCTCTCCGAATTCTGCTAACAGCTTTTAGTATGGTTGGAGGGTTACTGGCACGTATGATGCGGCCTAAGTTTGGTTCTAAGCCCGTTAACAAATTATTAAGCGTCATGGTTTCTATAAGATCTGATTGTGCAGTTCTTTGCGTTCCCGTGAGATTTTGTTTTTGCACAGCGGCGTGCATCTTCGCGTTGTGCGTTTGTAGACGCGATACAAATGTTAATGCGGATTCGCCTGGCAATTGGTGAATGCGCTGCAGGTCCTGAATCAGGGCCGTTAGATCTCTGGAGTCCCCAAAATGAGTTTCCAAGAGTGCTGCTTTGATTTCTGGCCAGGTGCCAGGGTTGCGTGAATTAATTAATTCTGCAGCTTTGCCTTTTAACTTATTTTTGATGTGGATTGTTAGTAAAATTTTCTGGTCATGGATTGCCATACTTTGTGCACACTGACATGAGTTTAAAAATGTTTGTAAATTAATGGCGTTACCATCAAATTCCGGAATCAATGAAAATACTTCAGAGAGCTTGTAAGGCTCAATTTGCTCTGGTTGTTGTTGTAGTTGCTGTTGTTGTTGTTGTAGTTGTTGTTGTTGTTCGGCTGGTGCCGGTACTATTGGTTGAGCTGTCTCTGGTTGAGCTCTGTCTGGCATTTTGCTTGGTATTTAAATTATTTGGATTGCAAAAAGAAATTGGTTGCGTATCAGCAGTATGATACGAACTTAAATTAAATTAGCTTGTTACGTTGCGTGTGTAAATGGATTGTATATTAGCTGTATAATACACAACGTTTCGTAAATACGAAAATAAATAAACTTAAAATTAAATAAAGTTGTTTCTTTGCGTTTGTAAAAGAATGGATTTCACTTTGACAATAGAACTGTTCACTTAAATAGGTTATGAATAAAGTAAGCGGGATGATTCTTAAAATGACTTACGTGAATATTTTCTTCATCTGGTTAGTAGGTTCTTCTAATTAAAGGATTGGGATCCACCACCACGGCTAAGAAGTTCTCCTTGTTCTAATGGTTCTTTTCCAATGGTTAGGCACCTTTTGCAGATGGACTCCTTGTTCCGCTGGATACGTTTACCACTAGTTAGGCTCCCGAACACACGATGTTAGTTAGATCCTACCGACTGCGCCATTTGTTAGATCACTGTTTGCGTGATTGACTTTTTAAAAACTTTTTATTTAGTTACATGAGGAATCAACGTTGATTCCTGAATAAAAGATACAATTTATGTATGATACATTTAATATGAAGTGAGTATGATAACTGCCGGTACAAATGCACGTTAGTCTTATTTATAAGTTTTCAAATGATGTGTCAGCCAAAGTTGAACAAAGGAAATGCAAGCTAGCTAATCAGCATAATATTGTGAGAAGTTAAAATGAAACTTAATATCTAGATAAGCAATTCAAAGGAAGCTGTTATCTTAATACTGTAATATGATGCTATCTGTAATGTCGATTTATATCTTGATGATATAGCGTATAATTTTATATAACATGCATGTCATTTGTCCAAGTTATCCTCTAACTATTCCCTTGTAAAAATCACCGCATACGTAGAGGTTATAAAAGAAAAACATAAGAATTGAGAGAATGCCTCAACTAAACATATTTATTCTGCTGTATTTTAAAATCGACATAAGAAGCTTAAGATAATCTATAATAATTTAATTAAATTTCGAGTTAAATTTAATTTTTTTTTTTTAATTTTAATTTAATTCTCGATTTAATTGTCTATTTATTTATTTAATTTCAACGCATGCAGTGATATCCGTTGTCCCAGAATAATATTAGATTGACAGCTATTTTTGTAAGCCCTGTAGTGAAGTTATTTTCAGTTTAAAATTTTACATGGATAAGTTTATCTTATACTTACTTAAAATTAGTAGATTGGTTATTTTCGCATACACCTGGTATACGCTAGACAAGAAAATTAGTGTAATACTAATCCAAAGATTAATTAGTAATATGCTTGAAAATATTCACCTGTTGGAATACATTTATATAAGACTTTTAATAAATAATTCTGATTTATAATTTTATTTCTTAATCCGTGAAGATTTAATTTGTTTCTTTTCCGCTTTTCCGCTTTTCGTAATAGGATAAAGCAATTATTTGATATCGATTTCGAGTGTTAAGAACGATTCAAAATATCTATTTATATTAATTGGCGCCAAAGTAATAAAGGAGTAGAACTTGCATAGCGTCCTATTTGCCGTGGAAGATTTACTGATTAATTCAGTGACATAGATATCGAGAAGGATATCTCGTTATAATTTATTTTAATCGATATCTTTGTGTACTGGAAAACATATTCAGCAAAAATTTGTTATTCAGAAAATGACATATTAGGGTTTTAGCTAGAATGAACTAAATTGTTAGGTGTGCATCATGATTTATTGAATCTAAGTTAACCCTACCATCATAAATAATTTTCTGCAAATTAGTTTATATAAGAGAGCACTTAACACTTCAGTAATTATACTGCGAATTGTTTTAACCACGAATACAATACTCGCAAAGGAAATGATTTGCAGACACCACGACAAAAGCTAAATTGTATAAAATGGAATAAATTTGAAATTTTCGCTTTGTTAGGACTTTCACAGAAATGGTCAAACAACCTGATGGAAAAATGTTCTGTAAAATGAATAATACTATAACTTTTTAAAAACCTAATATTAATTAAGTTACTTAAATTTTACATTCAAAATAGCAGTTTTTCCATCTCTGGGGGATGGTGGAAATGAACTACTGAAGAGTTATTCATTAATTATAAGGTGCCTATTCTCAAATTATTTAAGATCAACTTTAATAATTTCTTGAATGACAAGGCATCGTTTCATTCAAATTTTTAGTTTAAAAAAACCAAAACATAGAAGAGTCATTTCATTAAATGCTCAAAATTACTACCGCCGGGCTCTCTACAGTCTTACAGTAAATTTCTTGTGTCCTTATTGAGATATTACACTTGCAAAATTTCAAGTTCCTATCATGTCTGGAAACACGCAAACATGCTGATACTCAGATAGAGTCCGTAATATTGCCGTTTATAGTACAGATTAATAATAAATTAAACATCAACATTCAAGACACCGATGTCGTTTCTTCTACATACTTGGTAAAGAGTTCCAGTAAAAAACAAACCCAGTAATCTTACATTTATGTGCAATTAATATAAAAGGAAAATTTTATACGCAAATACAACTTTTTAAATACACAGGAATCTCCTTGTATGAAGAAGAGTTGAGTGTCGGAATAGCTGTAGCTAAACTCCGGCAGGACGTTAGTATGAATAGGGTGTTAAAATAAAAAATTTAATCGAAAATCTTAAGAGCCTAACTCAATTTTCTGAGTAGGGCCATCCTCAAGGTTGTATTTGGTTGAATACTAAAATGAATTAGTAGCTGAAGACGAATAATTATCTTCCATTTATTATTGAGTCATTATACTGAAATAAAATAAAACATTCCTAGAAATTAAAAATAGGAAACAAAAATTCAATAACCACTGCTCAATCCCGATATCTCGTACTTAGTTCATCATCGTCTTCGGAAGGATAGTGACTACTTCAGCGGCTTCTGCAGCGTCTTCAAATGATTCGGTACTTACTTCTGGACACAGGGAACGTTGACGGAGAAACTGTTTCTTAAGATTCTTGGAAAATGTACATTTACAACATAGCAAGAATTAACAGCTGAAAGCAACTTTGATACTATATTGTCTACAATACATCAGGTAAGTTATAAGTGAAGTCTAGGCGAAAATTGCATTGATAAAAAGTGCTACTAACTGAAAACAAAGCGTTACTCGAATAACGCCGAAATGTTAATAAAAATATTGCTCCTATGGCGATATTAAGTGCAAATAAATAAAAACTATTTCATGTATTTTAAAATACTAAAATTGGATATTAGTCCTTGTTCTCGACATCTGGCCCGCTATCTGTTGGTGAAAATTCTAGAGAATGCGTTCTAATAACAACCAAGCGTAAATTCCGTTCAAAGTTGTTGAACATATTTCCTGTTCTAAAAACAAATTTGTTCTCACACATTTTAATTTCAAATTGATCTACAAACAGAAACCAAAATTAGAAAATTATTAATATTTTTTAACCGAACATTAAAGTTACATATTATTATCTTAAATTTTAAATTGTATAATATATAATAGACCTAAATTTTACACGGAAGAAGTCCAGAGCAACAACTTCCCGGAAAGGGAGTACAATTTTTAAGAACTCTGACAACTATCATTTCCTCTGACGTACGTCACTTGCAGTTGGAATTCCGACCCATAGGCGAGGAAATATAACACAAAAATAGCCCCAACCTTCAATTTTTTTTGCAGTAAGTCGGATTGAGATGGGGTTTTTTGCATTCGCTTCGTTAACTCGTCTAGAAACTTTGTGCCATATTTTGGTCTTGTACTTTTTTGAAATTGCATTGCTGCATCGAAAATTGCATTCTTATAAGTGCATCTTTTTAAGTGATGAAGAAAAAATCATATTTTGTAGAAAAAACTATCAAATCATACGAATTTCAGTACCCGGGTTTTTTTTTGAGTCGCTGGACCTGAATGTGATGTCCAAATGAGCCCCTGTGCACCTGGAGGTCAGGACGGCACCAAATGCGTCATCACCTGGAGTTCCCTGTAAACTCATGGAAAATCGATCGAAACTTGTTACTTGGGGGTTTTTCGGGTCGCTCGTCTCGATTCTGACATCGGCAACCTCCTCCGGAGGACCTGGTGCGCGCTACCTGGCTAATAACGTCATCTCCTGGAGTTTTACTGAAATTACTTATCAAATCGATTGAAACTGGTTACTCGGGGGTTTTTCGGGTCGCTCGTCCCGAATCTGACATCGGCAACCTCTTAACTTACACAAAATGGGCATGTTCTCTCTTTTTCAATGAACTTACTTTATCACCAGAGTTGGAATAGTTGATTCAATTGAAACTATTCGAAGGGTAAATGGTATGGTAAAGGTATGGGTACAAATATATGCAGGCACCATTTCAAAAATATCTGAACTTTATATTTTTTTTACAAATACATTAAGTTATCAAAAAAACTTTTCTTAATTTTACAGTTTATAAAATAAATATCGTCCGCCTCATCAACTGATACGTTAGTACTTTATTCATCGATTGTGTCATTTTCGGCGACAATTAATTGTTCTGTGGAATATTTCTCGACGTTGGTGCAATTTGAGTCGGCACAATTTTTGCAAGCGATATTGCAAATCAGGCCGTTCTTCCTACACCCACAAGAATAACCACAGTCGGTTTTACATCCACAGAATATCGACTTCATTATATTCGGTGGGCCAGGTGGTTGTGTCATCCTTATGAGGATCAGCTTATCGTTCTCGTTTTTCCAACCCCAAATATCTATGACACAACAAAGTTAAACCAACGGAATTTTGGAATCCCGTATAAAGAAGGCACCAATTTGAAATTTTAACTAGTTTTACTTCTATCAAATAATAAATTTTTGTAATAAAAATAATTATTTTTATTTTTAATTAACAATTATTTATAATGTGTTGCGTCATAGATATTTGCGTCGAAATGATGAAGAAGGTTGCGGTGGAAAACTTGTTCTATCATAATAATATATTAACTAGCATTCATTAAAGCAATGTTAGAAAGTTTGACGACAAAATTTCAGTAAAACTCTAGGAGATGACGTTATTAGCCAGGTCGCGCGCACCAGGTCCTCCGGAGAAGGTTGCTGATGTCAGATTCGAGACGAGCGACCCGAAAATCCCCCGGGTAACGAGTTTCGATCGATTTGATAAGTAATTTCAATAAAACTCCAGGAGATGACGTTATTAGCCAGGTCGCGCACACCAGGTCCTCCTCCGGAGGTTGTCGATGTCAGATTTGGGACGAGCGACCAGAAATATCCCCGGGTAACGAGGTTCGATCGATTTGATAAGTTATTTCAGTAAAAATCCAGAAGATGACGTTATTAGCCAGGTCGCGCACCAGGTCCTCCGGAGGAGGTTGCCGATGTCAAATTCGGGACGAACGAGCTGAAAAACCCACGGGTAACGAGTTTCGATCGATTTTCCTTGAGAAGATATGAATTTTTTCTTCATCACTGGAAAAGATGCACTTATAAGAATGCACTTTTCGATGCAGCAATGCAATTTCAAAAAAGTACAAG
Source organism: Rutpela maculata (assembly GCA_936432065.2). Classification (NCBI taxonomy): domain Eukaryota; kingdom Metazoa; phylum Arthropoda; class Insecta; order Coleoptera; family Cerambycidae; genus Rutpela; species Rutpela maculata. The sequence goes on from OW386286.2 coordinate 233,277,728, forward strand.
ACCAAAATATGACACAAAGTTTCTAGACGAGTCAACGAAGCAAATGCAAAAAACCACATCTCAATCCGACTTACTGAAAAAAAAAAAAATTGTACTGACTGCTATATTTCCTCGCCTACCATTAGAGATAAACACTTACTAAGTGAGTTTTTTCACGAAACGCGATCTAGTCAACTGTGCTATAATCAAAGCTAGTAGTTTAGATACATAAGATTACTTGTTTAGATTATGTTCAAAGAATAGAATCAGATATAATATTCATTTTTCAAATTTTACCAGAATCATACATTTTCAGCTTTTATTCCGTGAGTATTTTGTTCCCTAATTTCATGTTCAGTGTATTTATCTCATTAATCCCTTTATACAATTAACTCTTTTATTCCATCCCCGCGGACGTTTTACTTTGACAGTCAAATTACGTTGCATGAAAAATAATTACCACTTCTCTTCAACCAACCAGAACAGTACGCGAGTTAATTTTTATTTGGAAATCATTGGTGCTTTCACTCATGGTCGTAACATTTACAAGTCTATAATAACTTCATTTATATTATTTAAAAAGTAGTTTAAAGAAATACCCATATATTGTCCATAATTATATTTTCGAGAAAGATATGCTTCAACTACACATTGGCAATTTAGAGTTTTTTAGCAACAAAGATTAAAGTTTTCCTATAAATACTCATGAGGAGGAAACTACCAGAAACTTCTTAAAGTCCACTGTTACTTGAACTACATTTATCAAACTTACTATGTTACCTCTGGTGTTATTAGAAATGCAAATATAAAGTTTGATAATTTCCTATCAGAGTTATCGTGGATAGACAAAATACAGATAGATAGACACACGCAGACACAGAGAAAAATAGATATAATTCATGAAAGGCCGAAGCTCAGACTGCTATACGTACATACATGTTTTGTCCAGGACTGATCTTAAAACTTATCACTCCATTAAAATCATAACTGCCATGCTTTATTATTGTTGCGATTTTTGAAAACCTTTTAAAATTTGTGTTTTTTTTTCCTACTTGATGACAATTTACTTCATAAACTAACAACCAATAAAATGACTCATTTCGTAGCACCCACGTAGGTAACAGCCATGATCCAAATATACATGTTCTGCTGATGCAGCTTGCGTACTGGTCCATTTCGAGCAATTTTTCTTTACATCACACCCATATCACTGTACCTTTAGTTTGTGAATTCAGAGGAACAAAAGCGAATTCATGCATAGAACGTTGGTTACCTACCGCTACATTGACTCTCGTGCTATCGAGTTTTCCCTGATATCGCAATTTTTGTGGAGTACCGAGGGAATCATCAGGTCCTGTATATTTGAATCATGGTAACATCCGCCTTTATCCGATAAGATCAACACCTGACTCAATAAAGCCCTTGTAACTCTTTAATGAAAATTTTGAATTCTTATTGAAATGTATTATTAAAAAAAATGTACTGAAATTTGTCACCACATCTTATTTCACTCATTTACAATGTAATAAAATTGATGAAAAAGTTTTACGTTTTTCTACATAAAATGATATTTAGTAATTGTTATTCACACGAAATAAAATTTTGTTGCTCCTTGAACTCTATGGTGATAGTAACTAGTTGTACTGTTTTAAATTAACTATTCAATGTTAGTATATTATGCAATAGGATGGCTATTAAGACACCAGCATGAGAATTATGACATCAGCCGTGTAGGTGAATGTCAAAATGAATGCGAGTGTCTTAATAGCCGTTAAATGTGAGTTGCAGACACTAGTTTTTTCTACGACCAGTCATAATAAAACAGAAAAAAACCGCTGCCCAAGAATCACCACTTCCACATTCAGATTTTTTATCTAAGTCACTCACAACGAAAAAATTTTGTATGTGGAAATAATTGTTTATGGAACTTTAATAATATAATATTTGAAATCCTCTACCCCAAAAACCCATAAAACGATATCCCACATCGGTAGCGGGGTGGGGGTGGTGATAGGGGGTGGTAGTGGGGTGGATGAAGTAAAAAACATTTTGAGGTTTCTGGTTCTTGTACACACCCTAAATCACAATATTTTTCATTCCCTTTAATAATGGGGTGGGGGTGGTAATGGGGGTGGGTAATGCCAAATTTTTTTTGAGACCTCAGCTTCTCTTATATACACTAAATATCAATTTTATGGACTCTTACCTGCTTGATTTACCTATTTTCCACAAATTTACCCCCGAACCCTTCGACAGAACAAGATGAAAATATAATCTAGTTCTAGATCTCGTAAAAGTACATATGTGTACCAAATTTCAAGTCAATATCTCAAACGGTTCCAGAGTAAACGTGCGCACAAAAAAAAGTTACAGGCAGACAGACACACCGACAGACAGAAATTTTTTTTTCGCTCAAACTTAAAATCTCGAGGTTTCGTGACATTCTAAGCCAATTTGAACAATAACAATTTTTTAAAAAATTTTTGTCGTTACTAGACTTCCACTGGATGTGGAAGTAATTAACACCTTATTTTTGAAATTTATTAAATATAGATTACAATTTAGGAAATATTATGAAAACTGAACTATGGGAATTATGGATTATTATTTAAATTTCACTTTCACTATCACACGTGTTCACTGATTTTAATTACAAGAAGCACAAAGTTTGAAAATTTGCCAGGTAAACAGTAAGTAGGACTTGTCAAAATAGGTAAATTTTAGATCTGTCAGATGTTCAAGGTAATAGTTGATTTTGATAGAATATTGGTGTGTCTCACGTTTCTATAGGTTATAAACTTGTATCTTAATGGAAAATTTGTATCTTACTGAATCTCATTAAAGTACAGGTAGGGAATGCTTAATAAACGAATTAAAGTACGGGAGTAGGAAAAATACTGTAAGAAACAGAAAATATATTTAAAACCTGTTTCTCAATGTTTGTAGAGAAAAAGGTAAGTGTTAGAAGTAGAAACAAGTAAGTAAAGATGTACTAGTTGAAAGTTTGACCAATTTTGCGTACACAATACTGCCAATAGATCAAAACACAAGAAATACTGTGTTAAAACCATAAGGATTTCTATTGCAAAAATTATGGAGGGAAGATACTGTAGTAAATTTGGAAGACATGTGGATCATTTAGTTCATATTTAGTTTAATTAAGCACCTGACGTAAGAAATACGAAGCGGAAAATCTTACAAGGTGATAGGAATAACTAGCTTTGAAGTTGTAACACACGAGAAATTATTAGTAAACAATTAAAATGAAGAAACTCCTGAAGGACTACTAAAACAGTTTTTTCAAATAGTACGGTACCTAGAGGTAAAAAATATGCAAAATTTCGGAATAATGTCATATTGAACGGATATCGTTTATTTTTGGCAGTATAATAGTAAATGCTTCACAGAAAAGTTTCTATATTATGCGGGGGCTTGCTAATTTATAGGGGGTGGATGTCACCCCCTCTCAGGGGGTGCCACTTAAAAATATATATATTTATTGAAGCTGAAGTAGAATCAAATTTAAAGAAGAAAAGGTTCTATGCAATTTTTCACATAAATTGATGGTTTTTAAGTTATAACGACTTCAAAATTGCGATTTTAGCGTATTTCCAAACGGCTTTCCTCAAGTATCTTGAAAAGTATTACTTTATCGAAAAAATGTTGCAAACCAATTATAGAAAATACAAACTGAGAATTAATTATATTTTTTGTTTACTGATGTAGGATTAATAATTTCGGAGATATTTAAGTTTACATTTGGCATCCAAGTGTTCATAAGATAATTATTTAGAGTGAGAGTTATATATCTCAGAAATTGTGACACCCACGTCAAGGATGCTAATCGGTAGAATAATAGGTTATTAATTAAGCTTTCACCTGTTTTTTTATTTGTTTCTGTAGCATAAAAAACAAAGAAGTTATGACCGAAGCAATGTGCGTCTACAAATTTTTTTAATAACAACGTCGCCATTTTGTTACAATTTTTTTGGTTTGTATACAGCACTAGCTTTAGAAAAAAAATATAATTTAAACTATAAAGGTATTTTCGATAAAACGTATTTTTTTTCCTTTTTCAAATATCTCAATAAATATATTAGTGTTATTGAAAAATGAGTAGAGACCAAAAATAAAGCTCATAAACTGATAACGAATTTCGCCTGTTTATTTATTTAAATAGATTTAATAGTTTCAGAGATCTGAAAGTTTACAAATGGCGTCCGAAAGTTTATAAGACGAAAAATGTAGTTTAAATGTTAAATATCTCAGAAATCGTGACACCTACGTCACACATGCTAAGAAATGAAATTAAAGACAATTGTGATGCGGAACCTCAGCTGACTCCTGCGATATAAATAGACAACACAATGTAAATAAGTATTTGTGAAATGCGTAATCAATTTTATAATAAACTGCAACGAAGGGGTAGGTACGTATTATTAAACTTACCTTTACGCACTTAGCGAGACAGTCGTGATCTTTTGGAAGGCCCAGGTTCGTCAGACGACTCTTCTTGGGGCTCCGGAGACTCCCCTGTTGTCGAATTAGATCTACTACTAGATACTAGTGATAAAGGGTTGTCAACATCGTCTTCATCATCCGACTCATCCATGGCTAAGGGAGTATTCAGGTCTTCCCCTGACAAACTTTGCAGAGAGCAGAGCATTTCAGCCCTACTCTCTGGCAGGTGCAGCTTCCTCCTCCGCACCCTTTCTTGCAGCTGCATGACAGGAGTTTCAGCAGGGTTAGTGGCGCTAGTTCCTTGGGTGAGGTCACCGGTGTCAGCTCATGCTGGCTCCTTGTCCACCTCCAGTTGGTGGGCTCTTTCTCTACTTCCAACCACTTCTGTACCTGGTGGTAGGTTCTGTAGAAATGTTGGGCAGCAGCCTCTTCGGTTGAGGGCAGACGAGCGAGGTGGACTTTGGCGTTGGCAGCTGATCGGACAAATATCCTGTAACGCAGGGCGTGGAGAGAGTCATCTTTTCCCCCACCATAGAGCGCCACGAGACATTTGCTGCCAGCAGAGGCTATCTCCTCATGAGTGGCGTCATGGTTCAAAAAAATTTCCAATTTTTGAAGTGGTGTATCTCGGGACCTATTGAACTTACAGAGCTGTAGTTGCATTTAAATCGTAGCAAATTTTGTCTATTTTAAAAGTGTACACTGTGTCTTTCGAGCACCACGCACAGGTCTTTCGAAGCTGCAAACTTGGTTTTACACTACTGGTATCTATCCTAATAATATCTCAAAAAATCAGTACAGTGCAATTTTTTGCGACCTACGATGTTTTAAATGACTGACCTAAAAAAAGGTCTATCAGATTTTTTTCAAGAAGAAACCAACAACTTAGATAAACCTATTAGTAGAGTAATCTGCAATTTCATTTTCTTAAAAACATGATAAGAAGGATTGCAAAAATGCGCAGAAAACAAATTTCGAATTAAGTAAGCATTATAACTTAAGGAAATTTCGAAATTTGGACAGTAAGTTATTGTTAGCTAGAGGGAAACTCATAATGTCTTAAAAATCGATCAGTAAATACGAAAGTTATGAAACATTTTTATAAACAAAATTTACATAAAGAATGTTTTACAAGATTCTACAAAAACAAAAATATTAATAATTATAAATATCAGAAAACTTCCTTTTTAATGTTTCAATATAAGTATATCGATACTATATATTGGTACTTGAACTATGAGTATCAATATACTTATTTTGAAACATTAAAAAGCAAGTTTTCTTGTAATTAGAATTATTTATAGAATGTTTCACAAGAAACCAACCACTAATTCAATTAAATGTACAATAATATTGTGAAATCGATGCTAGCGAGTTGCTTTAGCTTTAGGGGACGTGTTTCCTGGAGAATCAAATCTGTTGGAGCGATGGGCTCCAGAAAATTCCTAACAAACGTTTCCAGACTCAGATCTTGGAAGCATCAGTACGTCTGTCTAGCTCCATGATGGTCCATGTCCCAAAAGCGTATATAATTATGAGAAAAATTAGAGCGTTAGTAAGTTGATCCTTGTGCCGTTCGTGAAAATGTTGCCATGCCAAATTTTGCTCAACTGGCAATTTTTCGATCTTGCCATATGTATTATTCGTCGAATCCTATATTTGCAGTTGCCGATATTACCCAGAAGGGTTTCGAAGTACTATCTTGTAAACAATATTACAATCAACTATTCTTAACTGTAGCGGTCAACTTTTTAAGTATTCATAAATTTCTATTAAAATCTGCTAAATTACATTATTTTATATTTTTATCAGTGAAAACTAATGCTTTGAAGGTCTAAATGTTAGAAATTCCTCCAATAGGAAAGCATGAATATGACATAATACCTGCCTTGGTTATAACCCCCGAAAATAGTTCGTTAAGACGCGATAGAATTAATAAAGATCTGGTAAAGTAATTATGTTTGCTTTACGAGTAGTTAATACTAAAGGACCTTATAGTGTCGGTGTTTACTATGCCCAGAAGGGTATATTTTTGTATTTGATGGTGAATACAACTGATGCCAATTTATATCTTTGTGCTGCAACCATTCCTATAATTTAAACTACAATGTCTGGGGGTCATTGTAAGCACACAAATATTTATTTCCCTACATACGATCATCAACGATTCTCGTTATCAACCCCTTGTCTTCTCTGATGCCACTGGCAGTTTGCCGGCTTAACATTTCCACCGGTAGGTTAAGTGCGTATTTGTTACTTTGCATCCCACTAGATATGTGGGCTGGTTATAACTTTTGCCTACATGGTTTCGTCTTAATAAACAGACAAAATAGTTTTCGCAGGTGCTACGTTTTTTATTCAAAACTCATAAAGATATTTCTTTAAAATAACCTATGTAATATGAAAGAGGCTTTTAAGCTTCTATTTTTGTACGATATAGTTAAGTTTATTACCTTGCTTTGGAATGCATAAATCCTGGTAATATATAGTTTTTCATTCGTAAGCAGTTTGTTTGAGGTTTTTCTTATATTAGGCGGATGAATTGTTCGTTTATATTATTTAAATTTATTTTATAATACTCGGAATTGGCCAATTTACAATCTCCTATTTCTTACTTTTTTACAAATTACCTTTGTAGATTGTTCAACAAATTACCTTTTGTCATTATGTTATATTTATGTCTGTCTCTCTTTGTGTACCTTATATCTAATATTGTTCCTTTCAGAAAATAACAACGTTATGTAACATGTCTGGGTAAGTGGGTAGTTTGGTAAATATCATTCTACTAAAATTTAAATTGTGCGATTTCCGTTCCGCAACCTCAAAGATTTATATTCTGGTATTTAGTTAATGGGGCAAAAACAAATCAATAAATAAAATAAAATATTTTTTATTTGACATTTTTCAGTGCTAAGAGAAGATACTCATAAAACAACTTTTACATTTTGGATTTTATAATTATTTTGAAATATTACTTTATGCCTTACCTCCTTCAGAACTAATGAATCTAGAAGGGGGCAATACAAATCGTATAAACGTTGACTTAGAAGAATATATATATTTTTTATTCATCTAATCAATCAAATATCTGAGGAAATAATTGAAATCACTACAAAGATTGGATTAATCCAACAATTGAAAGAGCAATTAGGAGCAAAGATCGATAAATCCTTCCTCACAGTGCAGTGTCTTAAACTGCATTCCAATTTATGTTGCCCTAGAGTATTAGGGTGAATATTAAAGTAGACAAACTATCTAGACGATAAATGGAAGCACTTAAGACGTCATCTTTTTGTTTAATGTTCGATGCAGAATTTGAAAGGAAATTTTAACTGGGGTAGAAAATGTTTAGTTAAGCTCTTGTAATCAAGTATGCATTACGTTGCAATTTCGGGTACATTTTTAATTAGTGTTAATGTAATGCGGTATCATGCAAGCTTTTAAGTAATTTTTATTACACAGGATGTCTCGTAATTAAGTATGCCTCTACCAAAAGAACCGGATAAAATAAGCTGTTTTTGTGGCACTGTGGAATTAGAAACAAAATGTAATCGTAAGGCCAATACGTAAAGATTTAACATTTATCGAAACCTAATTTTATACAGGGCGTTTCACGAGGAAACGGACACACTTTAATGGTAAATAGGCACCGAGGGTAATGAGAATAACCTATAGAAAAAGCTAGTTGGGCCCTTGATGTTGAAATGTGGGGTGTTTGGTGTATTTGGCCAAAACTTTTGGTTATTACTTTGTAAAGGATGTTACCGAACGATAAAACTGAATAATTCATTTCTAGCTTATCGCTGAGAAATCTAAAAAACAAATTAACTAAAGAGAAGCATATATTCGAGACCTACCGAATGGCCAAAAAACATTTCAAATTTTCCTTAAACTAAAAAAGATATTCAACCATTTCCAATGAAATTTTTAAGCAGTATCACCAAGCGCACAAAGAATTCAGTTAATAATTGCGAGATAATCAATCGGAAAAATATACAGAGCTAAGCATGCCATTAAGGATTATTAAATGTCCGCAAAAAATTCTCAGATTAGAATTTTTTCAAAACAAAACTGAATCGCCTCAACGACATTCACGATCGTGTGTTAGGCTTGCTATCATCCTAAACTTTTATTGAGAAATACTTGTGTTTTATTTTTAAGCTTAAGTGAAACATAAGGGCACAAGTGCCAGACTACTTATGATCTCGGACCTTCAGGGCATAATCAATTGCCCTGAACTCTCCGCTAACATTGGAGCCACATATTCCGTCAACACTAAAAATCGGCCCTGAGAGCTACACCCAACCCAATCAAGAAACTGGCAGGACCTTTGGACTGCTGACGCCCTTTTTCAAAATTAAAAGTTTTAGGGATTGTACGGAAGCCAACCCCCTAAACGCAATCCAAGGGCGAGTTTCCTGTTAAAAAGTTATAGAATAATACGTTGATATTATTTGGCACATGTAATACACCAGTAATCCAGAATAAGCACGTGTATGACACACACAAAACATCCAGGTCTGGACTTGAGAAAATAATGTTTTTGTTGTTTTTGAAGAAAACAATACCCTGTATATGTTTTCTTATAATTTCAATATTAAATTCGAAAAGTACATAAAAAAAACGAAAAAAATGAATTCATTATTTTTCTTGCCACACTTTTGCCGCCTTCGAAATAAATTCCACTAAATAATGCAATATGATACTTACTTGAAAAAATATCGATGATTGATACGCGCAAGAAATGGTTCCACAATTAAATTAGACATTGACTTTATTTTTAACAATATTTATTATGTTTAATTACCAGTGTTCATGGAGGGAGTAAAATTAAAAAAAAAACTAATGTTAGAGGACATCGAATCAAGAATCTATTTCATTCCTCTCATTTATTAAAAAATAGCAACATAACACACCCATTAGCAACATGCAGATTAGTTAATACACATAATAACAAAATAATAACAAAAATGCAGATATTGTTATAAAAAGTATTTACAAATTATAATAATATTTAAAATTTCGAAACGTCCTCCTCTGCTTCAGTACATTTTCTAGTGCAATTCACAAGATAATTGATTGATCTTCTTATCACATCTGGACTGTTTCTAATTTCTTTGTGGTATTCAACAATCCTTTGAATTAATTGATCCCTGCGATTAATGTTCACATTGTAGACCTACTTTTTAAATGACCTCATAAAGAATAATCTACATGGAAACCTTGACGATCATACATGAGGACCTTCGTGACCAATACATCTATTTGGATGTGCATTATTTAAATGGTTTCTAATTTGGTTGGAGAACACCGCATTTCTCCATTTCACCATCATGTTGAAAGAACATACCTCGAATATTTACATTTTCTAAAAGATTCAGCAACGTAAGTTATAAAAATCTAAATTTAAGATTCTTATCTAAACAACTCGCAAAAAGTATGATCAAAACAGACCAGAAAGTTTACGCATGCGCGTTGTTAAGATTCAGACATTTTGACCAATTGGTACTTTGAAATCAACTTGGGTAAGTTTATAAAAATTAGGACTAAATCCAGTAGACTTGGCGCAGGTAAGGAGAAAGGTATTTGACTGAGCTAATGGTGCGGGAGCTAAGTGGCTTTTTCGGACACTCATCGTTACAAGCATTTTCTATGCGCTGATTAATTCTATCGAACTTAAATAACGACAAAATAGACTTCTGGCATATGTTAGCCCGTCGAGTTGGCCATGGTTCAAGATATAAAAATAAGTGAATTTATATCATCGTTACAAAGCCAATTTTTTTGTGTGTGTACACATTTTATGTTTAGAATGAATAAAATAAGATCGTCAGAAAGTGTGGGCCATCAGGGGCGCAACCAGAAAGGTCAAAGAGGTAAAAAAACGGAGTTATATAATATGATCGTTACAAACTTTTTTAAGGTTGAGCATGTTTATTTAAATGTTTTGAACACAGGAAAAAATTCCCAGAAAAAAACTCCCGTCAGTAAGGCTAACCAGAAAGACAATGTTTAGGATTTTTGAAGAAAATTGGATTTTTTTCGCATATTTCATCTCAGAACTCTAAACTCATCGTTACAAGTTCTGGCTCCTTTTTAAAACGTAAATTAAAAGCTCCTTGAACAATAGAATAGCCTGCCCATAAAGTTCTTAGTGTCAACAAAAGTACCATAGGCTCTTAAATATACAGGAATTTAACACTTTCGGCTAACTTGACTCCGTACCGTGCCTCAGATGTATTGTATCATTATTACCTTTCTGGCTGCGACTCCTGCAGGCCCACACTTTCTGGCGATCTTATTTTATTCATTCTAGACATAAAATGTGTACATACAAAAAAAAATGAGCCTTGTAACGATGACATGATTTCACTGATTTTTAAACAGTGTTCGTGACGCTTCTGACAGGAGGTGCCCCGCCAGAAGTCGATTTTATGAATCGCTATCATCCATTAAAGTTCATAAAACGATGAGCTGCCGAAAAAGCCACCTAGCTCCCGCTCTATAATCTAAGACAAAAAGATAAACAACGCCCAACTAAGTTAAATTTATTAAGCTTAACTCAGTTCAGTGGTAGAAAGAAAGCAACTATTGTTTAAAGTTGTCACATCATTTGCTTACAAGTTTTCTGATAGTTTAATTTATTAATTTTGAAGTAAGGCTATTATGATCAACAGTGACATTAACCGTTAAATCAGTTTGTTTTAGATTATTTTTTATGGGGTCACTTACAAAGTGAGGTCTACACTGTGATTTAATGGCAGGGATCAATTAATTCAAAGCATTGTTGAATGCCATAACGAAATTAAAAATAGTCCAGATTAGGAGGACATTTAGGAGAACATAAAATTTAATAATAATAATAATAATTTTAATTTGTAAATATGTTTTATGACAATACCTGCATTTTTTTATTTTAGTACAATTATTCTGTTAATAGTTTGTTATTATTTTGTTACTATGTGCATTATTTATATGCAACGTTGTTGCTATCGGTATTGTTGTTGTTAATAGGTATGTTATGTTGCTGTTTTACTAGTCTTTTTACAGTCCTTTAACATTTATTTTACCTCTCCATAAAAATTGTTAATTAAAACAATAATTATTGTTGAAAATAAAGTAAATGCCTAATTTCATAGTGCATTTGAATAAACACTATCAAACTGTTCGCTAAATAATGCCCGGTCAAAATGTTTGCCGTGATGAGTTAAATTGTTTTGTGATTTTTTTGCCGAAACAGTTTCAATGTGCCTCAAAGTTAAATCACTATTCTGATAGCATTTTTTCTGAAATTTCAGAGTCAGCTAATAGTTTTCCAGAAATCCGATAGAAAAATGTAGTTTTTTGTCAAGAATGAGGAGGATTTTTTTTCCGAATCCGGCCTTGGATTTTTCAAAACCGAGTAGACCATTTTGAAGTTCCAGTTGAAGAATGTAATTAGTAAATTTCATTCGATTACGATCAGCCCTTGCAGAGATATGGCTCTTTGAATTTTCAGACCAAATGCATAAAACACCCTGAATCTTTTTAACAAGGGACCAAGGAATTTTTTCCCTTGTTGATCTAGACTTGCCTTGAAGTGCTCTATTTGTCATTAGGCTATTTTATATTACCAGTGAATCACCCTGTATATGTACAGAAATAAATGCATGAAACGCTAGATATATGATATCTTTGCTTCTAATGAATGTAGAAGGGTCTAATTTCTCTTTAATTGTTAGTTTTTTGAAGCATTTATAATAAATAACAAAAGTAATTGCCTGGATATAATTTTTCGTGAAAAAACACGCATTACAAAAATGCACGAAATGTAACTTTAAAATAAAAAAAAATGAATTTTATCACCATTATAAGACACGTTTAAAAAGCTACAATTTAGGAAAAAAGTTCTTAGTGTGACCAAATGGCAGTTTTTTATGAAGCTTCAAAATATTTTTAAAAAATCTCGATTTTTAAAGAAAATAATAAATATTTTTATTTGTAATTTTCCATAATAGTTTATACCTACAAGACTTAAAATCTTACCAAGTTTTAATAAGAAAAGTCAATTATTTCTTTAGTAATTTCTGTTCATGTAAAATTAGAAATTTTCGTAGTTTTTATTTTTTTGGCAAATAAACAAAATGGCAGATCGAATTTGGATCTAAACAATTTTGTTCATAATTTATTTACAACCATTTTGATTTTTCAGTTTGGCCTGATCCGGTGAACAGAGCCCGAGATATTAAAAGAAAACGAGACAAAAACACGTTTCTCAAAATTAGAACTTAATTTCCAAAAACGCTCACCTCCAAAATTAGACAAAACTTTACTATAACTTCTTGATAATATACAGATAAAATTTCCAGAAAAAAATACCCCCTCCCGGCCCAAGCAATCGTTGAAAAGAGTACTGTTTTATTCGACTGATCCTGAGGAAGCGGTAAAAGCATTAACTGGATCCGTTAAGGATTGCGACTTGTAGAGTGTTTCTGTACGTAGGTACAGATTAATTGACGAAAGTGTATGGCAATTTTTCAATAGCAACTTTAGATCTTAATAAAAGTTTACGCCAATCTAGAACTGGTACCATTTTTTAAAGTAGAATCCCTTTTCAAAAAGTTATAATTAAAAACGGTTGCTTGCAGAATTAACAAATTATATTATCTTTGAAAAACATCAAAGGGTATAGGAGGATAAGAATGTGTTAGCTGCCCCCGCACCAATCCAGTCAAAATTTTGAGCACAAGTTGATAGTAGTGTTAGATGACATTTCCGAAAATGTTATTTCTGGAAAACCATTTTTACGGGAGTTATGGGGGTAAAAAATGGATCTTTTCTCAAGAACGGATAAACCGAATTTCATGAAAAAATATATGTATTATGGCTTCTAATGACACAAAAGTAGGAGAAAATTATTTGTCCATTTGTCGGAAAGAAGTGATGAAAAAATTTTTTTAGGGAATGTTCTCGAGGCACACCCATCATCTCTTCTCAGATAAATGTTTAAAACATATTCAATTTTCAAAGCGATCGGAAGAGTAGACAATTCAAAATTGATAATCACTGGCGTACTGCGGGAGGCGCGGTTCATTACTACATCTTACCACGGTCACTGGAGGCCTTTACATCCCTACTATATATAGGCATGTTCACACAATTTTAATTTTAATTGAAAATGATAGATTTATCGGCATTATATACTAATGTAACAATAAAATAATATATATATTTTTATTTTGCAAGTTATTCTTAACAGAAATGGCCCCAATGCAGCGAGGCTAAGAAACGTTCCCAGGCAGAGGCTAGAGGAATATGACGTCACTTACTTATAGGCACGCCGGCCTGTGTGTAATGTGGGCCCGTTGTTTTTATTGAGAGACTAATATAATATTATTGATCAGCATGTTTATCTAAATTTTGAAGACATTTTGATTTATGATTTTCAAATTACGACCCCCTAAAATTATATTTTTCAAATATTAAATAATTAATAACTGTTAAGCGAATTGTTTTTAGAAAAAAAGTCATTCTTCATTTTCTTTTTAAATTCACTTTTTCTACAACATGGCGTCGTCAGTATGGATGACGCCATACTTTCAAATTTCATAAGCTAAGAATTTTTATTGAAAAATTGTCAACATTTTGAACGAGCAGCCCTGTAAACTATACGAGCATTAAGGATTTCCGAATTTGAAAGCATGGACGACAGTGGGTGATAGAAAAAGCGATTTTAAACAGAAAAAGAGGAATGACTTTTTTTCGAAAAGAAATTCGTTTCCAAGTTATAAATTGATATTATTTTTGGTAATTTTTCAATGAAAATTCTTAGTTTATGAAAATTTGAAAGTACAGATGACGCTGACTTGTAGAAAAAGTGAATTTAAATAGAAAATGAAGAATGACTTTTTTTCGAAATACAATTCCTTTAAAAGTTATTAATTATTTAATATTTGAAAAATATGATTTTATGGGGCCATAATTAGAAAATTATAAATCAAAATATCTTCAAAATTTGGATATAGAGCATGGTAATCAATAATATTACATTCGTCTTTTAATAAAAAACAACGGGCCCTCATTACCCATACAGGCCTGCGTACCTGCAAGGTAAGTGTTGTCATATAACTAGCCTCTGCCTGGGAACGTTTCTTAGCCTCGCTGCATTTGGGTGATTTCTATTACGAAAAATTGACAAAATTAAAATATTTATTAATAAGAAAAAAATCTGATTTTGATACTCGGGACTCTAAAGCATGGTTTTAACTAATATTAATGAATATTATTTTTTTTGTGAACATCCCTATTCAAATCAAGATCAATCTTCAAGAAGTGTGATGCAGATATTTTCAAATTCTCAGACGTCAACTGATGAATCACACAAAATCTAGTTTGAAAATCTGAACATTTTGCAATGTTGACGTCTGTAATCAGCCTACGAAATAACTGTAGTTTTCACAGCCCTCTACGAGGAGGTTAAAGTGCCTCTCACTAGTCAGGGTGCCTGTTTATTGTGAGTCCCCTTACCGCCTCTCACGAGTCGGGGTACTTGTTTATTGTAAGTTCCCTTGCGTCTCACAATTCGGGGTGATTTTTTGCGTGAGCCCTCTGGACTCTCACGAATTAGGTTACTCTACATTGGTGAGTCATTTCTTAGTCTTCATTGTTATCGTCCTCAATTATAGGGATATTATTATTCCGAGTAAAAATATCGCTAAGAATTTCAGCTGGCTTCAGAATTTTCGACAAATACCTTGCATGGGAGAGGCAGTACACAATTGCAACAGTGTAAACAGATCTCTTGACTACTGCTCGCACGTTGCTGTAATTGTCTAAAGTATACTATCTGTCCCACGCAAGATATTTGTCGCAAGTCCTGAAGCCAGCTGAAATTCCCAGCGACATTTTTACTCAGAATAATATTATTTCTGTAATTAAGGACGATAGCAATGAAGACTAAGACAAGTCTCATCAATATAGAGTAACCTAATTCGTGAGAGGCAAGGAGAATCCTCATAGTGAGCTTTGAAAACTACAATTCTTTCGTAGGCTGACTACAGACATCATCATTGCAAAATGTTCAGATCTTCAAACTAGATTTTGTTTGACTCAACAGTTGACGTTTGAGAATTTGAAAATATCTGCATCACACTTCTTGAAGACTGACATTGATTCGAATGGCAGAGGTGTAAAGGCCGCCAGTGACCGTGCGACCGTAGTAAGATGTAGTAATGATCCGCACCGCCCCCAGTACGTCCGTGATTAGCAATTTTAAATACGTTCTACCCTTCCGATCGCTTTGAAAATTGGATATGTTTTAAAGGGGCATATAAACATTTATCTGAAAGGAAATGATGGGCGTGCCTCGAGAACATCCCCCAAAAAATTGTTTTCTTAATTTGGAAAATATTTTCACCATTTCTTTTCAGCAAATGGCCTCAATAATTTTTTCCTACCTTTGTGCCATCAAAAGTAATAACATATTTTTTTTCATGAAAATCGGTTTATTCGTTCTTGGGAATTTTTTTTTACATTTTTCTTCCCGTAAAATTTGTTTTACAAAAATTATATTTTGGGAAATTTCATCTAACACTACAATCAATTAGCGCTCAACATCTCGACCCGATTGGTGCGGGGGCAGCTAACACATGCTTATCCCGCTATGCCCTTTCTAAAACTTCAGGTTATAGTTAGACTAAAACCCACATCACATAAAAATTTTGGCTGTAGATTCCTGATCCTTAGAATTACTAAAGAATAGTTGTTTTTGTATGACGAAAC
Source organism: Rutpela maculata (assembly GCA_936432065.2). Lineage (NCBI taxonomy): Eukaryota > Metazoa > Arthropoda > Insecta > Coleoptera > Cerambycidae > Rutpela > Rutpela maculata. The sequence goes on from OW386286.2 coordinate 233,293,928, forward strand.
CAGCAATAAAACAATATAAGACATGTCATATCTTTTTACCTACTTCCACTCATTAGAGACAATGTTAATCGGTCTGTGCCACGCACCTATTTTGTCAACAACTAAGTGATGCTTATAAATTGAAATTAATCAGGCGATATGTCCTGTCCTACACATACTTTATTGCCCAGTTCGCCATCTTAAGGACCGAACTTTAAGACTTGTATATAAAGGATTGCTTTAGTTAGAACGCCGACTTCTCTCTCTCTCTCTCTCCCTCCCTCTCTCTCCATCTCTCCATCCTCCCCCCCCCTCTCTTATTTTCTCTCACTTATAGGGACTGCTTTACTTATTTCATATATATTTCCGCATTTTGCTGTTTGACGTAGAGTAATATCAATTTCAAAACAATGCAATAAAACCCAATAGTGCCCGAGTAATTTTTTTTGGAAAACTTTTGAAAAAAATATTGATTGACTTTCATTTAGAGCTTGTCAGTACCCCCCAAATCACATTTTATTTATTGCTGTGCATTTTCACTGATTTTTTTGACGTATGATATATCATACCATAGGAATATACATGTAGAATATTGTCAAAAAATATTATTTATTATAATACAAAATATTCAATAAAGTTAAGAGAAAATAGCAGAATATATCACATAGAAGGGGTATGGTATCTTCGAAAGCATATGTCTGGATGTAATCCTGTGTTACATTTGACACAAGAAAATTTTGTACAATAACCACAACGTCTTTGTGTAGAAATTTTATCAATCAAGTGATCAGTTTTATCATACCTAACCTCTTTCAATATATTTCTACTACATTTTGATTTAGGGCCAACTAAATGTTCAGGGGCAGTTAAAGTTGTGAGAACAATTCTCCTAAAAAACTGCAGAAGGGACACTTCGACAACGACCAAGAAGCCACATGCTGATTACCGATCCATTCAAGCAAAAGCAAATCATTGCCCAATACCATTTGCGAGATCTGATTCGTATACGATAGTCCTCTCAATATATCGAACATATCCACACCTCCCGTTCCTTGGTTATAGAGACTTATAAGTGTCGGTTGATCCACATCAACTTGCTTCCTTTGTTCATTTTTGCACGTACCTTTTGTCAAACATATGTCTTTGTTTCTGATGTTGGTTGCGATATTCACTTGACTATTGTCATGCATCTGGTGACATGAATACCACTATTAGAGTCAATCAGAATATGAGAAGTCCCTCGTTTTTCTTTTTGCAGCTCTTTTGAAGGAGCTTTCGCTATACGGTCAGAGCAGATGGTACCAATACATTGAATTTCATTATTTTGCAGAAGCTCAAGTAATGGTAAAGAGTTGAAAAAATTATCCAAATATATGGTCGAATGCGGGGGAATATATCTCATACAAAGTTTCTCGGTGACACTGGATCCCAAAGATTTACCCTTGATTTTATCTCCACTGCCCGTGTAGGGGTTGAATTTCAATAAGTACCCCTGGGGGGTTGTGAGGCACCAAAATTTAAAGCCATAGCGAATAGGCTTTCCCTTTATAAATTGCTTCATATTGTTACGGCCAAAATAAGGCTCCAGAGCCTCATTCAATGAAAAAGAAGTTCTGAAACAACACTAACATTCATACCGCCATCTGCCTACTGTATGATATATCATACGAAAAGTTTTTTCCGCTGCTGCAATTACAGAAAGAATTGATATGACTATAAAATGGTATAATTACATCCTATAATATGTATAAAGAATTATTACATGAATAAAAGTCAAATAAATTACTTCCAAATGAAAATTGTGAAACATAATCTTACCGTGAGCTCATTTTCTGCTGCGTAGAAATTTACTGGTTATAGAACGCTCAGTTATCAACTTACTCAAGTATAAAACTATCGAATTTTTGTCCTAAGCTTATTGTCTATATATGCAAATAACACTTTAGATGAATAAAATCACTGAATTTATCACACTCGATTTGTTTACACTTCATTAGAGACAACCTAACCTCTGTATGATAAATCATACAATAGGCACTATTAGGTTTAAAAGGACCGAACTTTAAGACTTGTATATAAAGGATTGCTTCAGTTAGAACGCCGACTTCTCTCTCTCTCTCCCTCCCTCTCTCTCCATCTCTCCATCCACCCCCCCCCCCCCCCTCTCTTATTTTCTCTCACTTATAGAGACTGCTTTACTTATTTCATATATATTTCCGCATTTTGCTGTTTGACGTAGAGTAATATCAATTTCAAAACAATGCAATAAATGTTCGATGTTTAATTTCAATCAATTTACTTGTATAATGCAAATGGACTCTGCACAAAAAACGAAACAAAACCAGTTTTGTTTCATGCTATACAATAAAATCGCATAGAGGTAAAATGAATGTGGACACGCCGAGAATATTAAACTAGTTTCAAACAACGTTTGCATCGAAAATTACCCAAGTGAACCTTACTCTACGGAAGCCTCTCAAAGATGCATTGGAACTAGTTACTTTGCCACATATGTACGTTGTATCAAAAAGCGGAACTGAGTGCTGGATCCTAGAGCTAATTTAAATTATTATACAGTCGTAAACTTAAAAGGTAATGTGTTAAATTTATCAAATTATCCTCCAACTCAGTAAAATCATACCATTTTTATGTTATATTAGTAGTTTATTCGTTAAAAATTCTCTTTAATACAGAATATATTTGTATATTCTTTTTCTACAAAACTTTCTCCGTCAGAAAGGGCGTGAGGATGATGCAGAGTGAGCGTATAATATACTATTATAATAGACAAAATTAGAGGATGTTTATTATCTGCTGAAGCCGTTTAATTTCATTAATTTATTTGATCAATAAATTGAAAAAGTTTACCTCCAAATTATTCTTTAGAGTAAAACAGTAACATTTTCACAATGGGGAATTTGCAAAGCATACAAACTTAAATAGTAAAATCATTATAAAATACGTAAGTTTGTAACATTGTAATAAAACCTATATTTTTCAAAATTATATTTAACTACGATTGTGCTGAAAGTCAAATTTTCTAACTTCAAAATGACTGCAGAAAATATCACTTTGCCGCACGCCGTGCGGCAAAGAATTTGCCACACGCCTTGATTACATCTTCACACACCGGAATAAAATAGTTTATTTACCGTAAAGAATGTTATATTACTTACTGGTAATGACAATTAAATTCTATAAATGTACATTAATTACATATGACTTGCAATTACAAAGTCAAATTTTCTAACTTCAGAATGACTGCGGAAAATGTCACTTTAAATAAAATCTGACAGGCAGCAAATTTAAAATTTTGGAAAGACATTAAAAAAGGGAAATAACTTCACAACCGTAGAAAAAATAGTATGTAACACACATGTGGCAAGCTTCATTGCAAAACTAGTATGATAGGAACACTCGCTGCGCTCGTGTTCCTACTTTCATACATCGTTTTGTAATGAAGCCCTTGCCACACTTGTATTACAATCTACTATTCTGAAATCGATGTTCAATGTCTACATTTTCAGCGCGATTTCAGATTGAAAAATGCACAATTCCAGAGTATTTTAGTCCGTTGTTGAGAAACTATCAGAAAATAGACCGGAAAAGATCCGTTGCCAAGCAACGATCAACTTTCCCGGCCTAGGCCGGAAAAGTAACATTCCCGTATGGTTTGTTCATGTATATTTTATACAGAATATAAATACACGCAGACAAACCAACTCACATTAAAATTGGATTTATGAGTAAGCAGTTAGATTGTAATGAAGAAAAGTTATGCATTAATACAAATTCCTTAAATTTTAATATTATTGATTGTGATTTCAGAAAAAATAGTATGTGTACTTCGGTGTGAAAGCACATTCCCGGACTTCGATGCTTGTTGGACTCGGTTAGCGCCTTGGCCAACAATTTGCATCGTCGTCCGGGAATGTATTGCTTTCACACCTAAATACACAATATACTATTTTCTGAAATCGATCGGCAATGTCTAGCGATCAACAAAACGATCAACATTCCCGTATGGCTTTAAATGTATATTTTAGACAGTAAACAAATACACGCAGACAAACCAACTCACATTAAAATTGCATTTATTAGTAAGCAGTTAGATTGTAATGAAGAAATGTTATGCATTAATACAAATTCCTTAATCTATAATAATATTGTTTGTGATTTCAGAAAAAATAGTATGTGTACTTTGGTGTGAAAGCACATTCCCGGACTTTGATGCTTGTTGGCCTCGGCTAGCGCCTCGACCAACAATTTGCATCGTCGCCCGGGAATGTATTGCTTTCACACCTAAATACATAATATACTATTTCCCGGCCCAGGCCCAGGCCGGGAATAGTATATTGTGTATTTGATGTCTGAACAGTAAATAAAAATATGTTATTCATGAAAATGAGGACAATAAAATATAAAAATTTGTATTTATTTAAAGAAGAATAACGTTATTTTCTGCACGATCGTATTAAATTACCCTTCAATTAAAATAATTTAAATTTCTACTAAACAAACAAAAAGGCAAATTACAAATATCATATTTGACAAGCTCTACGGGGTTAGCCAAAAAACTAGATTGGATTATGGATAATTTCTAAAATATTTTGGAAATATTTTCGGAAAGATTTTTAAATGACGTTTTTACATGATATTTGGGAAAAAACAATAATTTATCTGCCTATGGTGATTCGTTCCTTATCAACAGATTCCGTAAAATTAGTTTTCATGATTTTCGGTTAAGTAGTTATTGATAATGAAGATTTGATGATAATGATATACCTGTAACAAGCAAAATAAGATTCGCGCATTTAAATCGACATTCAATCACGCCTTAGCTAGAAGTTAACGATGATTCAAAATGTTTGGACTATTGTTTGTGGATCCGAGAAAATATTCTTAGAAATAGATATTTTGTTGAAAACCTATTTTTTTTTTTTTTTCGATGAAATAACCGTTTATACTACTACTCTTTTGATACGCAAAATTTAAGATATTGGAGCAGTGATAATCCATTTTTTTCATATACAGTGTAGGACATAAAACAGTCGATGTTTGGTGTGCAATGACATACTCTTGAATTATTTTTTGAGCAAAATCTAAATCAACAGATAATATATGTTTTCTTATTATTTGACAATTTACACCTGGCAAGTTGAACAAAATTGTACTTCCAACAAAATGAATGTCTACTTTATTCCACTTTCATTATTCTTCAGTGATTAAACAATCAATTTGGAGATCGGAGGATAGGGACCGATACCTTGCCACCTAAAAGCCCTGAAGCCACACGACTATGGAGTTTTTATTGCAACGCCTCGCCTGCTTAGGGACTACAGGAGCTATGGAGACAATGCTGAACTTACTTCCTCTGCACTTGCATGTAAGGAAAGAGGCAGAACTCAGGCATTTAAATTCAGACCAGGCGACCTGGTCGGTCACTTAAAGATTCTGGAGCTAATTCAATTTGAATCCATGACCAAACCCACTGACTCAATGCCAATAAAGCATGACTTTGTCTGGGCGTTTGATGCGCCGATTGAAAGCCGTCAAGCGAGTAGGGCCGAAGTGCTGCGGTGGGGAAAGAGTCATCTGGTATACAGATGGATACAAGGTGGATAAAGGGGTTGGTGTGGGCGTAGTGGGGCCTAAATTCAGGCTAAAGCCCTTGGTAACATCCCAGCCATCTTTCAGGCAGGAATCTATGCTATAGATCAGCCTAAATAGAGGCACTCGAAGGGCAAAGATACTTTCAGATAGCCAGGCAGCCTTAAAGGCTCTCAGGTCGTATACCTTCGAGTCTAAAATTGCCTGGGAATGCAGACAATCCCTGAAGCATCTGGCAAAAAACAACAAGTTTACCTTGATGTGGGTGCCAGGTCATGAGGGAATAGAAGGCAACGAATTAGCTGACAGCCTCCTAAGAAAAGGGCCTGAAGCCCCATTTCTTGGACCCGAACCGTTCTGTGGTTTATCTAAGAGACACATAACAGAGGAGGTCTAAAAATGGGAAAAGGAACAAAAAAAGTCCTACTGGAGGAATACTCCAGGCCAAAGACATGCGAAAAGGTTTATAACCTATTCAACAAAGAATGCCACAGGGCTTCTCGAACTTGAAAAGCTCGACCTAAGGCTGATGACAGGCCTTCTAATTGGCCATTGCCCCTTGAGATATCATCTCAAGAACATGGGCATGGCAGAAGATGACAAATGCAGGTACTGCGAAGTTGCAACTGAGACTGGGGAACATATACTTTGTGAATGCAAGGTACTAATCCCCATTAGGCCAAAGTACCTGGACCAGGCGGAATTAACGCGTGAAGACATAGGAAAATTAGCCTTCAAGAAAATCACAAGCTTTGCAAAAAGTCTTGGAATCAACATGCAACAACTAGTAGGGTAATTCACAAAAGACCTTTTAGGTCGAGGTGAAGAAAGGCCAACTCAGGGCCAAGTGATTCCTTAAATAATCTATAATAGAGTTTTATTTGTGGAGCTATTTTAAACAAAAATGTATGCACACAAGATTTATAATAGTATCGATCTCTTAAAAGACAAAATAAGAAAGACTATTGCGGAAGTTGGTGGTGACATTTCTGAATGGCTTTTTACAAGATGGTATTTTTATTAGCAAAATGTGTTATTTTTCATAAAAATTATTCTTATTTAAAACTGAAAAATCTAGATTTTTTTATAAGAATATTATCAGATCAGAACAATTTTTTTTAGCATAATGTAGGAACGTCATTTTAAAATCATTTCGAAAATATTTTCAAAATATTTGGAAATTATCCATAATCAAATCAAGTTTTTTGTCTGACCTTGTAGAGCTAGCAGAGAACCGAAAAGAGAGTTTCTGGTGTAGCAGACTTTTTCATCAAGAATTACTCTTTTTCGTAAAATCAAGAATTACAGTTTTTTCTGTTCCGAACTCCATCCATGGACATACTGTATATAAAAGTATAGCAGAATAATTCATATTGAAATTGGATCATATCCGTCATGCAGGGTGATCATCAATCATGTTTAATATAGCTTTAGAGGTTTTTATAAGGTTTTTGTTTAATAACACGAAAATACCAAGATGTTCAAGATATCGAAACTGCAACATACAGTATGTGTCCTAGATTCGAACGATCTTGCTTGTTAGATGATAATCAATTTTAGCTTAAAACGAATGGAAGCTACAGTTGTGCGTTGCCGAATTAAACACGATAATTTCTGTTTGACATAAGAATCTTATTTCAAATTTGTAAAATAGCATTATAAATTACTTTTGTTGAAATTGAGTCGTATCCGTAGTACATGGTGATCATCAGAATTATGTAAACTGTTTTGTTATGAATAAACTATATTGCATTAGAATTTTGAAACAAAATGTTACTAAGGTTTTTAATTAATTGAAGAAGAAAAAAAAGAAAATTCGTAGGTACATTATCGGAACTATAATATGCAGTATGTCTATCAGGCTCCAATAGACTGTACGTAGATTAGGTGATTTATCAATTTTATTTTAGTATAAAAAGTTTATATTTAGTAAGACTACGAAACAATAACAAATCAATCTCAGTCGCACCTTTTAAAGGGAATTGTGCCTTCTTCGAACAAAACATTAATCAAATAGGTATTCGCAGTTGGCCATGCTCAGCTGCAACTGATACCCATTATAATTTGCAAATATATTATTAAACATATTAAATTCTTTTAGTTCTTAAATAGGGTGACCAGATATTTGCAGTTTGAATGTTGTACAATTAGATTGTGAAGTGAAGTGGGACCTTTATTTTTTATGCCAATTGTGTAGCGAAATGCAAAATATACATACGTGATGAGTTATTTATAGTGGCGGCATTGTGTGGAAAGAGGGGATGGGAGATGAAGGATATGTTGACGGTCCATCATGTTTTTTTCTTTTGAAAACGATTCCAAAGCAGGAGCCGCAACGATGATCCTTCAACGATCTCAAATGCGGCTCAACTAGAAAATCTAGTAATTTTCATACTGAAAACTGCGGAAGTCTCTCAGAACATTTCATTTGCCTCTATGGAAGTGAATTCGTACTTTGACTAAATCGCATTGTACACTCATCCTTGAAACCAGATCCCCATGTGTATATATATTCCAGAAAACCTGTCGTGATCACTAAGTTATTTCTATCCCTATCTCCACAGCTTAATCGTCGCTCCGAGTCTCCTTCTGTCTCGGGAATTGGAGTCAGGGTAGGTTTGCCCTACTCAGAAAATTACATGATACAAGGCGCAATCTCAATACTACCAATAACCGTATATACGAAACCTATTCACGCACACTTCCACACTTTCAGTATTCATCCGGTACTCTGAGACACCCTTAATTGACCGATTATCCAATGACAAAACTCAATACATCCCAAAACAAAATACTAATTTTCAGAAAAACAAACTTTCCAAATTAAAAATGATATGATTCCAGGCAAACATAATGCTGTACGTTTTGCTGTACACTCAAGCATGCTGTACATGCCATTAAAATTTCGGAAAATACAGCGAAATTCCGTACGTATAGTAACCCCATGTTAAGAGCATAAACATGATGGGTTGGATGAAGCATTGGGCAACAAAATTTGACTGATGTAGTCGCCTCTACTTCGCCTTTTTTTATATCACAAATAATTTGCTGGAAAGTTATTCATTTTAATGAAATAAATCAAGTGCAAGTATCTCTTTTATGTAAAATTAAATTCTACATTACATTTTATTTTGAACATTGTATTTCTATACTGACGGTAATTTTTATTTTATTCCGAATATTCATTTTCGCGGTCAGCTTTCGTGGTTTTTTTAAATTATTTATTCATCATAAATGCCAGTATAAAGACCATCATCAATATCGGATGCGTAGTTAAAAACTTGCATGGATGAACCTCCTCAAGAATTTTATTGACACTGTTTACTCTTATTTAACTTTTTCTAATTCTAACAAATTCTACGGCTGATTTGATAAAAGCAACATTACCAAAACTACTGCAAAGCCATTCGGAGAAAGAGTGATTTAGAGAAAGGAGAACAAATCCAGATTAATTTCAAGCCTCTAGGAATTGATAGCAATCTGCTGAGATTACAACTTTACGGCATATTTTAGCACCAATTTCTTATCTCCCTATCCCAGGCTGAAGGTTTACCAGCTTTTTGCTGAAACAAACTCGCTAATGTTGGATGAAGTGATTATCTATGTATAGATATAATTTTTTCTATGGTTGTCAAAAATGTTAATCTCAAATAAAATTAAAAAGTAAACACATTACAACAATATAAAAATAATGATATTAATGAAACTGCCAAAAACTACATTTGAATAAAAATTATATGCTTACTTTTAAGATGATATTGTATAAAGCATGTAGCTATACTAAATGCGAAAATTACAGTTGACAGAAAACTGTATTGGTAAACAAGTGAATACTACTGTGTGTACTACTGCACCACCGAACTTCGCCTTTTCATTTGTGTTTGTTTAATTTTTTTTCTTGTTTATTGTATTTTAATTTGTATACACAATGAATAAAGGCGTTTATTATTATTATTATTATTAATATATTAATAATTTCAAATACCTGACTACTGAAAAGTAATAGTTTAGTAAGTTCTAATACAAAAATTGTTTGAAAAAAAATTAAAACCACTTTTAAAGAAGAGGTCATTAAACACTATAAAAGAAAATTTCAACAAGTAACTTGTTGATTATTGGATTTGGTAACTACTAAAAAAAAACATTTACATTTATTAAGTTTCTTTTAAGTGTTTTTAATATTATGAAATTTTTGAATCAACACAGTTATTGATTTTTACTTAAAAAAAATATATTTAAATGCACAATAAGACCTGGTTTTGCCTATGAAATTTGGAACGCAATAGGATTTAAGTATAACTAACGAAATAAAATTTTTATAATGTGAAAGATGAATTTGAAATAGAAATGAACATTTTAACCTGTAGTTCCTTATAGCACAAGTATTTTAGATAAAAATTTTACCGAAACCTAGAAGAAAATAATGTAAGTCTGTAATTTGGTAGATAGGTTTTAGTTGGTCTCCTAAATAACATAATAAAAGTTCTAAGGCTTCCTATGCGATTATAGTTAATGCAACTATAATTATTATTCATTAAAATAAATCTTTAGATACAGATTTAAAAGAATATATTAAATATATTAAAAATTCAATTCTATTTCATATTATACATAAAACATTTGATGTTTTTAATAATAATATTATTTTTTTTTGTTTTTCTAAATATCCTTGGTTACTTGAGAAATGAGTAACTTAAAAGAATCTTTATTTGAAGGTAAGTGAGCTGCTACGCACACTCCCCCGTTAACAAAAAGAACAATTAATCAACTAAAGTATCAATGGCAAAACGTATTTTTCTAACAAGAGTTGGCGGATCATCACATTTGTCAACTGACAAAAATGCAGGTTTGACTCTGGCAATACTGACAGTTACGACTTTATTTCTTTTATTAAAAGCAACTAACTTATCTGGACGGGATAAAACTTTAAATGGACCCTCGTACAAAGGAGAGAAGGTAGGTTTAAAACGTTATTTGCGAACAAATATGAAATCACAAGTGAAAATGTCAGAACTGACAAAGGATTTGTGATTAACATGAGGAACTGCAGAAATAAAAGTTAAATTATTAAAATAAGTACGTAATTTGTCGATAAAATAAAGAACATTAGTACTAACATACGATTTAGTAAAAAACTCGCCAAGTACTCATAGAGTTTGACCAAATATCAGTTCGGCTGAAGAGCATTGCAAATCTTCTTTGGGAATTGTTCTAAAAGCTAATAATATAAGAGGGAGTTCATCCACCCAATGTGACGTGTTAACCTTAGCGATTAAAGTAGTTTTAAGAGTTCTGTGGAATCGTTCTACCATACCATTACTCTGGGGGATGGTAAGTGGTGGTATTGTCGTGAGCAAAAAAATAGGACAACTATTTTTTTTCTAATGTAAATCTGTCTCTATTTGCATACTTGCAATGAATTTTGTCAAATAACTGACAATGTCACAAAAATTAAAGTTAGATGTACACAAATAGATTTTAGCAAAAATACGTTATAAGACTTTTCCCATTTTTTTTGCGCACGACAGTACGTATTCTATGGAAACCCAAAAATTTTGCAAATTCATTAAATAATTTCGATTCAAATTGAACACCTTGGTCAATAGTGATATATAAAGGAACGCCGGAACGACAAACAAAATTTTGGAATAATGTACGTGCTACGGTATTTGCCGTGATATCTGGTAAAGGATATGTTTCTGGCCATCTGGTAAATCGTTAGATCACTGTTAGAATGTAAGAACAACCCTTTGAAGGAGGTAATGGTCCTACTAAGTCTATGTGATGAATGTGATCAAAATGTCCTTTAGGAACTTCAAAATGACCTACTGGACTTTTCGTATGACTTTTGACTTTAGCAGTCTGACAGTTAACGCATGTTTTAGCGCACAAATTGCAATCTGCATTCATTTTGGGCCAGAAGTAATTACTAGAAACCAATGTTCTAGAGGCTTTTATTTCTGGATGAGATAAACCGCGAAATATATCAAATATCGTCCTTCTGTAAATAATCGGAACATAAGGTCGTGGTTTTAGACAAGAAACATCGCTTCAAATAAATTCATTCAAATTTGGAATTCTAATTCTTTTTAAACTAAAAATGGCTTTAGAATTTGATGATTGATTTGATAATAAATATTTGAGGTCAGAATCTTCCTCTTGAGCTTTGCTTAACAACTTTAAGTCAAAATTAACATTAATAAAAGGGGACTTTTCTGCTTGAATTGGTAAGATACATTGTTCTAAGGAAGATGTGTCATGTACACGTGATAAAGTGTCTGCTATGGCATTGTCTTTTCCTTTAATATGTCGAATTTCGCATGAAAATTGAGCAATATATCCTAAACGTCGTATCTGTCGTAGAGATCTTTCAGCTTTGGTGAATAATGCATTAATCAAAGGTTTATGGTCAGTAAAACAAATAAATTTGCGACCTTCAAGTAATAATTTAAAATGCTTAATAGGAGTGTACAAGGACAAAAGTACTTTATCAAAAGTTGAATATTTCGTCTGAGCCATGGTAAGTTTACGTGAAAAGAAAGCTAAAGGAGTAAGTACTTCTTTGCTATCTCGTTGCTCCAAAACTGCTGCCATGTCGTTTTGGACATAGAAAGGATGTAAGCCACATTCTCTTTATAACGTCGGTGTCTCATGTATGTTGGCTATATGTGCAGTTTTCGTCACTTTCTTAGTTCATTTCTCAAAATTGAGATTATTGACGATGTATTTTGAAAGTTTTCCTTGTCGCGTAAAGTTAAAACAGCGTAACAATACCGCAAAGTTAGCGAGAAACTGGCGCGAATCTATATAGGTCCGTCCTTGCCCTAGAGTTGTTACCTACACTACTTACACTTTGCACTGTGCTTGTGAAATGTTCTCTGATTTAGTTGGTTGCTTAATGGCAAATATTTGTTTTTATTATAAAAAGCTTCTTAATGAATAGAAAGTCATGATTCTAAGCAAAGGTATGGATGACTTAATCAAAGCGAGCGAACACCACAATGATGAAATGTAATATTTTTAAGAACATCAAGGAGAAAAAGACTACTATCACTTTGCCTATTGAATGCTGATAAGTAAGTAATAATAATAATAATAGCAATAATAATACATGGTGGGCCAAAAAACAGTATTTTAATCGATATAATTTCTAAAGTGATAGTCTGAATAAGAAAAAACTTGGAGGGGACGCAGAAAATGCTTCTTGTTTCACAAATTTGCAAAAATTTATACAGGGTGTCAAAATTTTGGTGAAACGTAATATTTCCAGAGTACGCCAGTCAATGATTAAAGTGTGCGGAGACTGTATCGGCATAGATGGTAGACAATTTGAACTCCTTTTATAATTGATTCAAAGTCTTTTTCATTTACGTTGTGATTTGTAGTAACATGACAATGTTACAACAAATTAAACCTCTTTTTACTTTTACAGACATTTACTACAGTCGCTAAGTAATTATAGCAAAATAATGTGACATCCGCTGCTAATTGCGCTCCAGATATTCTGGTGATTTTTTAGTTCTGCTCGTGAATGACACAATGTACAAAAAAATTGAAAAGAAATAAAAGTTTTAGTTAAAAGGTGGTGTATCTAAATCAACAAACTAAAATCCGTTCGGTTGCAAATAACTTTTTTATGTAAAATTCTATCACTCACTCTAACTCCCATGAAAGTGGTTAATATGTATGTAGGTATTATGAAAACACTTTTCTCTGCCATGTTAGCACTTTCAGCAATCATTGAGTAATTACCGCAAATGCTTGTTTAACACAAAGCATTGTAGAACACTTAGGGGACATTTTAATAAAAAAAAAATATATCCTTGTTTCTCCTTTTTGTGATGAAAGGAATAATCTCTTGAAGATTTGCGTGACATTACTGAAACACCCTGTATATTACAAAAAACTATTTTTCAGAATATTTGGAAGTAATAAAAATTCCCATCAAGTTCAGATACTTACTTTTATTTTAAATGCATTCTGTGCATAAAGTTAGATATGTAATTATTTTTTATGACTTTCAAATGGACAACGAGGTATATGGTCACATATAAATTTATTTTAAATACTCGTATAATTGTTACGAGCACTCTTTACCTCATTTACTTTCAAATCTCCAGCGCAAAATTGGAATCAGAACGTGTTTAGTATCGATATCCAGTTTATGGTTGGGTTTCTTTTATTACCGCCATTACGTTGAATAAAACTCCATTATAATAATCGTTTGCAAGATTTTATTCGTGAAATAAGGAATACTATCGAGTCATGTTAATTGGGTATCACTGAAATTTATTTACTGCTTTTGACGTTCATCTGATGGATTAATTATACGAAACCAATATAAAAAATTAAAAACTGTTCATGGTCTTGTGATTTAGAAAGTATTTTCCAAACGTTTAGAAACTACTTAAATGGGATTATATTGTACATTTATACACAGGATGGCCGAAGTCTTGATGTGGCGTATTATTTCTGGAATGGGTTAAGTTGGATATTGTATAGTAGTGTATGCATGATAGCTATATTACCAATGACAGCGGATTTATGTAACTTATAGATCCTGGAGATGTATCTCTATCTATCAATTAGCTAGCGATAGGCATTTTAGGCCGATTTCATTAACGTTCCAAGCGTTAGTTGCAAAATTTGTAGCTCCGATAGTTTTGTTCAAATAATAAAAATGGTATATGTACAGCATATCCCCGGATGGGGTGGGTATTGCACCTTTTATTTTTGATTTGCCGAGAAAAAGTCATTCTTTATCAAAAGTTTTGCTTGTCCTAGTAAACCATAACCAGTTGTGAAACTTATGATAAATTATACAGAGTATTCTAAAAATTAGAAAATATGAAATTGACTAAGCAAACTACCTTTTTTTTCATTTTTTTTTAATTTTATTTAAATAATATTCTCTAATCATGATGAGAGCAAATAAATAAAAAATAATTATAAAAATAAATAAAGAATAGGCTTATAAATAATGAATGAATGTTTCTATACTCTACTGATGAGAACTAACGAGTTCAAAAAAACTTGTACAACTTTTCTAGAGTTGAAATAGAATGTAAGATTCAATAATTGTTGTAAATGACTGAATTTCAATATAAGTATTTTTAATATATTTTTTTGCTTTAAAATGCTAAGAATCCTATCATGTAATTTAATACTTCGTCAATATTAGCTATAAGAGTAGTTGTTTTGATTGGTTCTCCAATAATGAGTGTTTTAAAGTATTTACCTAATTAGTATATTACCGTGCCCGGATTAGGGCAACAGTATACAGAAAGTAGGTAATTTCTTAATAAATAAAAAAATGTGTGTAAGTTGTGATTTGCTTAATACCTAAATAATATTCTCTAATCATGATGAAAGCAAACAAATAAAAAATAAAAAATAATTTATTGTAAAAGTTTTTCAATTAGAAAGAAAAGCTTAAATAGTTTAGTTGCAGAATAAGGAAATAGCAATTAAAAAAAATACATTTTATTCAACCAAGTTGAAAACTATTCCACATGTAGACCTCCTACTAGTACATATGTTTCTAATCATTGTTCAAATTCTAGTAATGCCATCTTATATTTTTTATTTTTTTTTCTAGTCAACAGAAACTTTTCAATTACACAGGTCTATAAAAAAGAAAAAAAAATCTGCTCCAAGGACTAAACCTAGCATGCCTTAAATATTTTTGTATGTTGAAACCGAATTTTCAATTTAAAAAAAAATTTACCGCGTAGATTTCGAGTAAATGTCAAAAATTGTTTAAAAAACCGCATTTCGACGGCAAAAACCGGCATTTACTCGAAATCTACGCGGTAGAAAATTTTTTAAATTTAAAATTTGTTACCGGGCCTAGACCCACTTATAAAAGGGGGCCCCAAAGGCTGCTAAACCTCGAACGCAGGGTCGAACGCAGGGTAGGGTGCCCTGAACAAAATTTTAATATTTTACGTGCAGTACCCCCTCTGCAATACGCTAGTGAGGAGGGAGTCTCACACAGCCGACTAGTCAGGTCCTTGGGGGTGGCTTCGATAAGTGGGGTGGCGTAGGTGGTCAGATATGAAAGACAACGTCGTTCGAATTAAACATTTAATAAAATATCAGGGTACGTAGTACAAAATATTTCACAATTATCACCGATAACTCAGTACTCAGTACAAGTATCACAATATACCCTAATAAGTGATCTAATAAGTAGGGCTTACACGCTTAACCTACTATATACAAAATATCTTACAAAATAATAAATCCTTGATAAATGTACAAAAGGTCATATGCCAGAAGCGTGACAAAAAAACTACAAGTGACCCATGGTACGGTAAAACATAAAATTACTTAAAATTATTGACATCTATTTGTAAAATAAGGCAAAACTATACAGTTAGTGAAGTAACGCTACACAAAATATAACAAATATTACTGTAATCTAAAATGTTACTGAGATTTACGTTACGAGCAGAATATTTCTTGAAAATTTATTTTACTGTCCCGTGGACGTTGAGTTGATGTCCCGGATCCCTCGTTAAGGGAATATGATTCCGCTTACCTTTCGTAGTGTCTGAATACCTTTTCCCGTCCTACCAGGGTAGCGAAATTCTAGGTGATAACAGCCGCAGGTGGTAGACCATCTACGTGGAGTCTAAGGTAACGTGCCGAGATCCCCATTAATATACATACACAAGATGTCAGTCAATAATCCACCATCTAGACACCAAAATCTGGACTAGAAGTTGAAATCGGAGTCAGGCTGGAAGTCCCTCGTAAAGTGTAGAATGTGACATAAAAGCTCAAGTAGAATACGAGTAACAGATCCAAGTAAAATCATAAGGTATCAATCCAAATATATCCATAAACTAACAAATAGATTCCAATACTTGTAACATACTCAACGAGGAAACAACTAACAAACGAACAAACAAACATCCCCGAGATGTGATGTGGGCTGAAAGAGGTCCTTTGCCGTCAAAATGGCACTCCAAAGTCTTGCATTCAGACGACGCCACGTGCTTTGAAAATGGACTTTTTCCGGAAATCCGTAGCTGTATTTCCCCAAAACGATACTCAAAACCAAATGGAAATACGACTAATCTTGTCGTGATGAATACTAAATCCCATAAATGGAGCAAAACTTACAATATTTACAAAACTCGTATTTAGACGACTCAAGCAGCAAAAGGAAAAAATGATCAAGAAAATGTCCCCTATCTTGTCTTCCGTCACAGTACGTTCAGAATTTCCACTTCACGGCATACCCCACAACTAGAATAGATTTTCCTAACTTCGTTTATATCCACAAATATTATCATAATATACTCTGAAACCCGTCCCCTCATAAATCTACCCACCAAAAGAAGGTTTAATCAATAATACTAGCCATTGTAGAAGCTTTAAAAGGGCGTTTTTGCAATGCACTCTCTTAATGAATATCTGAACGCACTCACCCGTACTTCCTGTAACAAAACGCATTTAATGGCCAACATGAACCATCAGGTAGTGCTATTATGCAACCAGTTATACTCTATTATTATCTATTGGCGAGGGACGGTACCAATAGGCTCAAATGCACAATTAAATTTGGGAGAATAACGAAAATTAATACATAAATTTCTGGCCATTATTATATGTGAAAATCGACTGTAACAAATTCGGATTCAGCACACAAAAATACTTAAGGCATGCTAGGTTTAGTCCTTGGAGCAGAATTTTTTTTTGTTTTATTTTTCTTTCGGAAGTTTATATATTCGTATGCCTTACAATTACATAACTGATGAAAAATATAGCTTTTTTAAAAAAGCACAGAATCTGCATAAAAAAAGCGCAGCATTTTTCATATAGGTATATTTGGTTACATAAATGTTAAATGACCCTCTGTACCTCCCTGTTCAAGATCGGCATCGCTTTACCAAACACTTCGTATAGATTTTCCATGATGTCATATCCAATTAATATATTTTCATTTTTCTGATACTTCCGGTTATACCGGGAGAGACAACCAACGCCATTTGAAAAATGGTTTAATAAACTTTAGTGCTCAGTGAAGGTTTTCACATTTCAAAAGTTTTTAAACATGATTATTTATGACAAATTGTGAAAAAAAGCACATATTTTGCATAAAAAAAATCTGTTTTTTTCAAAAATTATTTCTTCTGAACATTAACTTTTTTGGGAATTTTTGACCATATCTTGGCTAATTTTAACGATACAGGGATGTGGCAGATCACAAATAATAGGTAAATGCATAAACTTTAAATTTTATATTGAGTATTTTTGACATAATTACGAAAATAAAGAATAAAAATGGGATTTCTTGGAAGAGGTTAGGTTAGGTTAGGTTGGATTAATATGCTCTTGCAGGGGGTGCTTTTAGTTTACTTTAGTTTACTTTCTATATACTACTCTAAAGCCTTTAGGCATTCAGTAGAGCATATAATATTATTATAAATGCGAGCAGATCCAAAGATTCCCAGTACCCAGGCCTATCAGCCCATTGTACATTCACGACATTCAGAGTAGATCCCGTAGTTCCTCCAGCTGTGAAAACTGTTTTCTGATATATTGTCCAACCCCAATTCCTAATTTAATTTATCAATACAATATCGAAAAATAGAAATAACTCATAACGTGCAATAACATTTGAATATATATGTATATAGTATATGTCTATAGTACAAATTGAGAATTGCTGAGAGGACAAAGTCAGTTATAGTTGGTAAACAAAGTCAACATTGAACTGTAAATTCCGACGCATCATTTATACGCGGTACTTGATGAATAATATAATAATATAATAATAATAATAAGTTTATTGTTGAGAATTAAATGTAATTATCGAAGAATTTGCGCCTAGTAATTATCAATCGTAGGTTCGACGAAATTTTATTGCGTATTATTAGTTGCCTATCATTTTGTGTCAGTTAAGATTGCCCCCACCACTAGATACTTAGATAGAAGAATATAGAAACACTCGCGTGCTAGCAGTCATCGAGAACAGACGACGCGCGTTCTAGAAGTCAATCGACGCGCGTTCTAGCAGTCAATTAGAATAGACGACTCGCGTTCTAGCAGTCAACTAGAAATAGAAGACTCTCGTTGTGGAAGTCAATATTTAAATCTGTTGTGTGTGCGTGATTATATGTAACATTTAGAAGTTAGAAAACCCCAGGAAGATTGCTCCACTGGAACAGCACAGAGGCCTCTGAACAAGGCATTCATCACAACCCCGGAGCAGGAGGATACAGTTCCGATTATGTTTGAATTGTTTGAGCGCTGCACATAGCATTTTTTGGTGCCTTCGACCCTGATTGATAATTAATAGGTGAATATATTAGTGTGAAATTTTAGATTAGCGTTCTCCATTTCACGTTTTTTGTTAGATGGTCGGTTAGCATTCAAACTGTTGGCCAATGACAGAGTAGCTGCCAGAGCTCTCTAAATAGGAACTACTTTTCGTTGTACGGCGCAGTCGCAGCGTACGCTTGCCACGCCGTTCGAAGTAACAGCTGATTTAGATTTACACGCAAGGAGAAGACATTGCATTAATTTCGTTCTGTTTACCACAATTTAAAATATAGTTTGAAAACTGATTATTTAGCATTGGGTTAAATAATTCAGAAGTAGATAATTTTAACTTATAATACTGCTGGTTAACATTCAAGCAAATATAGTTATAGTGTTATAGTGCGATTTTTAATCCATTCTGTTTGTTTGTTTACATTAGCAGTTAGTAGATTCCGCGAAGTTAAAATTTCCCCATCATTTACTTGTTTAGATGGTGAATCCAGTGGTAAACTGAACTGTTTTAGATATTGTTATTTCAGCTAATAGTCGTGGAATGCAATGTTAATATCCCACTGTTGAGGGGTTAAATTAGTCATTTATAGCTAGTCAGAGGTACGGTTTTTGTAGTATAAATTTATTCTGAAATATTTCAGTGATTTATAACCTCGTAACCGTGGATAGAGATCATTTTCCTTTTGTTCATACATAGTGTAGTTTGTAGCGTCAAGGGTTGCCTTTGAGGTGTTCTCTCATATGGGAGCACTTTTAGACTTTTAGATTACCTTTTTTAGTTCTTTTCGTAACTCAAGTTTAGAGATTAGTGTAGATACTTTGGGAATCGCTTAGAGGGTTGTGTTATAGTGGTAGTAAAACACAGTTTAGTCAATCATAGAAAATAGTTACGAAATTATAGTTCAATTTCATTGTAGAAAATGTCAGCCGCAGACAAATTGAAAAAATACAGGGCGTTTCAGACATCTGAAATAAATAGATTGCAAGAAATTCATGAGATTTGCGAAAGGGCTTTAGCGGATAAAAAATATCATACTGCCTTTAAGTCGAGATTTGCACAATTGGAAGCTATTAAAGGGGAATTTGATAGAAATTATTCGGGTATTTTAAACCTATTAGCGCTTGATAAAGATGCAGATTTAGATGCTGAATATGCAATATTACGTAGTTTTGAAAAACAATATTATGCTATACAGACGGCACATACAGATCTTTTTGAAAAGGATGATAATAGGAGGATGTCGCTGTTGCATAATACTACTTCGGTTGTGCCTAGTCACATTAACCTTCCGAAAATAGAGTTGGCGAAATTTTCTGGAGACATTAAAGCTTTTCCCTCCTTTATTCAGCTTTATGATGCCTTAATTCACACAAATGAGAGTTTGTCAGACATTGAAAAGTTTAACTATTTACTGTCTTCGTTAAAAGGGCCGCCTCTTAGTATGGCTCAATACTTGCCGATGTTAGCGGGCAATTATAAGGTTGTATATGATAACCTGGTGAAAAGATATTCAAATAAGCGTTTATTAGCTAATGCTTATTTTTCTGAGTTAGAAAATGCTCCAAAAATTTCGTCAGATAGTGTAGTCGAACTTCGTAAACTTTTAGATAGTTATCAAGAAAACTTAGCAGCTCTTCGTAATTTAGAATTTCCAGTTGACCACTGGGATTTTATTCTTAGCCACATGCTCATGAAACGTCTTGATGGTGCGATACTTACGCGGTTTGAATTGCACCATGGTAGTACGACCACTATACCCACTTATGCGAAATTAGTAAAGTTCTTAGAAAACCATTGTGTCACATTAGAACAAATGGATCAATCTTCCTCTAGATTAAAAAATAAAAAGATAGATAATAGTAGATCACCACACTCTAGTAAGCCACAGCATAGGTCTGCCTTCTGTGCTACGGCCTCGAGGCCTGCTCACAGCCTAGATTGTTGTTTATGTAAGTCATCCCATGTAGTTAGCAAATGTCCACAGTTTATAGAAAAAAATCCTCAAGAACGTTATCAATTAGTAAGACAGTTCCGATTATGTTTGAATTGTTTGAGCGCTGCACATAGCATCAAACAATGTAGCTCAAATTTTAGATGTCGAACTTGTCATAGTAAACATCATAGCATGTTGCATTTTAGTAGAAAGACTGAGCCACAGGCTCCTAGTACACCGGTACTAGAGTCGGCTAGTCATTCCCGCGCGGAGGAATTGAACCCCGCCGGTAGCGCAGGTCCTAGCACCTCTTTTAGTTCCTTGTCGGGTTTCGTGCGTAATAAAAATGGAATTTTATTATCCACAGCTCTTATAGAAGTTAGAAATAGTAGGGGGATTTTTGAAAAATGTCGGGCATTATTAGATAGTGGAGCGCAACTTAGTTTTATTTCGCAAAAATGTGCTCATAGATTAGGAATTCGTCAGTTTGACACGTCAATGTCAGTTCAAGGGTTATGTCAGACACCACTAGTGTCTCAAGCCTCCGGGGTAGACATTACTTTGCGACCGGTTGGTAAACCTACTCCGACATTCGACCTTAGTGCTATAGTTTTGCCAAAAATCTGTTCAGATTTGCCTTCAGCGCATTTAGATATAGAAGCGTGGCCGCATCTGTGCAACGTCACTTTGGCGGACCCCAAATTTAATTGTCCAGGCCCTATTGACCTCCTTTTAGGCGCGGATATTTTCCCATTACTTTTAACTAGTGGGAGGATTCTAGGCGCAGAAAATACCCCTATAGCTATCAATACGGTGTTTGGATATATTTTAATGGGGAATACACAGCAACCTACTCCAATAGTAAATTCTTTCTTTTGTTCAGTAGATAGTAGTTCGCTAGAAAATTTAGTTACAAAATTCTGGCAACTGGAAAATGTCCCAGAACATTCCAGGCTTTCTCCAGATGACGTCATCTGTGAAAAGTATTTTTTAGATAGTCATTGTCGAACCGATAGTGGAAGGTTCGTAGTTTCTCTCCCTTTCAGGGATAATAGTGTGTTTTTTCCGAACACAAAGCAGCTAGCTATTAATAGATTTCTTTCTTTAGAACGACGATTAGTAAAAAATCCGTCGTTGCATTTAGAGTATTCGAATTTTCTTAGGGAATATTTAGAATTAGGTCACATGGAACGAGTTTCTGACGAAACCGTCTCAGACAACGCATTTTATATTCCACACCATTGTGTACTCAGACCAGAGAGCACCACGACAAAGTTGCGAGTAGTATTCGATGCGTCGATGAAGGCCTCCAATGGCATTTCATTAAACGATAGTTTGCTTGCTGGTCCGAAATTGCAGAGAGATATAGTCACAATATTATTGAATTTTAGATTACATAACTTTGTTTTCACCGCTGACATTAAACAAATGTACAGGCAAATATTAGTTAATCCTAATCAAGTAGATTATCAGCGTATAGTTTGGCGATTTTCACCTAGGGAGAAAATACAAATTTTTAGATTATTAACGGTTACGTATGGGGTAAATTGTGCACCCTATTTAGCAATTCGAGTGTTGCAACAATTGGCGGAGGACGGTGCTAGTAGATTTCCGTTAGCTGCCGCCGCATTAAAGGTCGACACATACATGGATGACATAGTTACGGGCAGTGATACTCTCGAGGAAGCTACTCTCTTGCAAAACCAGCTGATTGGTTTATTAAAAGAGGGTGGTTTCGAACTGCGCAAGTGGGCGAGCAACGATGCGTCCTTGCTTTCCACTTTACCTTCTTCTCATTTAATGCATAGTTCGTTATCATTTGACAAGGAAGAAAGTTTAAAGATATTAGGGTTAAAATGGTATCCTGCCAACGATGTGTTCTCATTTAATGTGCAAACACTTGACAAATCTTGTACCAAACGTAGCATCCTTTCAGAATTAGCTAGAGTTTTTGACCCTTTAGGAATCTTAACGCCTGTCACATTTTTTACAAAACACTTAATACAGCGCCTATGGTGTTTAGGTTTGGGATGGGACGACACTCCACCTCCGGATATTTTGCGAGCTTGGCAACAGTATCGTGCAGAGCTGTCACGGCTTTCGGACATACATTTAGCTAGACGTATAGCAGTGGGAAATTTACGCTGCGAACTTCACGGGTTCTGTGATGCTAGCGAGAAAGGCTATGCCGCCGTAAGTTACATTAGGGCCCTAGATTCGGATGATAACGTATCCTTGTCGTTCTTATGTGCCAAGTCTCGGGTCGCTCCACTTAAACGCATTTCTATTCCTAAGCTGGAGTTGTGCGCCGCTGTATTATTAGCCGATTTATTATCGTTCTGTCTCTCTGTATATAGCAGTAAAATTCAATTTCATAGAGTTTGTGCTTGGTCGGATTCCATGGTAGCGATTTCTTGGATAAAATCGTCTCCACATAGGTGGCAGACATTCGTTAGTAATCGTGTAGCACATATCCAAGAAAAACTGTCTCCGACAGCGTGGTATCACGTTTCTCCTTTAGAAAATCCCGCCGATTGCGCATCCCGGGGGTTATTCCCCTCGGAATTAGTCCACCATTCCCTATGGTGGGGGGGACCCGATTTTTTGTACCGTCGCGACGAATTATGGTTAGAAAAAGAGAGTAATGTGTCTGTTCCTTGCGAAGCTTTGGAGGAAGAACGAAAAATTACTCTAACTACTTTAGTCGATTCAAACATTTTAGATGAACTTTTAGAAAAACATAGTAGTTTAGAAACGATAAAACGAGTAGTAGCATACATGGTGCGTTTTATTCGTAATCTTAGAAATCCTAGTCAACGCCACTTAGACAATTTTTTATCTCTTTTAGAAATGCGAAATTCCATTTTCGTTTTAGTTAGTCACGTACAACGCTCACATTTTAGTCAAGATATAGTAAGGTTGAAAAAGCGACTATCGCCGTCAAAGCCTTTGAGAAGATTGAACGTATTTTTAGATGAACAGAACATTTTACGTGTAGGCGGTCGGCTTTATCATTCTCAGTTGGGGTTTGATAAAAAGCACCCTATACTCTTGCCGCGTTCCTGTCGGTTAACGCAGCTTCTTATAGAGAATGTTCATATCAAGTACCTACATGCAGGGCCACGGACAGTACAGTCGATTCTAGCTCAACAATTTTGGATATTGTCACCAAAACGGGCCATTCGTAGCGTCTTGACGAAGTGTGTAAGGTGTTGGCGTACGAACCCTACACCTCTCCAACCCCTTATGGGAAATTTACCTGCAGTTCGAGTGTCACAATTGAAACCATTTCTTCACGTAGGCGTGGACTACGCTGGTCCACTAATGATTACTGTGGGTAGGGTTCGGGGAGCTGTGGTTAGGAAGGCGTATTTGTGCTTATTTGTTTGTATGGCCACCAAGGCTGTGCACTTAGAATTAGTCTCGGACATGACCGCCGAGGCTTTTTTAGCTGGATTACGGAGATTCGTCGCAAGACGAGGTAGATGTAGTAAAATTTATAGTGATTGCGGATCAAACTTTGTGAAGGCTCACAAAGAACTTAGTAGTTACATGAAACTGGCCGCGGGCCAAGTAGCGATAGATTGGCATTTTAACGCGCCCTCGTCGCCCCATATGGGCGGCTTATGGGAGAGTGGTGTTCGTTCAGTAAAAACACATTTAAAGAGGGTCATAGGGGAACAAATCTTAACATATGAAGAACTCTATACGGTTCTTGTACAAATAGAGGCCATCCTCAATTCGCGACCCTTGACTGCGCTTAGTTCGGATCCAAATGACTTGTCTGCCCTGACACCAGGTCATTTCCTTACTTTAGAGCCATTGACGGCTGTTCCGGATGCAGACGTTACCGGTATTTCGTTGTCACGACTGAGTCGCTGGCAATTATTACAAAGAATGCACCAGAGTTTTTGGGTGAGGTGGCATTCCGAATATTTGCATACTTTGCAACAAAGGGGAAAGTGGTTAGACCCGGGGAAAGCTATTTTACCTGGTGTTTTAGTGTTGATAAAGGTAGAAAATTTACCCCCTTTACAATGGCAGTTAGGCCGCGTAACAGAAACTCATCCAGGAGCTGATGGTATAGTCCGGGTGGTAAGCGTACGAACGAGCACTGGCATATTCAAGCGACCAGTTGTCAAACTGTGTCCGCTGCCTGTCGATTGACAGCGTTTTAGTTAGTAATTTAGTTTTTCTCGTTTATTTTTAGTTTTTTTTTGTTAGTTTAGATTTGGTAAAATAACTCGTATTTTGGTGAGGGGAATGTTGAGAATTAAATGTAATTATCGAAGAATTTGCGCCTAGTAATTATCAATCGTAGGTTCGACGAAATTTTATTGCGTATTATTAGTTGCCTATCATTTTGTGTCAGTTAAGATTGCCCCCACCACTAGATACTTAGATAGAAGAATATAGAAACACTCGCGTGCTAGCAGTCATCGAGAACAGACGACGCGCGTTCTAGAAGTCAATCGACGCGCGTTCTAGCAGTCAATTAGAATAGACGACTCGCGTTCTAGCAGTCAACTAGAAATAGAAGACTCTCGTTGTGGAAGTCAATATTTAAATCTGTTGTGTGTGCGTGATTATATGTAACATTTAGAAGTTAGAAAACCCCAGGAAGATTGCTCCACTGGAACAGCACAGAGGCCTCTGAACAAGGCATTCATCACAACCCCGGAGCAGGAGGATACAGAAACAGTACACGTGGTAAGCTCGCTTAACTGACCTAACGTTCATTTTATAGTTACTTTATTTACCTATTAATCCCAAATCAACTACATAAAGGAAAAATACAGTCTGCTTAGCTCTAATGAGCTTTTTGTTATATTAATAACGACCATTTATTCATCCTGTTATTTCTGTTACACATGTGCGTTTACAATTTCTAAAGTTAAGAATAAACTAGAGAGTAGTAGAACTATAGCGATTATATATAAGTTTGATAAAAAAGTCATTTAAGGTTGTTTGTCAACATTACAATTCACAGAAGAAATCTTGTTTATGAATGTAATATTGCAAGTACAGGACCTCCTTATGTAGCTTTTTTTTTTATTTTATTTTATCGAGTAGAATGGATCCAATCATTTTAGAGACATGATATTAGGATGTTATCTAGTTTTTGTTATAATGTATGTACACATATACATATGTAGACATATATTTATGTTGTGGTTTATTTATCATGTGGGAGCATTTTATAAATATATACCATTTTTAGAATGCACAAAACCATTTACCTGGGCCTGCTAGTTCAATATTTCTCATTTATAAGAGCATGTATTTTCAGTCGAGGATTATCTAATAGCCATCCTTTTGTGTGTTTTTTAAACATGTTTTTTGAATTTATTTGTTTAATATAATGTGGTAAATTATTATATATTTTTGGGTATAAGTATATAAAACTTCGTTGCCCTATAGTTTTTGACATTTTGGGTATTTTTATAGAACCTATTTTGTATCTAGTTTGATAGCAATGGTCAATATTTGGTGTAGCTTTTTTATTTTTGAAGTTAAATATTAATGTTCTTAATGCATATAATTGTCTAATGTCTAGTATACGAGCTTCTTTATAGAGATTATCACTGGAAAAGGTAGGTTCCTTGTTAAATATTACTTTCAGTATCCATTTTTGAATTACTTCTAATTTGTTGATATATATGTTTGTAGCAGCGCCCCATGCAAGAATACCATAGGATAATTGAGATTCTACTAAGGCGGAGTATACCATCTTTAGTTGATTTATTTCAATAATTGTTTTCAATAGTTTGAATTTAGGTAATAATCCTCTTAGTTTTCTTATAAGCGAGTCGATGTGAGTGTTCCATCTAAGGTGGGGGTCTAGTGTTAGGCCAAGGTATTTGACCGATTTTGCTGCTTTGATTGTAAATTCACTCTCGTCACACTTTATAGTAAGAGACTCAATATCCGGTATGTTGGATTTATAGCTAGTAAAGTAGAGGTAGTTTGTTTTTTTGAAGTTTATGGTTAGCAGTTTATGATCAAAGTAGTCTTTAATTAGTACCATATCTTTTTCAACAGTAGATTTTAAGTCAGTCCAGTTTTCACTAGTATAAAAAATGGCTGTGTCGTCGGCGAAACTGATTATATTTCCTTTAGTTGTAAGTGCAAACAAGTCATTTATATAGATTGTAAAGAGTAAGGGTCCGAGAACAGTTCCTTGGGGAACGCCAAATCTTACAACTCTTTTTGTGCTTAAACTGTTTCCTATTTTTACGCACTGTTCCCTCTCGGATAGATAACTTTTTATTAATTCTTGCGTTTTATCACGAATTCCGTAGTTATTTAATGATTCTATTAGTTGAGAGTGGCTAACTGTGTCAAAGGCTTTTGCTAGATCAACAAAAATACTCAGGGTTGCTTTTTTGTCATCGAGAGCGTTATATATTTTTGACATTAGTGCGGCAATTGCATCCTGCGTCGATTTACCTTCTCTGAACCCGAATTGTTGATCTGATAGCAGTTTGAATTTATTTAAATAGGATGTTAATCTGATTTTTATAACTTTTTCGAAAATTTTGGTGAAGTTTGTTATGAGGGAAATAGGTCTGTAGTTTGAGGTATCATGTTTATCACCAGCTTTGTAAATTGGTTTGATTACAGCTGTCTTAAAATGTGATGGACAGTCACCATTGTCGATAATTAAATTTATTAAGTATACTAGTATAGGAGCAATTTCGTGTTGTATCTCTTTTATTGTCTCTGCTGTTATACCATCTATGCCTGGACTTTTGTTTGACTTTAACTGATTAATGATTTGCTTAATTTCAGCTTCATCCGTGGGAGACAAGTACATTGAGTTTGGAGTCATGCGAGTATTTGGGAAGGAACGTTTTGGTTTTACTATTTTCTTTGCTAAGGTGGCGCCTAACTCTGTGTAGTATAAATTAAAATTTTCTGAGATCTCTTTATCGTCTTTAAGTATCTCGCCATTTTCATTTTTGATATTTGTTGTGTCTGTGTTTTTTCTATCCTTTTGTGACATACTGCTTATTACTTGCCAGAGATTTTTAGAATTATTCGTATTTTGGTTAATTTTTTGTTTATAGTAATCTGTTTTTGTATTTCTAAGTAGTAACGTGAGCTGATTTTTATATTTTTTATAGCGTGTGATGTTTTTGTGTGTAGGATTTTTCTGCATATTTGTATATAGTTCATATTTTGTGTTTACCGATTTCATTAGCCCTTCCGTGATCCACTAATTTCTCTTTTTCTCCGTCTTAATAATTTTATTAACTGTACAATCATTTATACACTTTGTTATTTTATTTATGAATATGTCTGTGGCCGAGTTGATTTCATCGTTATCATACACGCTGTCCCATTTTGTGTTGATTAATGTTTCTTTAAGTTTTTTGTAATTTATATTTTTAATTATCCTTTGATTTTTTCTTGGTTCAGGAGGCATGTTTTTTAGATTATGTATTTTGAAGAATAGCGGGTAGTGATCTGTGATGCAGTTTTTTATTACTATAGGTATGAAGTTCGTAGTTTTGTTATTTCTAATGAAAATGTGATCGATACATGTCTTTGTTTCTCCTTGTACTCTTGTGCTTTTGTTTATTGTGGATACAAATCCATTTTCGGCAAGTATATTTAGGTATTGATCGCAAAAATCATCGTTTATATGTAAATTTATGTTTATGTCCCCGATTAATAGATGGTGGTCTATGTTTTTATTTATATTATTATTTAGATATTCTGCCAATTTTTCATTAAAATTGTATGGGCAGGTGGAAGGTGGTCGATATACAGCCGTTATTTCATATTTTTCATTTTGGAAGGAGAATTTTAGGTTAATTACTTTTAATTGATCTATGTTTATTACTTTAGAGTTATAGTTTATGTTGCTTTTAATGAAAATAACAACACCGTCATTTTGATTGAGTCTTCCTTCATTATATATAATATTGTAATTATCTAATTTATATAGTGTTATGTCGGGTATTTGCCAGGTTTCCGTTAGTATTATACAATGGATGTTTTCATTTATTACTTTTAGGAATATTTTTAATTCGTCGAAGTTTTTTGCGATACTTCTTATGTTAGTATGGAATATATTTAAATCTGTGCATTTGTTATCTCTACAATAAAAATGTTCATTAATTTCCTTGGGATGATTAATTTCTTTTGTTTCAACAATTTCATAAGTGAAATCTCTTATGAATAGATCCATTTTTATTCGTACTTAATTATACTTATATACTTAATTATACTTTATGTTATTTTAAATGTAATACCTATTTTAATTAAAACTAAACTTATTTGAGTATTTTATCTTATTTACTTATATCTAATTTTTAGCAGTAAAATGAAATGGTATCTAGTTATGTTTGTTTAGCAGAAATTTACTATTATTTTCTAAGATCTACCTCCACGGCTTGATGTGTTAAGCGTCCGTCCCCCTGCTGCTGTCTTGTTGTATTTGGTGTTGTGTTTTACTTCGCGTTGCGGCTGGGTTCGTGGCTGCCTGTTTATAGAGTCCAAATTTGGCTTGTCGTATTTAATTGCTTCTCCTGCAGAAGTAACGGGTTTATTTGTTGTTCCTGTAGAAGTAACGTTAGATTGCCTATTAACACTTGTTTGGATTTTCGTTGTGTTATTTTCTATTTCTGTTAGCTCCTCCACTGTATAGGAAACTCCGTTGATTATTAGTTTATTGCCTGCAATTCTTACATCAAGATTTTGTTGTCTCGCTTCAGCCAGATGTTTTCTCAAGATCTTTTGTTGGTATCGTTCTTTTTCATTTAAGTCATTTGCTATCGCGTATTTACTACCCTTTAATAGTTTTGTGTTTTTGAATAGTTGAATTTTTTTGATGTAGCTAATCAGTCTTATTATGATAGGTCTGTGTTGTCCTTTGCCGATTCTATAAATATGGTCAATATCTGCTTCACTTATTTTAGTTTTTAGTGAACTTTCGAAAAAGTGTATTACTTTTCCATATAATTCCTCATTTTCTTCTTCATGTATACCAAAGAGGATTATATTGTTCTTTCTTAGCTGTTTGTCCGTTCTCTCTAGTTGGTTCTTTAGGTGTTTGTTTTCTTCTTCTAACTTGTTTATTTTTGCATTTGTCGCCTCTAATGATTTAGTTAGTTCTGTTATTGAGTTTTTTAATTCCTTTTTTATTTCGCCAGACGTCAAATTAATTAAATTTTCCAGGCGTTGATAGATATCAGTGATAGATAATTCGCCATCAGACATACTTGTAATTGATACTTTTCCCTTTTTTGTATTTAATATATTGCGTTTCAAATTTGCCTAAGAAGCTATTGTAATTCTGTCTGGTACCCACTATGGTTAGTTACGGTCAATTTTGTTTATTATCGGTCTTTCCGTTTCTTAGTCCTGAGTCTTAATAAATACGTATATTTATGAGTTTACTACTACCAGATGTTAGCACTATTTCACTATCCACGGGCACCCCACAGGCTGTTTTTTATTTTGCACTGGTCATTTCTCTTTTGTGTTTATGTTTATCACGGCCGGCCGCCACTACTTGTTTTTATTTATTTATTTATTTATTTATTTATTTATGAGCTAGGCAGGAACATTCCTCGACACGTCTGCTCCCTACGACAGTTCTACTACTGAATAAAGCAAACAATGATCGAAAGTGTTCACCCGGACACCAAAGGGGTGGGATGTCTAGGCATGGAAGTGTCTAGGCGAGTACTGAAAAATGGGCCCAGGGACTGTCCGTTGGAAGCGTCCCCAAGAGCCCCGCTGCATCGTGGGTTTGTGTTCTAGATTTTTATAGATATTTGGAAGTTGTATTTTTATTGGTATTGCTTTATTTGTTATTTTATTAAATAAATATTGTTTTGTTGAATTGAATGGATTTAATTTTCCCTTTTCAGATATTCTTAATTTACAATTTTATCACGTTTTGAACGTCATAATAACTATACTTTGACGTTCCTGTTGAGTAATGACTTCATCCTCCACTCTACACATCCGATAAGAAGGATCATCTTTCAACCTCATTGAATGCAGGCGCTAGTTCAGAGAACAGTGTCCTGTTATCAGGCCTACCATCCATCTCAATATCGTTCTCTATCGAGATCAAGTAGCCACTTTACGGTAGAGTCAATCAAGGGCCATTTTATATGGAGTTGTTCAACTGTGCCATAGCCCAGTTATGCAGCTCTCATTGAAACGGACTTCTTGGGAAACCGCAGGCTGGCTCTATGCCCGGGAAAGGAGTTTTTGCTCCTTCTTCTGCCAAATGATCTGCTTCTTCGTTGCTCTCCACGGAACCGTGTCCGGGCACTCACACAATAAATAAGTATTTGCCTAATTTAGAAAACTCTTTTGTTCTGCAATTTTTTTTGTTCAAGCTCTACTAAATCCAAGTATATTCATTCGATACGTGTTGGATTTTTTAAGTTCTACTTTTTATTTGAAGATTATAAAATATGGTTTAATCCCATTCGGTAACAAGATCAAACAATACGTCTGCTTACTGGGATTCTAGATTGCAGTGCATTTTATGTGCAACGTATTAAGAAATTTTATTATCGCGCTAGAAGTTTATTATGTCAACTTTGCAAAATGATATAATAAAACGTCACATTCAGTTTGCGTTAAGCTCATATTTATATTAAACTGATATAAATTATAAGCTGACTTCGACCGTCTCGTTACA
Source organism: Rutpela maculata (assembly GCA_936432065.2). Classification (NCBI taxonomy): domain Eukaryota; kingdom Metazoa; phylum Arthropoda; class Insecta; order Coleoptera; family Cerambycidae; genus Rutpela; species Rutpela maculata. Next base: position 233,325,410 of record OW386286.2, read on the forward strand.
GAATCGTCCTTGTGTCAAAACCTATTTTTGAAATAACTTATTTCCACCTCAATTTCAAACTAATATTGGATAATAAAGCACAGTTCCTTGTTACTTCCCGCTAATGTGTAGATATGTATTTTAATTCAGTAATATGTCAGTTAAAATTGTAATATATCGGACAAAATTCATCAAGTTTCCAAAATTGGTAGAAATAATGAGGATAGCATAAGTTCCGAAAAATTCTCACCCTTAAGTAGTGTGCTTCATCCCTTAGAACGTTGTTTCCACCCTCATTTTGAGATTTTCTAGATTATCTCTGGAACGGTACACTTTTTGATAAAAATACCTATATAAAAAACTACTCCATATAAAATTCTTTATCAAAATCATCTCTACACTTTATTTCCTAAAATTAATAACACTTTGGTAAATAAGGCGCAAAAGTAATCACCGCAAGTCATATAATTCACTAAATAAAGCCAGCCCAGCGTTTTTTTTTTCCAAAAGAAAGATTAATGCGATCAATGTGCCTAATAAAGGAGATGTCTCACAAGACATCGTGCAAACTTTTAGTAATGAAAAAGTAGACGTAGGGGAGTCATTTGTTCTAGCTTTATACAACTCTACCTCCGCAGAAAAACGTCTAGATCCATATTTTTTAACAAACTTGTTGGTAAAGCGAACAATACTGTTGTAATGTTATCAAAACTACCACCAACTTCTGCTGCTGCTCGACAATACTCATATTGCGTTTTTACCAAATTCAAACCTGGAAAAACGTTACACTAGAAGCTACTGATTGAGGATAGAAAAAAGTCGGCGGGATATTAACCTAAACTATGAGAACAAAAAAACCAGCCCCCGAATCTCTTTTAACACTAATTCTTGATTATGCAAATTAGGGTGAGAAAACAGGAGCAGTTGTAGAATTTTAAGTGGAGTTTAGGTAGCTACTGCTTTAGCGTTAAGCATTGACCTTTAAAGTAAACTATAATAAAGATTACAATTTATTGTGTTAACCGGAACCAACCCTTATGTGTCCGCCTTATTTCCCACAGTACTATTAGTTTCAGAAAAAAAAGTGTAGATACATTTTTGATAGAGAATTTTATAAGGAATAATTTTGTATGTAAGTATTTTTATCAAAAAGTGCACCGTCCCCGAGATAATCTAGGAAACCTCAAAATGGGGGTGAAAATGGCGTCCTAGGAGATGAAGCATACTATTTGATGGAAACTTTTCGGTTTAATAATTCTTATGCTATCCTTAACGTTTCTACCAATTTTCGAAACTTTCTGAATTTTGCCCGATATAAGTCATTATATTACTGCATTATCTGTAAAATTGCAAGGGTATGGTTCCAGAACATACGGAAATTGTCCCCCGTTAAAATTTGATAGAACATATATCAAGTTCAAAAAAACCATGAAAAATATTCTGTAGCACAAGCCCTCGATAACCATTTCTTCATACTTTAGCTGTCTCGAAAAGATAAAAATGTTGGTTCTATGATGAACTTCACATTGATGATGAGCATCAGTTTGAGTTTCGGATGGATTGAAGTACAGTGCAATATGTCGTACACAAAATAAAATTCTAACTCCAACTTTGGTCAGAGGTCGCCAAATTACAACAAGGGAATATGTGAAGTACCTTGGGGTGAGACTAGACAAAGGACTGACTTTCAACACACGCATTAACGATACAATACGGACAATCTATGTCACGTCCAGAAATTTGTGTTCGCTCCTGGCTAGGAATAGCAGATTAAGTAGACATAATAACATTAATCTATATTATTGTAGTGTCGGAACACAAGATTATGCGCCTCATTTCAAATTCTTCACGATACATCTCCTTAAGGGACTTATAAGCACGTTACCATCACATAACTCCACTAGCGGACAACATCCAACAAATTCCTCAAAAACTCTACACATTCAAACTGAATTATAGTCCTTTAACAAACAACATAACTCAAATCAAAGTATCATGCATCTTTTCGAATAAAACATATTTTGCCACATCAGGCGCTACACGTTTTCAGGCAACCCATCTAGCCACACCACCAATTCAATTTTCAGTTCATAAAGAATTTATTTCTATTTAAGATACAAATATGCGCCTAGCCGGAACCCGACCCGGTGCCAACCAGACAACCACGGCACACATCGCCGTGGTGAATGTTTGATTTGGTGGGGCGGGTCCGGTTCGGCTTGACGACAATGTTTAAATAGCTAAGGGCACTTTAGTCGCGGCAGACTTAAAACTAGGTTGTTAAATAAAAATGTGCTCACATGAGTCTAAAACCACTTGATAAAACTTAAAACTAGACTGGCGCTACACTCAAAAAATTTATAATTGTTGATACGGGAAAGCAGAATTAAACGAAAAACCCGTTTGAATCAATGACGACCTTGCGGTCTGATCGCCGGCAAGGAAGATAGAGTGGTTAAAAGCTGTGGTTTAAAAAATTTGGATTTATCAGAAATTTTCGACCTAGAGGGGATTTAGAAAAAGAAGACAAAAAGAACAAAAAGGATAAAAGAACAAAACTGTAGAAACATAAAGAAGGGGAAAAGAGGGATTGGAAAGTTGTAAAGTCGAGGAAAGATAAAGAAATCCGGTATCCATTAAATTTCTTCAGTTTTTGATATGTTTTTCTACTGACCCAGTAAATCAAAATGGTCCCAAAAACACACCCTTCCACCCCTTTTTACCCTCTATGGGGATGAAAAGGGCTCGTATACATTTCTATAAAACATTATTTGTATCTTTCAGCACGGTAAAAAACCTCAGTCGATGGATCTGACCTTACATTTAGACACATTTTTCCACCCTTCGGGGAGGTAAAAGTGCATAGCGGTATCTTTGTTCCAAAAAAATTAATTATGAAACTGCTCAGTTGAGCAGAAAACTTGACGGTGCCGAAATCACCCTGAAGTGCCCATTAACGCTTTTCCACCCCTTTAGGGGATGAGTCTCAATAAAGCGGCTACACAGCGGTATCTTTGTTCCAAAAAAATTATGAAACCACTCAGATGAGTAGTACATCTCAAAGGGAGGTACAGCAATGGTCGATAGAATAATATTAGACCAAGGATATTATGCCTAACCAAACGTTTACTCCAAAACGTTCCTGAAAAGCACCTTCTCTTACTAATCTCTGAATTTCCACAGCCCAATAAAGAGTATTGTTTCTGTTAAACATTCCTAGATTGGTGAACCTGGAATCATCCGTAAAAATAATATGATAATATGAATACTGGATTTATGTTTAAATTATCTAAAAACCAGTTGCAGTAATTAAGTCTTCTTTGGAAATCATTTTCATATGGTGATGGTGAATTTGGTACTTAGCACTTTCGCGGGAAGTGTTTCATTGCATACCAAATTCGCGTGGAAGCAGTGCGGTCATATTCAATATGAGCTAGAACGTTTATTTCAACTTCTTCGCAATGAAACGTTCATTATTGTTAACATTAATATCGCCATTTTCATTTTTCAGATGCTGCACCAACCAAGGGTAATATGCATGTGAAGGAGCATCACGATCCGGGAAGCGTTCCTGGTACACTCTTTCAACGTTTCTGGCATATTTTCGACATTCCCCATAAGTAAGGATAGTACCAAATTGATGCTGTCTTGAATAAACCATTATAATTTTTTCAGCTAATCATTATTATTAGTACTTACTGTTAATATAATTAATGAGATTTGTCAAGAATAACAACACAAAGTTACTAACAATGAATATACAGAAAGGGCATAGCCGGGTAAACATGGTGTAACTGCCCCCAAGTGTCTGGCAGTAGGAAGCAATCTCGGAAAGTAGCAATTTCACAAAATATTAACCGAAAAATGGACCAGTTTGGGGTGAGTAAGGGAGGGTTGGTCTTAGCAAAACTATTTTTTTTCTAAGAAACAGCGCATTCAATCGTTTTGTAAAAAATATATGTTAAAGACCTACTGAGAAAGTACTAAATAAAAAATCACGCTCAAATTCCAAAAACAGATACAGTAAAAAATACATATATATTATTTTCAAATTTTTTAAGGGTAACTTTTCCCTGGGGTACCAGCCTGAATTTTTTTCTGTAGCATGTCTGGAGACTCACTTATGTTATATCTTTTTTCCCAGTCTTGTTCGAAGATTACGCCATACTTTAAAAAAATGCCGAAGTGTGCAGTGTCGTATGCATATTTTAATTAACCTCTTGCAAGTAAAGAAGGCCAAAATGCAAAGTAAATATGGATACCTGAGTAGTGTATACATACTAGTGATTAGTGATTATGGAGATGGTGAAAATTGTAAGAGAAACCAATTTAAAGCTGCAACGCTGACAGTTAATTAGGTGATCAATAGAGTTTAACTCTCTTGCGCCGCAAAAATCAGTTTATTTATAGCCGGAATGTTAAATGTCATTAAGGGTAAAAACTAAAGTCAGCGATACTATCGATATTACCGTCGGCGGGATAAGAGCTTGGTCTTAACAGTCATGTGTTGTTAACAATTTGCAGCACTAGATCGTAGCATTACTAATCTGAGGAGTAAATGGATGTTAAACTTCCTCACTGTCATCTGCAATCACTGCACTCATGCTATCCTTCTGAAATAATAGAGAAAGAACTAGATATCGTCCTTACGAAAGATAATGAACGACACACCATCCAACAGTCCGATTCCCATTGGCACATTCAAAGAAATTGCAAAACTGCCTTTTGTAGATATTTCCAGCAAAGATGTACTGGACTTTCCAGAAATGACGGATTTAAAACTGTTTTTTACCGGATCGTATCAATATAAACAAACGATTTCGAAGTCATAAATGAAGACGGAACACGTAATCTTCAGTACGTTAAGGACCAGTCCAATGTACTCAAAATACAAGTTTGTTCACGTTACATCAAAACGAAGGTTTACCGATTTTTCATCGACTATATTCCCCACAGTGTCGGAAGTTCCGGCGTTAGAAGACATTTCTGTGAATGTGCCAATGGGTATCGAACTGTTGGATGTTGTTCCCATGTAGCTGCTGTCGTGTATTACCTTTCGTACGGATGATATCTAGCAAGCATACCTAAACCGGCAGAAGTTCTCTCCCTATTGTTCCAGAAGGATAGCATGAGTGCAGTGATTGCAGATGACAGTGAGGAAGATTAACATCTATATCCTTCTCAGGTTAGTAATGCTACGATTTATCCCCGCCGATGGTAATATGTGAATAATGACAGGCTTTGACAAGATACTCCATAGTACCGCTGACTTTAGTTTTTACCCTTAATGATATTTAACATTACGGCTATAAACTGATTTTTGCGGCGCAAGAGAGTTAAACTCTATTGATCACCTAATTAACTGACAACGTTGCAGCTTTATATTGGTTCCCCTTGCAACGTTCATCATCTCCATAATCACTAATCACTAATATGTATACACTACTCAGATATCCATATTTACTTTGCAGTTTGGCTTTTTTACTTGCAAGGGGTTAATTGTCCAATATGCATACGGCACTGCACACTTCGGCATTTTTTTTTAAGTATGGCGTAATCTTCGGACAAGACTGGGAAAAAATATAACATAAGTGAATCCCTAGACATGCTACAGAAAAAATTCAGGCTGGTACCCCAGGGATAAGTTACCCTAAAAAAAAAATTGAAAATAATATAAATGTTTTTTTACTGTATCTGTTTTCGGAATTTGAGCGTGATTTTTTTTTATGTACTTTCTCAGTAGGTCTTTAACATATATTTTTACAAAACGATTGAATGCCCCGTTTCTTAGAAAAAAAATAGTTTTTCTAAAATCAACCCTCCCTTACTCACCCCAAACCGGCCCTTTTTTCGGGCTAATATTTTGTAAAATTGCTACTTTCCAAGATAGCTTCCTACTGTGCAAATATAAGCGCCAGACGCTTGGGGGCAGTTACACCATGCTTACCCGGCTATGCCCTTTTGACGTTTATGATAAAACTAGCCTCCTTGTACATACATTTGTTTCCCACGCCTTATGTTAGGTATTTTACTGGAATAAACAATTCCTAGCTTTTATTGCCTTTTTTTAAAAAACTAAAGGCAGAGAAACATGAAATTTAAAAATAGCGAAATTTACTTACCAATAAAAATTATTAGCTAATTTAGTGGGACACAATATCTCATGCATACCGAGTTTCTAGTTATTTTATCATGAAAAATGTACCTCTCTAGGTTTTTTTTTTAAACCATTAAACATTTTTCTGTAGACACACTTTAATGTTAGTATTTAATAGGTGGTGATTCCCATTCAAAATTGTCGAGAAAATTGATGAAAAATATTGACATTTTAGACAGTATCATGTATCCCATTTTGTGACGAATTAGTTTTTCAAATTCAATTAAAAACCAACAAGAAAACACATTTTGTTTGTTATCTTAACAAGTTTTTTGGCATCAGTTTCATTAATAACGCCAGGATACCGCTATATTACATTTACAAAAAATGGCGACATGTGATATGTGTTGAAAATGGAATTATAATCTCTATCCAACTATGTAAAAACCGCTGTCTAAAGAATCACTACTTCCACATCCAGATTTCCTATACAAGTCCATTAAAATGAAAAAAATTTTGATACTATTTTTGCACTCCACTATATGGAAATAATTGTTCATAGAACTTTAATAATATGATATTTGAAATCGTCTACCCCAGAAACATATAAAACGATATGTCACATGAGTAGTAGGATAAGGGTGTGTGGCTGAGGTAAAAAAAAAATTATGATTTTTGTTCTTGTACACACACTTAATCGCAATTTTATTTTTTATCCCCTTTAATAATGGGGTGAGGGTGATAATGGGGATTACAGTGGGGATGGCTGCTGTCAAAAAAATGTTTGAGACTTTGGCTTCTGAATCTCAATTATATGGACATTTACTTGCTTGATTTACCTATTTACCTTCACCCCTTCAACGAAATAAAATTAAAATATAATTGTTCTGGACAATTGTGTTACAGTCGTCGCTCGAAAAACCATCGAATTGGTCTACTTTGAGACTTAATTGAGTTATATTGCGATTTATTGTATGAAAGTCAAAATTTTTTGTCCGGATTTATAGGAAACTGAGAATAGCATAGAAGAGAACTAAATTGCAATTATACTAATCAATCATGATATAGGAAAAGCCAATTAGAGGATTACAAATGAGAAATAATTGTACATTTATATAAAAAATTAAAAGGAACAAACATGACAGCGTCAATTAAAATTTAATTATTCATTTACGGAGTAAAAAGCATGATTCACTATAAATAGTTGTTCGATTTGAAGAGTCTTTAACATATGTGCAGGATATTGCAAATTAAAGGCATGTTCATTAGTACATCCATTATACTGCAAAAGTACCCTTAAGTGGGGCAAAATTGCAAATACCTCAGTCAAATATTAGCTAATTTCGACGTTTGACGGAAAAAGCTCATAAAGCTTTAAAACTTCGCAGATATATTTATTAAGGTCTACTATTAACCATACTAAAAGTCCCCAGCTCCAGCTCTTGCCCTTAGGGCGTCGCATCATCTTGAAATAATCGCTGCCGAAGGAATCACTACTTCCACATCCAGATTACCCAAGTCTCTCACAACGAAAAAATTTTGTGTGTGGAAATAATTGTTTATGGAACTTTAGTAATATAATATTTGAAATTGTTTACACCAAAAACCCAGCAAACGATATCCCACATCGGTAGTGGTGTGGGGGTAGTCATAGGGGAACTGATGAAGTAAAAAAATATTTTGAGGCATTTGGTTCTGGTACACACACTAAATTACATTTTTTTTTTCACCGGTGGGAGTAGTAATTGGGGCGGCTAATGCCAAAAATATTTTTGAGATATTTGCTTCCCTTGTCTATACTAATACAAATTTTATAGACTCTTACCTGCTTGATTTACCTATTTACCTCCATTTACCCCAATTTTCCCTTCAACGGAATAAGATGGAAATATAATCTAGTTCCAGATCTAGTTAAAATACATACATGTACTAAATTTCAAGTCAATATCTTAAACGGTTCTAGAGTAATCGTGAGCACAAAAAAGTTACAGACAGACCGACAAACAGAACGACAGACAGAAATATTTTTTTTGCTCAAACTTAAAATCTGGGCGTTTCATGACATTCTAAGCCTATTTGAACTATAAAAATTGTTCATTTTTTTTTGTCGTTACTATACTTCCACTGGATGTGGAAGTAAATATGGTTCCATTTAAAATTCTTGACTTAAACCAACTTCCGAAAAAAATAGAAGTGGTATTCAATTGTTTTTTCATTAGCCCAGACGACAGAGAACATTTTTATAGTGAAACCCACAAAAACTTGCAAACTGAATAATTTTTTTTTAATGAGTTCGTGAAAATGTATAGAATATTATCTTGAAAATTTTACATTCCGCTCGTATGCAGAACATAAAAAAAAAGTGAAAAAAAATTTTTTTTTACCAATTTTTTCAAATTTTTTAAATTAAGTCAGGGCAGGAAAAAATAAAAAATATAGGTGGATAGACCACGTGTTTCTGAACAAATAATATCCTAATAAAATTTTACGCTAAAGCCACGGTATTCCTGTAAAAAAATAGTGAAGTAACCTTGTCACTCTGCGCGGCTAGCGTACGATTAAATGCATACTATGGAACCTCCAAAAATTCTTAGCTGTTCTATCGAGTAAAATAAAGCTTTTTTCTCTTTCTGATTACACGTTTTAAACATTTTTCTTAGTGAATAGGGGGATAAATAGTGAGTATGGAGGGAAAATATATAATTATTAATGCATACACAGACACCACACATACCCGCTGAATCGCTCGCATGAATTTTTACGTGCCTTTACTGTATTGTATTTATTACAGGTACACCTATCCACATTTCAGCTATATATAATGGATTCCGAATACATTTGTTAATGTATTGGAAAAGTTCCAAAATTTATATTCAAAATAATCAAAGATATTTTCATAGTTATAAGGATAAGATCGTGCAAATCGCAATGATCTGATTAATCATATTTTCGAAAAAGTGCATACAAGTAAACGTGTTTGAACATTCGAAAAATATACATTTTTTCTGAAATAGTGATATTTTATTTTTTCCAATGGGTCAATTTCTCGACAAGTTACAGCCTTCAATACAAGCAATTAAATGAAAATGATTTGAGATGTACTTTTTTTTAATCCTCGTTACTACAACGTAATAAACCATAATAATCATGAAGTGTACATACTTTTCAACAGTTCTGAATGAAGAAAGATTTTTTTTGAAGGGCTTTTATTTTTTTCTATATTGTTCATTGTGACGATTGAGTTCGGGCGTGATAATATATATAGGTATATTTTTCCCATCCATCCTTTGGTTCTATTCTTTAAAACAAAAAAGCATCAGAAAGCTACAACTTCCATCTTTTAAATGAACCAACACTCATATAGATTGAACAAAGTCTGATTTAGTGACATGTAATTCAGTGCGTCGGTGTCAAAGTCATGCGTATTCAAGCGCGTGCACACATGGTTCTCGCTCCGAGTTGTAACGTTACACTTGACTATTTTTTTTCCGGGAAAACCGTGGCTTTAACGATAAATTTTGAAAAAATGGAAGAAAAAAAATTTTTTTTTTTCACTTTTTTTATGTTCTGCACCCGAGCGAAATGTAAACTTTTCAGGATATTATTCTACACACTTTCACGAACTCATTAAAAAAAAGTTTACACAGTTTGCAATTTTTGTGGGTAAATACCTACGTCGACTGGGCTACATGGGAAATATGAGTTTCAATGAGCAGTATCTACAAAGCAAATAGTATGGCGGCAAACACAGTGAGAACCCTTAGTAAATGGCTATTAGTGAAACAATTTTGTAATTTTTATAGTGATTAAAACGACTATTTTTCCGAGCAGTACCAAATCAAAATGGCTTCCGGTTTCAAGATGGCGGTTGTTTTAAAAAATTTAGAAGATCGACGTTTCCAGCTAAACTATTGATTTTATGAGAAAAAGTTATTAAGAAAAATTGTTCCGCATTAAATTTTGAACAAAAAAGTTCTTATAAGTTTTTTTCTAAAAGTAAAAAGTTAGACTTTACGGGGTAAAATATCGAAGTCAGTTTCTTCGATATTTTACAGAATACGCAAAGTAATGTTCTATACTTGTCATAATACTATCCTTTGACCATAAAGTAACAAACACAGTGGAATTAGAGAATAAATTAAAAGACTGAGACAAATATTACACGACGGACCCGTTTTAGCCCATCTACTTTTGCCTAAAGAAGTTTCGAAATTTGAAGAATATTCAGAAAAAACTTTTCGGATACATATTAAATATAATATTGTTAAATTAAAAGCTAAACGTGTCGACATAGTAATGGGATATGTACAAAAAGGAATGTTTAAAAAGTCATACGAGAGAAACTAGAGGAGGTAGTAACAATATTCTACCAAAGAATTGGCCAGAATTTCTGAAAAACGCTGAAAATAAAATAGAATTATTTTGTTTGTTGGCGAATGATATAACAACATCTAATAACTTTAATTCTGTCGAAATTGTGTCGACTGTTGGCGAAGGAAATGCGAGAAATAATTGTTGCAGTACTGCTCTAAAATCCTGCAACCAAGAAGAAGCAGATACAAGACTAATATTGCATATTAATAATTGTGTTCAACAAGGTTGGAAGGACATTTGCATTAGAGCTGTCGACACTGACGTAGTAGTACTGGAGGTTTCATTTTTTTAATGTTTGTATAAAAATGGCTAAATAGTTTAAGTTTGGGAGCTAATAATTATTTTAGAGTATTAAAGGTACATGAGATAGCACAAAACCTAGGAGAAAGCAAGTGTGATGTATTACGAGGTTTCTACTACCTAACGGGATGTGATACCGTTCCCTTTTTTTCTGGAAAAGAAAAAGCGACTGCTTGGAAGACATGGACGATATATCCAGAAGTAACAGAAGATTTCGAAACTTCACGAAAATATCCCTCATAGAATTTTAAATTTATTCCAATGCAATGGTTTGTTATTTTAATGTACTGCAATACTTCTGCCTGCACTGAAATAAATCAGGCACGAAAGGAACTGTTTACTTCCAGAAACAGAACAACGTGCAACACATTTTACGGGCTAGCTTCCAAAGTGAGTATATTTGGGGATAGTCTCTGACATCAAATTTGATATTGCCTAATCTTGAAAAATGGGGATGGTGCCTGTCCGAAAATATTTGGGTGCCAAAACGATCAACACTTCCGGAGGTATCTAAAACCGTTAGACAATTACTTCAATGTAGTTGCAAAAAAGGATGCATTGAAATCAAATGTCGTTGTAAAAAAGCCGGCTTGTAATGCATATTACTTTGCACAAATTGTAAAGGAGAATGCAACTAACTTAAAAAAGGTAGGTATGTAACTAACTAAAAAGTTTTTACCTATTTTTTATTAAATTCTAAAATGTTTGGGTGCCAAAACGATCAACATTTCCTGAGGTATCTAAAGCCCTTAGCCAATTACTTCAATGTAGTTGGAAAAAAAGGTTGCATTGAAATCAAATGTGGTTGTAAAAAAGCCGGCTTGTAATGCACATTACTTTGCACAAAGTGTAAAGGAGAATGCAACTAACTTAAAAAAGGTAGGTATGTAACTAACTAAAAAAGTTTTTACCTATTTTTTATTAAATTACTTTTAGGTTGAAAAATAATGTGTCTTCAGTTTCTCGCAAAGGAATACTCAACAAGAACATTATAATTATTGCTTTAGATTGTAAAAAATACATAAAATTATTTTATAGAATTTTTTCGTGTAGCGGATTTATTTTTAATGTTAGGTAAACATATTTTATAGTAGTTTTTTTATTCAAATTTTAAATTGGAATATTTTTTTTAACAATTTTTTTCTGTATCAGTAATTGTTCAGTTGAAAAACTTGTAAACTTGTACATTGTAAATAAAAAGTAACTTTTTATATTTTTCTATGGACCGCCTTTATTTTTAGCTTTAGGTAAAAAGCTGTATTAAACTTTTTTTATTCAGAATTTAATTTGGAACAATTTTTCTTAACAACTTTTTTTTGTGCCATCAATAGTTTAGATAGAAAAATCATTCTTTCAAATTTTCTATATCGGCCGCTATCTTGAAACCGTAAGCCATTTTGATTTGGCGCTGCTCGGAAAAATAATCATTTTAATGACAGAAATCAGTATACCAGATTACAAGGTTGTTTCCTCCGATTAAAGAACTTATATCTAGATACATAACAGGCTATCTTTTCACTATATACCTTGTTTGCTCCTAACATAGTCACATTATATGTCCATTAAAATGGATAGATGAACATCACATCCCATAGGCAACAGTGGCGTTGTGTGTGTAGAAAATGTGTAGAATGGTAAATATTTTCATTAAAATCAATTATTGCAATTCCTGCATTACCGGCTCTTTATATAACGTGATGTAGGCATACGATATTACAGTAAGATAAAACAGTAAGATAAATATGTATTGAAAGGATATTAAAATTTAATTGCTATTTACTTTATAACTGTAAACTGAACTTCATCATGTTACGACTATGGAACGATCGATTTTCTTCTTTTCTAAGCTGCTTTCTGCAAACGGCAGAGCACTTCACTATTTATTTGCACAAAATATATTGTCACTAAACTGTGTAAATATGAATAGAGAATATTATTTAGGTATTAAGCAAATAACAACTTAAAATAAAATTACTTTTTCACCAGTTTTTGGTCGGAGAACACGAAAAACATTTATTGACATTAATGGTCGAACTGTCAACTGAGATTATGATAATCGAACTGAAGCCGATCGTGCACGAGCGGCCGCGAATACGCCGATGGGCCAATCAGCAACTTGCAAGTGCCTTAGATTGTGAGTCTTTCAGCGACAAATAAATCAATGCCATTATGTATCTAGATATAAGTTCTTTAATCGGAGGTTGTTTCACTAATAGCCGTTTCTTTCTGGGTTGCCGTTCTACTAAAATTTCAATCTTCTACCTTAAAAGACAATTAAATGGTACCCTATAGAACGAATCCGTTGTCACCTGGTATAAGCTTTATTTATCCGTCTGGATATTCAAATTTCACAACCTGTTTTAATTCGCCCTCCGATAGAAGGAGTCTTGGTTCTATCCATCTAATTTTATTAAATTGATCCGACTCCATCGCGTCCAGTTTTTAACTGCACGACACAGTGCCTCGTGGAGGATTGGCTGTTGTCAAAAGTATTTAGTATTTGGTGTTTAGTTCAATATTAATAAATTTGTGTTAGTTCCAACCCCCTCCAGGAATTAAAAATGTGTTAAAGGAAATTAATTTCAACACCCAATATCTTGAAAACTCTTCATATAAAGATATAAGTTATTTAAGGAAACTCCGATTATTCTTGTATGTAGGTACTACCATGTATCCTGTATATGAAATAGGTATGTATATTATTATCTATAGAGAAAAAAGAGACTTAACATCCATAAGAATAAAATAAATAATGTCAGTACTGCAGAAATTCCACAAAATCTAAAGTTTACTTTTCAGAAGACATATAAATGCTGAAAGCGATAAAAAATTATAATTTTACCCTCTTAAAAAATTCACCCTTAGTCCCTTCTGTAACATATTGATCACCTTTGCCTCGATACTGGAAACATAGCTTGTTTGATAGTCCGCAAGATAATTTGAAGGTCGGATATGTCGTTGGGAAGTCTCACGAGACAAGCTCGTTTTCAGATTGTTACGATTGCTTCCGGTTAGGGAAGGAAAGGCTCATCTGAATAATAATTCATTCAGACGGACTTGATATATGTGCTCAAACGTGAGCCGAAACTACAAAGGGTAGAGAAATGAAACTTATTGGTAGTCATTGGAAAAACAAGATCGGCACGTAAGATATTCGATGTTATTCATAAAATATTGTTGAAAACTATACCAGCAAGAACTTTATAAGACAATATCACGAAAACAGATATAGTTATTAGTGGGAACATTTAATTCACAAAAGTTTCATGTTACTAGCCTAAATCGATCTTGAAATGAAAGGTTTGTTTTACCATTTTGGTAGAATCCTCATTTTAATGTAGGTATTGCTTCTTTATAAATAGATTGGCTGCCATATTGCCGTTCTTTAAAATTTACAAATTTTAGAATTCTTTAGTGGTACCTAGGAAGGGTACTCCCTAACTTCAAATTTCAAATTACTATATCACTGGAAGTACCCAAACAATTCACCGACCTGGTAAATATAAGTAAAAACTTCGCTTTGTGCTATTTAATACCGCAACAATCTGTATTATGAAACGCATTACATGATTTGAATTTTTTTTGAACCAGAGCTCCATTTGATCATTCTTAATTTTGAAATTTCCATATTTCCAAGACCTACTAAGGTTCCCAAAATTGGTTGAAATTTAGAAATCAAAATCATTTTCTTATCGTCAAATTGGAAAGCGTATTTGATAGACAGTTGTTTCAAATACCTTTATACATAATTCTTTCTCGATACCTCATATATATAGTGTTTGTAATTCAGTTGCCAAATTTTGATTTTTTTTACTTTTCGACTACCACTGTATAAAAATCTATCAAGTTTACTAAAAAGGTAAAGTAGTCATTCGACTGAAGGACATCACATAATTAAATAAAAGTGCAGAGCTTTTCTATATAACTTTCGCTTCTCAATATTGTCTAGATTCTATAACTGAAAATCATACCAAGATGAATATTTGAATGACAAAAAGTGTTTAAGAAATATTCTTTACACCGATGAGATGACATTTATAACTAAGGGTGTAGTTTCTATTCAGAATTCTAGGCACTCGGTAACAGAGAACCTACCCTGGGTGATAAATTGAAAAAGGCAACATTCACAATAAATTAATAACTGCATTTAGTACAGTACCTAGAGGTAAAAAATATGCAAAACTTCGGAATAATGTCATATTGAACGGATTTCGCTCATTTTTGGCAGCATAATAGTAAATGCTTCACAGAAAAGTTTCTATATTGTGCGGGGGCTTGCTAATTTATAGGGGGTGGATGCCACCCCCTCTCAGGGGGTGGCACTTTAAAATATATATATTTACTGGAGCTGAAGTAGAATCAAATTTTAAGAAGAAAAGGTTCTATGCAATTTTTCACATAAATTGATAATTTTTAAGTTATAACGACCTCAAAATTGCGATTTTAGCTTAAAAAAAAGGTATTCCCAAACAGCTTTCGTCAAGTATCTCGAAAAGTATTATTTTATCGAAAAAATGTTACAGACCAATTACAGAAAGTACAAACTGAGAATTAATTGTATTTTTTGTTTATTGATGTAGGATTAATAATTTCGGAGATATTTAAGTTTACATTTGGCATCCAAGTGTTCATAAGATAATTATTTAGAGTGAGAGTTAAATATCTCAGAAACTGTGACCCCTACATCAAGGATGCTAATAGGTAGAATAATAAGTTATTAATTAAGATTTTAACTGTTTTTTTATTTGTTTCTGTAGCATAAAAAACAAAGAAGTTATGACCGAACCAATGTGCGTCTACACATTTTTTTATTAACAACGTCGCCATTTTGTTACTGTAATTAGCCAATAATTAAAAAAAAAGGAATTTCAAACACTGTTTCTCACTAATATATAGCAAGACGTAGATGCTCAAATTTTTTGGTTTGTATACAGCACTTGCTTTAGAAAAAAATACAGTTTAAACTATAAAGGTATTTTCGATAAAACGTATTTTTTTCTTTTCCAAATATCTCAATAAATATTAATTTTATTCAAAAATGGGTAGAGACCAATAATAAAGCTCATAAACTGATAATGAATTTCGCTTGTTTATTTATTTACATAGATTTAATAGTTTCGGAGATATGAAAGTTTACAAATGGTGTCCGAACGTTTATAAGACGAAAAATGCAGTTTAAATGTTTAATATCTCAAAAATTGTGACACTTACGTCACGCATGCTATGAAATTAAAGACAATTAATTGCGTTTTCAAATTATTTTTCACTCGTTCCTGTAGCATAAGAAATAAAGAAGTTATGACGGAAAAATGTGCTTATTTAAATTTTTTTATATAAAAAGGTCGCCATTTTGTTACTCTAATTAGCCAGAAATTTAAAAAAATTATCTAAAATACAGTTTTTCGTTAAGATGTAGCATTACCTAGATGCTCAAATTTTTTTTGCTCATTTGAAGCACTCGCTTTAGAAAAAAATGCATTTTAAACTCTAAAGGTAATTTCGAAACACTATAATATAAACTTAAATATCTCCGAAATTATTAATCCTACATCAATAAACAAAAAATATAGTTAATTCCCAGTTTGTACTTTCTGTAATTGGTCTGTAACATTTTTTCGATAAAGTAATACTTTTCGAGATACTTGACGAAAGCCGTTTGGATGTTTGGAAATATCTTTTTTTTAAGCTAAAATCGCAATTTTGAAGTTGTTATAACTTAAAAACTATCAATTTATGTGAAAATTGCATAGAACCTTTTCTTCTTAAAATTTGATTCTATTTCAGCTCCAATAAATATATATATTTTTTAAGTACCACCCCCTGAGAGGGGGTGGCATCCACCCCCTATAAATTAGCAAGCCCCCGCACAATATAGAAACTTTTCTGTGAAGCATTTACTATAATACTGCCAAAAATGAACGAAATCCGTTCAATATGACATTAAATAGTTAAAGGTACGTTTTTTGACCACAGGTTTTTGGGATTTTATGGAAGTACTAAATAAGAAAGAAAAAAGAAAAGGTGTTTTTCAACTAAGATGGTACTTCTATACGCCATTCGGTGTAAAAGGGGTTATATTGGAAACACAAAAATTTGAAATGCTTTGCTAAATTTTTCTATTATTCCATCCGTTCTTCCATTTTATGAATTTTTGTCCAGTCGTCTGTTTATCTAGTATTTATTCAATTTCAAAGTAGAGTTGTAATAGCTTACATTAAATCTAATTAAAACCTTTATCAAACAGATTTAACAAGTTTCATGTACAGGATGAGCTAAAAAAATATTCAAGTAAATGAAGTTTTTTATCATTATAATTATTTGGATCGCTCTATATGCACCTTTAAAAAACTTAAAAATACCTACAATTTGATGTACCGGACATGGCCGTTGCTTAAAATATTAAAAAGTTTCGGGCTTTGGCAATTGGGACTCTGTAGAAACAAACACCTTAATACAATAATAATTCTTTTTTGAATCATCCAATGTACCATATTTGTCTGGAATATGGTTCTGGTAGCGGTGCTAGATGGTGCCACAGATATTATATTTCATTTCTATTTCTGATACCGGGACATTGATCAATCTCTATCTTTACTTATCATCCTCAGCTGCTTTGAGCCAGTCCATGTATTACAATATCTATGGTTTCAAGGTGCCATTTCGTTTCTTAGTTGTCATTACATTTGAAATATGGTGAATTCCTCGGTAAATAATTTATTCATGAAATATTCACACAAATACCACTCGTGTTTTTTAATTTTATCTATATATTTTTTTTCGAGCTAAGTTGCCAAAAGTAGTATAATTCGTGTAAATTGACACATAAATTGCTAAAGCGCTCAGAGTTTAATCAGATAATAAACTGTCAGTTTGCACTCTTTCTATTAATTATTAGGCAACAACACTCGAAATACTTTTACCAATAAAGTCAAAGCACTAGTAGTTTACATACCATTTATCTTATGTAACATCGCTAGTGTTTAGAATTTTATCGGTAAAATTTTTTCAAAAGCGTTGTTGCTTGGTAATATAAAGAGTGTAAATTGATAGTTTATTATTTAATTTATCTAATTTCCTCCGGGATTTAATCTTTCATAATAAACTGCCAATTTACACGAATTATATTACCTTTTGGCAACTTAGGTTGAGAAAAAAATTATACATAAAATTTAAAAGCACGAGCGGTATTTGGGGAGAATATTTCACGAATAAATGAAGTACATAAGTAAAGTATATACAATATCTATAATATTTAAGTTTTTATTATTACTTTCATTATTTAAACTTGTATTTCCAAACCGACTCATTTAATAAAGAACAAAATAGGTATAATTATTGAACAATCGCAGCTGCAGATACTTAAAAGTCCATGGAATTCGCCATATTTTAAATACATTGACAATCAATAAACCAATATATCTTGAACCTTGAACCGTAGGTATAGGTATTGTAATGCACAGACTGATCTAAAACAGCTGAAAGTCTTCACTGTAAACAGTTCTTAGGCTTGCTTCTACCAATCACATTATGCATAAAGATAAAAAGAGCACTACCAATGTTCCCTTGTTATATTCTATGTTCTATTTTAAGTTAGTCAGAGACAAATAAAATATGGTTCTGGTACCGTCATCCAGTAACAGTAATGCTAATCGCTACATACTGAGAATCATCATACAGTGTAATTATCACATAAAGTGTTTATTGATATTTACTTATGTATATTTATTTATTTAATTCTTATTTTCAATTTAAGGAGTGTAAAAATTAAGTTACGATTGTTTAGTTAAGCAGGAGGTATTTATACCCTGAGAGTTGAGTTGGAATAAGTGTTACGAATTATTGTAATGTAGGGTACAGTGCATATAGTTTTAATTTCCCTAATTATTAACGTGTTGTTACTTTGTGATGGATTACCGTACGCTAGTACATTTATTTTATGTTTGACATGGAATAATTGACTTGGGTGCTTAGTAGGCATTTGTATTTAATTTATGATAATTATTATTTTATAATTACATTATTATAATCTATCGAAAGCTGTGTAAAATTTATCCCTAACTTATGTATTCCACACAACCTTGGGAGTTATCAACTTATGTGGTGTGTTTACGTTATGTTTATATTACTATATTACTGTCTATATAATACAATATTATAATTTACAAGTTACGTTAACAATTAGTAATGATCTAGAGAAGAAATTTATTGACTAAATTTAAAAGCACGAGTGGTCCTATTTTCGGAAAACATTTTACGAAACAAAACATCAAAATATTACCGCAATATTTGTCGACGCGTCGATACAAAAATTAGAGCGATACATTTTTCGTGTTGCTACTGTCAAAAGCCCATCTAGGTTAGTTTATAAGTAATAATGGCATTTGGTTGGTGCAATGTTGTCAAATAAGGGGCTTTTATTGACTATCATGTTAATGAGTGAAATAATCTGATATAAAACGCAATAAAATTATTGGGACATATTAAACATTAATTGAACCTTATGGTGGTTTACAATATTTGTTTAAAGCTAATTAATCACCCTCGTTAAATTATGCAGATTGATATCGAGGCAAAAAAATAACAATGGACTTCGGCAATTAGACGGAATGTGCTTGTATGTATTCTGAACAAAAGATATATAAAAATAGAAATGATAACTCAATATAAACGTTATTGAAGAAGATGTATATTATTTTAGGACGTGGTGTTTCGGGAATAAAATTACACTAACGGAGGAAAACTAAACCCTACTAGCATCCTTAAAAATATAACTTGTGTAAAGGTCTGAAACTGTGGGATACCTCTCACATTATGATGATAAATCGTTCAGCACGCGTAGTTTGTCGCCTTTATTGGATTTTCGCCCTTATAGAGGTATTTGAATGATTTCCGTGCTTACTTGGTATAAATTAGAACGTGAGGAAGGATATATTTGCCACATCACTTTACAAGTACCTTGTCAGAGCGAATTTTCTTGTTTTCTACGTTCCTGTTTTTAACGCGATGCGATATATTTATATATGAATAACTTCGGTGACAGAATATACATTGTGAACGTGCTGTTTTCCAATGAAGTATTGTAAGCGAGATTGATATTGAACAACAGAGGAAGATGGAATTGAATTTATATTGTTACTAACTGAAGTTACTCGACGTTGTTCGAGGACTAAGCAATACCCAACAGACAGTTAAAAAAATGTTTCCAGAATAAAAAAGATTTTTTTAAATGATAATAATAATTGTAATAAAAATGACATGTCTCTATTGCTTTGTAAAATACATAAAAGAAAAATACAAATTAGATAAAGATGAGGATATTCATATATTTTATGCTTTTCCATACAATTATTTGCTTATAGAGAATGTTGCAATAAAATAAGTTAAAATGAAATACAAATGCAAAAATATTAAATAACAATCAACAAGACAATATCCCAAAAAAAAATGACATAGGTAAATACATAAAATAAGTATTTACAATATGACTATTGACTATTAGTGTGAGTCGGGCGAAAACCCGACTATTGTCTGAAGCAACCAGATTGGTTCACCTCCCCGCCCCCATTTTCGAGGATGCCGAACACCGTGATGGCAGCAGAATTTCTCGTTGGGGTGACCCACCTCCGAAAACGGCCAAAAACCATCCCCAAACGGAGGTTAACGCCTACTATAATAGTTTGAGGGACTCTTACTTGGTTTTCGAGGGATCACCATGAACAACCGTGGTGGTGGCAGAATTTCTCCCACGCAAACGGCCAAAAACCAACCCCAAACGGGAGTTAACGTGTATTATAATTGTTTGAGGGACTCTTACTTGGTGATCCTCCGTTTTCAAGGATGCTGAACACCGTGGTGCTGGTGCAATTCCTCCCCGTAAATAGCCAATAACAGCCCTCCAAAGGGGTGAGAGTGCGTTCTCAGCATACTCTCGGGCATAGCTCCCACCGCTTTTGAGAATGCTACATAGGAAAAAAACATTAGGATATCACCTCGATCTCGTCAACAAAGTAGTCATCTTCATTTACTGTGGAGCTGAAAACAGATGAAGGTATATTTTTTGTACATATTTTTTGGGAAAAATATATTTATATAATAATTGAAATATCTGATTTACTTAATTATAATATATTATATAAAATATTTTTATTGACGCAAACAATTACTGCATATATTACTATGCTGGCTTTTCTTACATTATAAGATACTATGACTATATAATTTTTTTATTTTAAATTTATTCTTACATTCTTTGAACCCGTGCAGTTACACTCATTATGAAAATGCGAAGGGGTATATTTTTAGCATTGAGGTAGTGAACGGGTGTCAAGCACTCGATTTTTGGTCCTCTTCGTGTTCGGCATACTCGAAAATGGGAGGGAAATCTTTCTGTTCAGTGGTATGATGAGAGCGTTCTCTCACCTTTGGAGAGTGGTTGTTGGCCACTAAGGAGGTGGGCTGGTGTCAGGAACGTGTCCCAGCGTCGTCCCATAATTGGTATGCTCAAAAACGGGGGATTAATAAGTTAAATTCCGTGAAACATGATCAATACGCGTTTGACCTCATTTCGGGGTGGTTTTTGGCCGTTTGTGGGCTTAGGTTATCCCAACGAGAAATTCTGCCATCACAACGGTGTTCAGAATTCTCGAAAACGGGGGGAGAACTACTTTGGTTGCATCAGACAATAATCGAGTTTTTTTTTTTAATCGCGTTATTTATATTAATGTCCTGGCGGAGTTTAGGCGTAGGCTATTCTACCACTCAACCAGGACGGACATACACACATAGACAATATCACAACACCCATTCCCTGCGACATTGCCATCTGCCGCAGCTGAGACTCGAACTCAGGAGAGAAGAGCAACTAGATTGTGTTGTCTCTCACACAACGGCAATCTAGTTCACTGCTACCATCTCGGCAACATATGAAAAACGCCACACAATCAACAACATACCATACCAGATTATACTAAACACGATACATAACACAATTATTCTCTGATAGTAGTTATTATTATTTCTTTCGTACGTTTCTTGATAGAGCCAACAGAGGAAACTAACTTGGCATTATTTGGAACACTAACTAGATCACATTGACGAGTAGAACATGTATGTAAATCACAATATCTCACTCATTCTATTACCAAATATTCAGATTTATAATATTTTAAGATTTCATGTATCTTATATGATATATGTAGATTAAATCTTCCGCTAAGATTGAGCCATTTGCCGAAATGTTATCAAATTTGCGCAACTTTTAACTAAACCTCAAACACGCATTCTGAACTCTGTGCAAACTTTCCTTATCTTTATCAGGTAAGGTGAGTCAATACATAATATCACAGGACGGACATACACACATAGACAATATCACAACACCCATTCCCTGCGACATTGCCATCTGCCGCAGCTGAGACTCGAACTCAGGAGAGAAGAGCAACTAGATTGTGTTGTCTCTCACACAACGGCAATCTAGTTCACTGCTACCATCTCGGCAACATATGAAAAACGCCACACAATCAACAACATACCATACCAGATTATACTAAACACGATACATAACACAATTATTCTCTGATAGTAGTTATTATTATTTCTTTCGTACGTTTCTTGATAGAGCCAACAGAGGAAACTAACTTGGCATTATTTGGAACACTAACTAGATCACATTGACGAGTAGAACATGTATGTAAATCACAATATCTCACTCATTCTATTACCAAATATTCAGATTTATAATATTTTAAGATTTCATGTATCTTATATGATATATGTAGATTAAATCTTCCGCTAAGATTGAGCCATTTGCCGAAATGTTATCAAATTTGCGCAACTTTTAACTAAACCTCAAACACGCATTCTGAACTCTGTGCAAACTTTCCTTATCTTTATCAGGTAAGGTGAGTCAATACATAATATCACAGTAAGTCAAGGATGATAAGATAAGAGAATCACATAGCTTCAATTTTACATCAGAACTAAGAATTTCTTTATGAACAGTTTCAGCTTAGTATAATACTTTTGAACAAGATGATTAACTTGTTTAGAAAATCTAAGGTCAACATCTATTCATTCTGCCAAGTTCGTACAATAGAAAACTAGTTGAAAATTTGGCCATTCAATTTGTGTTAATACCAGGATCACTTAAAATAGGTACTTTCCTTTCTACTTCCAAATATAAACCATTCAGATTTCAACTCATTTAAAATAAAACTAACGATAATTCAGACATAACTTGTAAATTATCATTAATTTTAGATACAGTCGTTAAGAGGTTTTGAAAATTAAAAGAAAAATATAACTTGATGTCACCAATACATTGGTGGTTCCAAATATAAACCATTAAGATGTCAACTCATTTAAAATAAGACCAACAATACTTCAGACATAACTTGTAAATTATCATTAATTTTAGATACAGTCGTTAAGAGGTTTTGAAAATTAAAAGAAAAATGTAACATGATATCACCAATATATTGGTGGCACTGATAGTATTGAAAATATTTGTTAAAATCCGTCGTGTAAATGGAAAATAGTAAGGGTACTAGAATGCTATCCTTCGAAGTAGTAAACAAGACGGTATACCTTGGAGCTCTTGTGAACAATACTGGCGACTGCAAATATGAGATTTGGCGAAACAGAAATATCACGAACAGGCAATCGCGACAGATGACGTGATACTGCTAGACGTGCTATAGAACAAGCGAAGGTTAACTAGAAAAATTTTCATGAATCATAAAGCGTCTGGCAAGGCGTTGTGAATAAGAAGAAGAAGAGTGGAACATTTATTATTTATCTCTTCTCTTAATATAGCAGAAGCAAGATTAATTGAAAAATAACAAAACTATATCAATCAAATGAAACATTTCAACTTACCTACTGCTTCTTAAAAAGGTTCCGACGTAATAAACAGTTTTATTTCCTATAAGTTTTTCTACTGAGCCAGTACTTTCTTGTAAACAATATTGGCTGATTTATCCTTTGAAGCAAATATAACCAATGAAGCTCATGTATTATTGAACATGCCACATAAAATTGGCCATGAGGCAAACAATACTCATCCAGGTCAATGCAAGCTTCCTTTAAAGATTGTCCCTGAAGCCGCAGCAAAACCCACTGTGGTATGAAAGTCAAATCATTTAAATAAGAAATTATAGTCAGATAGAGCAAGTGGCAAGAGATAAAGTCAAATTCTTCCTGCGCATATTCTGTAAAAATGGTGACATAACTTCTTGTTAAAGATTAAGATAGTAAACAAAACCTTGGAACCCTTGTAGATAATACCGGCAACTGCAAATATGAGATCTGATGAAGAAAACAGATGGCAACATCGGCAACTCGTCGGTTCTATATGCCTGGACTTTACGAGATAAGGACTGTTAGAGGGGCAGACTGACGGCGCACTAATGCTTTTGAGATGATGTTTGGAGAGCACTAATGCTTCTGGAGACGTTTGCTGCAAATTCCCTGAACATTCCCCTATATGACTTTTCTTCATTGGAATCTCCTGAATCTTCTAATTTTTTGGCACATCAATCGGGGAGAGGGCAACATATATAACAGTTAATAGTTCAGGGAAAACTAGAGGGCAAGAGGCGAAGGGGATTCCCTCCAAAACGTTACTGGGTTAATATTGACAAGAAGCTCGGTAAATGGCGTAAACTGCAGGATGCGTTTTACAGCAAAGGAATGTCAACTAGAATAATTCATAGGTCACAAATTGTCTGCTAACATGTTGTCAATAAAACAAGTCTACAAAAAAAAACTGCTCTAAGGACTAAACCTATCATCATCGTGCTGAATTTTCGATTTAAAAAACTTTCTACCTCGTAGATTTCGAGTCAATATCAAAAATTGGCAAAAAACCGTATTTTCACAATAAAAACAGGGATTTTTTCGAAATCTACGCGGTAGAAAATTTTTTAAATTGAAAATTCTGTTTCAGCACACAAAAATATGCAAGGCGTGATAGGTTTAGTCCTTGGAGCATATCTTTATTTTTATAGACCTGTGTAAGAGGAAGATTATACACTTGATTATACTCCCTCACCAAATCACAAACAATGCAATAAACTCAATTGAATCAAGGATTTAATTTCGTGTGCACAGTGTGCGTTCGATATCCAGTATGGCATTTCCCTTACATATAGCCAGTACTAATTTATCCTTCTATCAAATGATTGAAAATTATCAGATTTATGAAGAAACTCGATATATTTGCTGTTCTGTTCATTCCATTACAACACTATTTGCCTGATCTATTATTAATTATCAATGTATGTGATGCTATTTACTATTATGTTTTGGTATATCAATCTGATTGCTTCTTATAATTAGTTTACCTATGATTCTAGGTTTATACCGTGTAGCCAAGAGAACCAGCCCAGGCTTCTAGCTCCTTTGTTTATGAACCAACTGTTTTAAAATTTGGAACGTGTATATAAGACTTATTTTCCGATTTAGTGACATCAGGTTTCGACGGAAATAACATCAAATTTTATTTTTTAAATGGAACATCCTGTATATTTTGGTATTTTTTGAATCTACGGAATAAATTCTCACATCACATCACGTAGCGTTTTCATTTGTTTCAAAAATAATTTTAAAATTTTTTATTTCAGAAGGCTGTGACTGGGGTAGAATTCATTTATCTTCACTCTTTTATCCACACAAATGATAATTCTTAGTAGTAAGTTAATATTAAGTGTATTGTGGGCTAATAAATTTTGAAGTGTTGGTTTTTGATCAGAAACTCAATTTTTTTAAATGGAACATGTATGGACCATCCACAACAGTAGATAGAGAATTTTATTTCCAATACGACAATATGCGATATCTCTAGTTTTATTTCTATTTAACACTAAAAAATTGAATAATTCAAAAAGAGGTGCCTTATTCTTCATTGCATACCTTTCTTTCATTTTGCTTATTTGAATTAGAAACATAGCAGGCCTGGAAACAAATATTAAACGTCATAACAATCAGAAAACTACAATTTTGTTTGACGTTTTATTAAAGGTGTGAGCTTCAAGTTATGTTATTTTTTAAGCAATAATGAAAATAATCAGTACAAGTATACCAGAAATAAACAAATTGACATGCTATTAATATACGGGGAATGTCTGAAAAATTCGATCAATGCATGTGCCCTGTATGCTGCGCGTTTTCCTCAGAGACATAATCCAGACAGGACATACTTTAGAAGAGTAGAAACGAAATTAAGAGAAGAACCAATTAACGTTGAAAATGAATTTATTGTGAGTGAAGAAGCTGAAACTAATGTATTAGCGTACGTACATTTTTCCCTGTCTGATTCAATTCGTCAACTCGAAATAAAATGTTACGTTAGCTAGGAAAGTGAGAGAAAATTTTAAAGAAACATAAATACCGTTCGTACAAGTATAACCGTATAACCTACACCAGCATTTATAAAAAAATGATTTAGATCGAAGATTAGTGTATTGCAGTTGGTTATTACGTAACAAGTTGACGACAATAACTTTTTTTACAAAATTTTGTTCACCGAAGATTTACCAATAATGGTATGTTCAACCGGAACAACATGCGATACTGGACTCAAGAAAATCCTACATTATTAAGGCAAGGACGTTTCCAAAACAGGTTCAGTTTTAACGTTGGGGTAATAGGATACAGAATTACTGGTCCCATATTTTTTTATGGTTCTTTAACTGGCGAAAGGTTTCTTGAATTTTTCCAAAATGAAATCCAAAATGAAATTAAAAATCTATCCCAGGATTTAAAAAATAGTATGTACTTTCATCAAGATGTGGCACCACCACACAATACCTATATCGTTCGCGATTACCTAAATGAAACCTTCGAAGAACGGTGGATTGGCACCAATGGTCCAGTTAGGTGGCCACCTAGGTCACCTGATCTGACTCCCTTCGATTTTATTTGTGGGGATATCTTAAAAATAAAGTTTACTCGAGACCACCAACAACATTAGAAGACTTGCGTAATAGAGTAACACAAGCATTCCAAGAAATTTCGAACGATGAGTTAAGAAATGTTATTCGGTGTACTTTAAATAAGACACAACTTTGTGTTGCGGCGAACGGGAATCATTTTGAACACATAATTGGACATTAACAATGAAATTAAAAGCTATTTTACATTAGAACTTTCAAAACTCATTTTGGTAATATTTTGATTTAGTTTAATGTTTTAATAAGTTTTCGTGTATTGATTTTATGTGTCATGTTCTTGTTCGCAACCTTGGGCAATATTTTATCTTGTAGGTAGGTAGGTAGCTCAGTACATCATTTCATTAAAATGAAATAAAGGTATGCAATGAAGAATAAGGTATTTTTGAATTATTTAATTTTTTAGTGTTAAGTAGAAATAAAACTAGAGATATCGCATATTGTTGTATTCGAAATAAAATTCTCTATCTACTGTCGTGGATGGTCCATACACTTTCCATTTAAAAAAAAATGACTTTCCCATCAAAAACCAACACTTTAAAATTTATTAGCACACAATACACTTAATATTAACTTACTACTAAGAATTATCATTTGTCTGGATGAAATAGTGGAGATAGATAAATTTTACCCGTCACAGCTTTGTGGATTGAAAAATGAAATTAAAAATTTTAAAATTATTTTCGAATAAAATGAAAATTTCGCAGCGTGATCAGATAGAATTTGGTCCGTAGATTCAAGAATTACCAAAATATACAGGGTGTTCCATTTAAAAAAATCATATTTGATGCTATTTCCGTCAAAACCGGAATTCGGTCATTTTGACTACACATGTCAATAAGTCGAAAAATAAGTCTTATATACATGTTCCAAATATCAAAACAGTTGGTTCATAAACAAAGGAGCGATAAGCCTGGGCCAGTTCTCGTGGCTACCCGGTATATTCCCTTTTAATGCTATATGTTTATATTATTAAATTTTACCATTCTTTATAGATGTATTTTCTACTTTTACTCTTATCCAGTAGTTAGGCCTGGATATTGGATATGGCAATTTAAATACAGTAAAAAAAATAAACAATTAAGCGCACAGCTTCTGATGTTTCAAATACAAATCTTAAATCATTGGGGCTAGGCAGATCCCAAAGTAATAAAGCAATAAAAGTTCAACTTTCCCCTAAAGAAGACGTCTTACTTAAAAAATAAATCCAAATTAAAAGATTTAACATCGTAATTTTTACGGATCAACTAAAATGCAACAGGGCTATTACTAGAACATGAAGACTAAAATTGATGGAATAAGAGAAAATTGTAAAAATGTCTGTTTATAAAATATGTTAATGGTACACATACCATTACGAAGCCGAAAACGCATACTACTAAATATTCATTTTTTAAAACCAATATCTTCAATGTCTGCTTGCATTATTGTTAAAAAATACTGTTTTGGTTATTTGGTAGATAACTTTCAAAGAAACCATTCGTTCCTTTGATATACCATTGATTTAAAACTGACCAAGCTAGAATATCAACAAGAAGTTCATTTACGAACTGACGTCAACTTCTTTAATATACTTACTATATCTATCATATATAACCATTCTTTCTATATACTGATGATCTAAGTCTGATCATGATAATATATCATAAGAAGCATCCCTTACGGAGCATTATTTCTAGTATCTCTAGCTCTACCTAGAGGATACTCCATCAAACATTTGTTATTATTTAAAGCCAAGAAGTACTAAAAAACACAAGAAAATAGGTAATACATATCTTAATAAATAAAAATTTTAATCCTCTAAAAATTGTACAACTTTTTTCTTTCTCTTTATAAATTAACAAATAGGTTAAAAGACACACAATTAAAAAAAAATATTATTATTATATATATGTTCTAAAATATCTAATATTTAATCATTGATTAAAAACACAACACTCAAATTTTATTTTGAAATGTTTATAAAAAAATCAAAATTATGTGTTTTTTGCTACAAAATACTTAAGCTAACCGCATGCCTTGAAATATATGATTTTTATTTTCATCTTCATCCTGATTATTGTTCAAGAAAATTGTAGATGTATCACTTGTTCTTGTGTCTTTTACACTTACAAGGGCCGTATGATTTTTCTTATCTTCGATAGCTTATTTGAAATACGAAAGTTAACGCACACATTGTATGTAAGAAGATACCTTTTCGTAGCTGTTGGCGGCGTTCTTCAAGAGCTCTCCATTGAAGTTTCTGTTTGTCCGGGATGGCAAGGTGGATGTTAATAAATAATAATAGTAGGGACTGGAGTCACTCACGAATGTTAGTTTAAAACTTTAAATTGTAGGTTTTACTGATAGCTATGTTTAATATTTAAGGGTTAATTTTTATTGGACCGACCGGCCGTTCGGAACTATATCTCTTGAGTGTTCCTCGCGTTCTTTTCCGCGCGTGGCATCTTCACTGTTGAAGGTTGTGTGCCGCCAAACAAAGTGCGTGTGTAGTTTTAAATTTAAATTTAAACGTAAAAAAAATACCCAAAATAAAATCATACAGTTCTTGCATTAACTTGTAAAATATTATGTAGAAGAAAAAAAAATTAAAGTCGGAGAATTGACCCAATCCTCGACAGTACTGTCATCAATATCTGATGATTCTGATTGTCAATCGGTAGTATTTTCAGAATGTACTTTAGTATAATACTTTTTATTGTTTTTAACGTATTACGCGGTCATATTTAAACCGGCAATTTTAAGATTTTTAATACATATCTTCGCATTTTCTATAGTATAATGATTTTCGTTTTCATATTGATAGTTTTTTTATATAGACTTTAGGACACAATAAAAACTTAAAACAAAAAATACTTCTACCAGCAAAAAAACGAAAAAAATTGGAAATTCTCAAAAAAAACAACTAACCATTTTCTTTATTTCCGCATTGTTTTATACCATCTTGCAGTACATAAAAAAACCGCTGCCCAAGGAATCACTACTTCCACATCCAGATTCTCTATCCAAGTCACAACGAAAAAACTTTGTATGTGAAAATAATTGTTTATAGAACTTTAATAATATAATATTTGAAATCCTCTACCCCAAAAACCCATAAAACGATACCCCACATCGGTAGTGGGGTGAGGGTGGTGATAGGGGGGTGGTAGTGGGGGGTGGATGAAGTAAAAAAATATTTTGAGGTTTCTGGTTCCTGTACATGCACTAAATCACATTTTTTTTTCATCCCCTTTAATAAGGAGGTGGGGGTGGCTAATGCCAAAAATTTTTTTGAGACCTCAGCTTCTCTTGTATATACTAAATACCAATTTCATGGACTCTTACCTGCTTGATTTACCCATTTACCCCAAATTTACCCCAATTCACCCCCCAACCCTTCGACGGAACAAGATGAAAATATAATCTAGTTCTAGATCTCGTTAAAGTACATATGTGTACCAAATTTCAAGTCAATATCTTAAACGGTTCCAGAGTAAACGTGCGCACAAAAAAAAGTTACAGACAGACAGACAGACCGACAGACAGACCGACAGACAGACCGACAGACAGACCGACAGACAGACAGAAATTTTTTTCGCTCAAACTTAAAATCTCGACGTTTCGTGACATTTTAAGCCTATTTGGACAATACAAATTTTTTAAAAAAATTTTGTCGTCACTATACTTCCACTGGACGTGGAAGTAATTACTGCAATTTAAAAGGAAACGTTGCTTTAAATCGCTTTTTTCAAAAATTATCGGCATATCGAAATTTTTAAGATTATATTTTTGGCTGTTCTTTGTAATATTATAAAATAAAATTTGGTACACGTATTTGAGGCCATTAAAAACACATTTCCAGAAATATTTTTTAAAATATAACGCATTCAAACGAAAGTATCTTACATATAACGAAAAATTATTGATGGCATTGGTTTTTAATTGTTTTGAGATTAGAAAGGAAATTCATTTAAATTATTCTAACTTGCGTAGTTAAATAATCTTTTTGTCCCAATCTAACATAGAAGCCGAATTATTTAAGAAGCACTGAACTGAAAATAAGAAAAAATTGCAATCCATCAAAATCATCAAAATAAGTAGGGCTTTTTAGAAAGGATATTTTTCCACCAATGAAGACAACTGTTCTTAGGTGCAAATCAACAGTACTAAATGCAACAAATAGAAAGTACACTGCGAGTGGTAAATATATTTATTTAATCTAAATGAACATAAAATACGTTAAATAGTTTGTTTCGTGTTAATGAATACATAATTTGTATAGATAAGCTTTCAAAACAAAAATTATTGTAAACTTGAGGTGCAATTTTCTGATATTAATTCCCAAAAACAAACATAATCAAAAAATAATTCTCGTGATAATCCCGCGCAACTTCAAAATCTCTTTCTTAAAAAGATAAGACGGTGCTAAGATTTCTAATAACAAAGGAAACTGAAGATTGACAATTCGCTATTGTCTCTTTTCTTTGAGATACTTAATTACGTAAAGTAAGCAGTCTAAAGAGCCATTTTATTCCGACAAAGTTAAATATTTGTTTTAAGCAAACAATTAGTTAGTGGCGAGAGCTCGGAAAGAATTAGAGTTAATTAACAATCTTCATAAATTAGCAAGTATTTCTTTGAAGTTACTCTAAGCCTAGAAAAATTAATTGAGTTCTTATGTAGCAAGTTGCACTCTTCTGTTGTCTCTATGAGTTTGATTTGGATACAATTTTTAATTAAATGAACATAATTGAGCAAACATAACTGTGCTAGATTTCTATGTACAGAGTGGTTCGATTAAAACTTAAAATTATTTATTTATTTATTTATTTTACAAGTGCAAAAGTTTGTTTTCTGTTCTAACGAGGTTTATTTTCGTTAAAATTAAGAAAAGTATTTATTTTCTCTATTAATGTACTCAGAAAGAAACATGTTGTTGTTGTTGTTGTTGTTGTTGTTGTTGTTTTCTGAGTACATTAAATGTACTGGGTATTTCTGTAGAAGAACCCTACACACTGCGTCTGAAGGACTGAAGGACACCAAATTATTTATTAAAGGGCGCCAGTCGCGTTCTCCCTTGTTCAAATGTGATTTTCCACTCCCAGGTGGGTTCCATATATATTTTATGAGATGTTTGACAGACGATAAAGGTAAACGCTGCTCTTACTGTAGATTGCTAACAGCGCTCTCCCCAAAATTGGTTTATCTCTTGATACACTTTATTTTCTTTACCTAACAATTTAATGGATCTTGTGGCTTAGAGATCTCTGATTTTCCCTCATAAATAAATCCCTCTCAGCCTTCGTGATGCGACCGGTTATTGAGTTACAAACTTATGGAGGTGCCCGATACTCAATTCCGACCTAACAAAAGCCCTTGAGGGATAAGACTGAAAGTCAACCATTTAATCAGTATACAACAGTTCGAATAATACCATTTATTGATTCGATTCAAAATAACTACAAATAATATTATGGAATATCCTATCTAAGAGAATCTATATATACCAATGGAACGCGTCTCCAAGTAGGGCAAGGACGAGTGAGGACTTTGGTGTCGGAACTACTATTAAATTGAGAGCGTGCATAAGCAATCAATTCGGTAAAAAACTCCCTCGGAAATTTATGTATGCACTTTGGTTTTGAGACTGACTGAAAATGATGTAAAAACATTTTACTTTTTCCAAATTTTTGGGCAATAGTGGTTAATTTTAAGGTTCCTTTTAGTGATTATATCGTTCACAAGAACGGAGTTTCGATTTGAGTTCAACTATATATGAGTATGTATAGGTTCAATATAGGGGACGTGACACGACTTTGCTTTCTAGAAACTTTTGCAAATGACCTTTTCATGTTACTTATGCACAAGGCATATTTAAAGACCTGCATTTAGTCTTACTACCACAGCTTTCTGTCGATTCTCCAGTGCACTTGTCCAACTGACAAGTCGCTGGGCGGTTCCAATTTTGTTTTATTCGAGAAACCGGCCTTGCCCATTTTTGCTAATTTTAGCCTAATAATTGCATAGCCCCATAAAAAAAGTGGTCTGATCAGTGTATCCTTATCTATTTAGACCCGTTGAAACCGAATCCAAAGTCAGAATTGTCAGGTTACTTCTTTTAAAATAACACCCTCCCAGAAAAGTGGTCTCGCCTGCGGACCATACCAGTGTATCTTTATCTATTTTGATCCTCTGAAACCGAGTCCGAGTCAGAATTGTCAGATTCGCTCGTTTTTCACCCCCAACCCCAAAAATCACCCCAAAAAAAGTGGTCTGGCCGGCGGACCAGATCAGTGTATTTTTTTGTATTTGGAACCGCTAAAATCGAATCCTAAGTCAGAATTGACAGATTTGTTCGTTTTTCACACCTAAACCCCAAAAGCAGCCACCCCAAGAATGGTCTGCCCGAAGGACCATACCAGTGGCAGTGTATCCTCATGTATTTGGTAGGGATACACTGGTCTGGCCCACTTTTTTGTTTTGGGGATGCTTTTTGAGGTTAGGGATGAAAAACGAGGGAATCTGATAACTCTGACTTCGGATTCAGTTTCAGCGGGTCCAAATATTAAGGATGCACTGATCTGGTCCACAGGCCAGATCACTTTTTTGTTTTGGCGGTGTTTTTTGGGATTAGGGTTGAAAAACGAGCGAATCTGACAATTCTGACTTCGGATTCGGTTTCAGAGGGTCAAAATACATAAGGATGCACTGGTACGGTCCGCAGGCCATACCACCTTTTTGGGGGGTGTTTTTTTGGGGTTAGGGGTGAAAAAAGAAGCAATCTGACAATTCTGACTTTGGACTCGGTTTCAGCGGATCCAAATACATAAGGATACACTAGTCTGGTCCGCAGGCCAGACCACTTTTTTTGTGTGGTAATAGTCCAATTTTGGAGCACTTTCGAAAAAGTATAATATATTTTTTCGTGAACCAAACATATACTTTTATTTTCTTTACACTTTTCTATGACTATAATATACTTTCACTCTAATGGTCTAGACATAAACATATTTTTCTAACTGAAAAATTTTTGGGCGCCACGCGTTTTGCTTTATTTTTATTTGTTTAGTTATGCTCTAATAGTCTTTTAATACATTTTTTCTAAGTCGAAATTTTCATTTATTCTTCGACTTAGGTCGATTCTGGGATGTTCTATAACATTTCCCTATACCATCATCGAAAAATTCGTGTAATCATATGTCCGAAAATGCCTCTTTTTCGAAATACAGGGCAGGACGTTAAAGTTTGTTCAAAGTTAATACAGTAAATTTTGGATATGGAATGTTTATGCTCTCTTTGCGACTTGTCTCTAGAATTCTTCTTCTTCTGATTCTTTCATTTCCTCCACTTCTGGTGGATTGCATTTTTTACGGTAATATTTTTTTCCTCGCGATTCGTTCTCAGTATGCTCGGTCCTTTCCTAGTTTATTCATGATCCCCTCAATTTTTGATCTCCATGGTCCCTCTGTTTTTAGTTTATTGATGTTCCTCACTTATAAAAGGTGGTGGTAGAGGAAACTGACGTGATTGAAATTTTTTATTTTTTTTTGTCCAAAATTGTCTTCAGTGCATCAAGATACTTCAGAATTTTAGAACCAACAAGACCTTTTTGCCCTTAGGGGATAAAATGAGTGGTAGAGAAAAACTATCACCATAGAAATTTTTTTTTTTTTCAACATTGGCTTCAGCGTGTCAAAATGCTTCAGAAAAGTTAGATCAGAACTTTAGACAAACGAGACCTTTTTTTTTTTCCTTTTCAGGGGATGGTATAGTAGAGGAAAACTGACGATAGAAACATTTTGTCGCGTCTAAAAAGGGGGGTCTTAACGTGCCAACGTCAGATAAGGGGAAAAATTACTACTAAAATTGACTAAACAAACTAAATTGGCACGTTTTGATTACCCTTCGAGAGGCGGCAAAAATTTATATGCCTGGCTTGGCTCAGTTAAGATGGGGTGGGCACGTGGTTATCCAGCTGTGGCAGTCACTTGAAAACAAACTACATCATATTTTAACAAAATGTATATTTAATGATCAACAACATATTGACAAACACCTAGTTTTATAAAATTAATCAATGGTACCTAGAGAGGCACAATGTCATTAAAGAGCCAGAAGGGCTGCCGAACGAAACGATGTGGGGGTTAGGAATCCTAACCTATATGTTATGGGGGGTAACGTGTAAAAGGCCTTTCGCTCGTTGTACAAAAACCCCAGTGAAAATCACCCTACTAATACACTTAATTATTTACATAAATATTTAAAAATTCCCAGAATACCAGGACTATTCAAAATTCCTATCGAAATTCAACGAGTATTAACAGGAGCAATGCGGCTATCCAAAAATTCGTACTAATGTAATTTACTCTAATAAACCACGAAACAAATACCAAAGGGGCAATATAACTAGGCGGTAAGTCTTATATCAATGTGATTTACTTTAATGAGACAAATGCCATAAGGGCAATACTTATGGATAAATAATCTACGTACAAAATATTGACATACACAAATGTAAATATAAAACGGCTCAAATAACTATATCACTGCGGGTTATTCCCATCACATAAGCCGTAAAATAATAATGCAAAATTTAAGTCTGACAAACAATAATAAAAGCGCACACAGAGGGGTAGGTCGGTGGTGTCACACGACGCTCCAACTTCCGACGAGAGAACAAAGATGAACAAATACAAAGCTACTTACAGTCAGGTGCTTTCTTGGGTTGAGCTTACAGTAACACTTCGTGGGTTCCGATACTCTAACTAGACCACTGAAGTGCATCGAACGATTAAGGGTTGTCGACACGGGGGCAAAGATGCTCCAGCTCTGTCACCAGGTGTTGTTCCCAGACTACTGTGACTCACAAAACATAGGCTCTCGAAGGTGTGTCGAAAGAAAGCTCCTGAAGTCCTAGGGGGAAACTTCCAAAGACTCGGAGGGTCACCTACCCTGTCCACTCACAACTCAGCTAGGGGTAAGCTACCAAGGGCTCCAAAATGAAAGTCCTCAAGACATCAATAATAAATCCTAAACATCCAGGGCGTCCAAAACAACCAACTTCTAGGGTGCAGGCACCAAAAATAAGTTTTCGGAGGTCACAAAAAAAACGAAGTTCCAAGGGTGCTCCCAGAAAGGCAAGGTAGGAAAAAGAACCCTGAAATATAATAACAATAGAACTCAATCCTCGTTTAAGAGGTTAAAGACATCAAGGCGCAACTCACGGTTTAACCGGTTCCTTTAGCAAACCAAGATGGAAGACCGTGCCGGCTCGAATCCCAGGAAATCAAAATATCACAACACCATTTCCAATAAAACAACTAACCAGAAGCCCCTACGACTGAGGGTTACGTTTAATCCGTGTTTCCACGATATTAATAATCACAAAATTATAAAACGCTAGCCTTCGCCGACTTGTTTTCTTCCCGCTTGAGCAACAACCAAACAAAAACCCAATGACAGAACTAACCGCTAGCGCTACGATCGTACTTCCTATTTCCCAAGTTCAGCGGACGTTGACAATAGGCAACCCTATATACACTCAATAACACTCAGTGGCATATCCAAGACGCCGAAATGGGTTGCTATGGGCCGAGAAATGTTCCCCTCGTATCTCTTGTTACTGACGATGCAATAGGATGTAACAATTTTTTAGTCCAAAATTTGCTTCAGCATGTCAAAATACTTCAGAAAAGTTAGATGAGAACCTTAGGAAAATACTTTTTTTGTAGATCTGTGTGATTATTCTTATTCAAAACATTTTTAAAGGACAGCATCTAACTGTTCCTTTGATGTTAAATTCGCGGGCGTAGAGGTTATTTTCCATCAATGTACTGAATAATTACATTATTTTGTGAATACCAAAGACTTTATTATTGGAAGAGAACACCTACATGTGTCAGAAAACAGTGACCCAAAATTTCGCCCCCATTAGGGACCTCATGAATTCGATTCAAAAATTGTCGAAATGATAGCTTATAGTGATAGTTAAAGTAGGCAAAATTTCAAGTTGAGCATAGTTTTTGTTTTGGAGATATGATGAGTCCCAACTGTTAGTTGGCCTGTTCACGGCAAGATAAATCCAACATTCTCTTGGCAATCTCGTTCATTATATTCAAGATTCTCAAATACGCAAAGTGTATCATTTTCTGTGTAAAATCTTTCCTTATTTTCGAATCCATCATTGTATTTTATCAAAAACGTTGTTCAAGTAAAGTATAACCGATTTTACGGGAAAAAATCAGTATTTTTGTTGATAATATGCGATTAATCGGTATTTTTATACTGGACACTTAGCAAATCTCGATAGATACTCCAAACCTTGAATTTAATGATGTAAATGTATATTTCTAAGAAGGATTAGGTTTGGTTATATTACTGAAATGTATGTCAATCAATGTAAGCCTCTTCACCACGTCACGGTACTAATCCAGGGAGAGGTTTATGTTTTTTTATTTTCTTCTTGTTTTGTTGTTTTTTTTTTCAATTTTTTTTTTAATCATAGTGAATATTATTAGTAAAATATAAATAATTAATCGATGCTTGCATCAAAATCATATAAAATAATATCCGCAGCTATTTTCTTCAGAGAAGTCTCCTCCGTCGCGTCGGCTCAGCAGCACCCGAATTCGGCAGAGAACTGATTGCTCGCCAAGCCGAGCGACTCCTATAAGTGCTTCGTATATAAATCCATCGAGATTGACTATGTTTTCAGTAGAAAAATACCGATTGATCAAAGATGTTTAGCAAAAATGCTAATTATTTTCTACAGAAATATTTTGTAACTTTCTTGTACTATATTTCTGGTAAAATCTAATGAAATATTAGAAAAAAACGGAAAATTTTACGTACTGCTTGTATTTGTTTGAATTTTAAGATAACGCAAGAGGTCACCGAGAATTAGCCTGATCAAATGGTGTTCAAAAGTGCCTGTCTCGTAACATGAGTCCGGTAGAAGGTTTCTCAACGAAATTATATGTTTTTTTGGAGTGCTGAACACAAATCTGAAGTTTGCTGCCTCGTAGCAGCACCGGCTCAGGTCGAAAAATGCAAAAACCTCGAAATTTTCGGAGTTTTTCCGGTTTTTCTCTCATATCTTTCAAACGACGCGTCGTACGGAAAATATTACTGTATTCAAAGTTGAAGAGAATTAAATTCTGCAACAATTTGGATCCCAAACTCTGGGATTGGAAGTCAACCAAAAAAGGTCTGATCCCACTTACCACCCTGAAACCCCCGGCTCCTGACAAACTAATGCAGCAAATATCATGCAAGTGCCGTACTGACTGTGGTGGGCGTTGTGGATGCAGGCGCGCATGTCTGTTCTGCACCCAACTCTACATCATCAACTGTGCCGATACCTGCACCAACGTGGACAAAAGAACCGACCTCGATGATCAAGAAGACAACAATCGGTTTGCTGCACCACTGTCACAGACAGGTGAGACTTCAGAAGGTAATTTATGCGTTATTTTACAACATAATAACTGGATGGCATTGCTTTTAGTTAAAGAACAAACATCACAGCCTACCACTCCGAGTGCTGAAGAGCCTGAGCCTGGACCATCATCGTCCATTGAACATCCTACGCCCGGACCTTCCACAGTCCCAGCCAAATGAAGGAGAGTAAAATAAAATGGACATTGCTATCAGGTATTTTCTATACATCGCATCTTCACACTACAACTTGATC
This sequence comes from Rutpela maculata, assembly GCA_936432065.2. Classification (NCBI taxonomy): domain Eukaryota; kingdom Metazoa; phylum Arthropoda; class Insecta; order Coleoptera; family Cerambycidae; genus Rutpela; species Rutpela maculata. The sequence goes on from OW386286.2 coordinate 233,363,781, forward strand.
TTTTTTTCTACTCTTTTTCCAGCTGACGATATGGTCTTCCCATGATCTTTCCTCCAATATACATTGAAAAATTACTTCTTTTATTTTGTAAATATAAATGTAATAAATGAGCAAATATTTTTTTTGTAAATGGGTACTTATTACTTCTTATTGCATCTACATAATACTTATAAATCCTCAAGTCAGACTTACAAAAATAGGAGAGGGAAGAAATTTGGGGTTGGGAAGAGAGGTTTGAGATGTGGGGGGGGGTTCATATTGATAGCGCAGAGTTGTTATTATTGAATGCCTTCATATTGGTCAAATACGCGTTTAGAGGGAAAATGGAGAAATGATCAGTATATGCATATATATTGATCTTAATTTAAAATTTCGGTGCTCACTGAACGCAAAATTTGATACTTTACAACTTTTATTGTACGAGTTTTTCACGTAGAGTGGCTGTTTGCAAATCACAGACGTCTAAAAGTGAGTTTATTGCCTTTTTTCGACTGACGATGGCGACCTTATAAATCGGTGTAATTTGGAAGTAGAGTCATTCGACGCAGAATTTAATGCTCTTCAACTTTGAATACAATAATATCTTCCGTACGACGCGTCGTTTGCAAGATATGAGCGGAAAACCGGAAAAACTCCGAAAATTTCGAGGTTTTTTGCGTTTTTCGACTTGAGCCTTACTGCTACGAGGCAGCAAACTTCAGATTCGTGTTCAGCACCCCAAAAAACATATAATTCCGTTGAGAAACCTTCTACTGGACTCATGTTACCGAAAAACTACCATTTGATCAAGCTAAATGTCGGATTCGCCTTGGCGTGGATGAATCAAATAACGAATTTAACTCATCGTATCTCCAAAACGAAAACTATGCTCAACTTGAAATTTCGTCAACTTTAAAGTTTAACCATAAACTATCATTCAGACCACTTTTAAATAAAATTCATATGGTCCCCAAAAGGGGCGAAAAATAGAAGTTTTTTGGGTCACTCTTTTAGAAAGTAAATCAGAAAAACCGCTGCCCAAGGAATCACTACTTCCACATCCAGATTTTCTATCCAAGTCACTCACAACGAAAAAATTTTGTATGTGGAAATAATTGCTTATGGAACTTTAATAATATAATATTTGAAATCCTCTACCCCAAAAACCTATAAAACGATACCCCACATCGGTAGTGGGGTGGGGGTAGTGCTAGGAGGTTGTAGTGGGGGTGGATGAAGTAAAAAAATATTTTGAGGTTTCTGGTTCTTGTACACATATACTAAATCACAATTTTTTTTCATCCCCTTTAATAATGGGGTGGGGGTGGTAATGGGGGTGGCTAATGCCAAAAATTTTTTTGAGACCTTAGCTTCTCTTTAATATACTAAATACCAATTTTCTGGACTCTTACCTGCTTAATTTACCTATTTACCCCAAATTTACCCCAATTTACCCCCAACCCTTCGATGGAACAAGATGAAAATATAATCTGGTTCCAGATCACGTTAAAATACATACGTGTACCAAATTTCAAGTCAATATCTTAAACGGTTCCAGAGTAAATGTGCGCACAAAAACAAGTTACAGACCGACAGACCGACAGACAGACAGAAATTTTTTTTCGCTCAAACTTAAAATCTCGACGTTTCATGACATTCTAAGCCTATTTGAACAATAAAAATTTTTAAAAACTTTTTTGTCGTTACTATACTTCCACTGGATGTGAAAGTAAAATTAAAAGATCGTCACAATTAATATTTAGGCATTATTTAATTCACTTTAAAATACTCTCTATATATGTAATACAAAATCATATGTGAATGACGTTTAATTTGTTGGCGAAATTTGCGTGACGTGTATTGAAGTGTCTTTATGCGAAAACTATCTCAGTTTCAACACACAAACAAAAATGCATATTTTATATATGGTGATTCCTAAATATTCATACATTCATGAGATTCTTCAGAACAAACCAAATAATAAAGAAAAGTTACATATTTTCTATTCTAATGTCAGCTTTTAAAAGGATACTGGGTGCTGAAACCTTGTTCCGGCCTTTGAAATGAATATAATACACTCGTGACTGCGTTAGAAAATATTTATTCACATAAAAAACTTTATTAATATATTCTTAACGTCCCTGCATAACCTCCATAACACCCAAGGGTCAAGCATTAGGATATAATAGAGATAACGTCCTCTCGCAATGTATTTTTATAATTAATGGTTCATCGTTCCAGATAACGAGGGAAATTGTATGGTATTTACATTGTTACGTTGCAAAGGGTAAGTGATAAATCACCGCAGTGGTCATAAGTCAGCCTACAAATAAATACCTAAAACCTTACTCAATTAGAAACAGAGTGTGTATGTGTGTGTTGTACATATGCAAGAGTTTTTAAATATGATTTGGTAGTGGCACAGGTGTGATTATATATTTTTTCTAATTTTGTATGTTTAATTTTATACAAGACAACACAAGAACTAAAAACTGGCAAAGAATACTACAAATAGAAATTGTTCTTGCACAACGTTCTGAATCAAGGTCTCATTTCATTTTTTAAACAATTGTAAAATGAAGAACCCTTTATAGCCCACAGAAATGAGCATTTCACCTAGACAAAATTAGTAAAACTTTGAATTTTTGCATCTTTGGGGTATCCCAAACCGAAATCCACAAAAATCACAAAAATTTCAACATGATATTGAAGGTCAAAGTTGTTTGCAAATATCTCGCGTCCTATGCATCGGATGCACATGAGGTCAATATGAAAGTTGTAGAGAATTAAATTATCTACAAGTTGTCTTTGTCGTGCGTTCTGCAGTAGCGTTGAGCTACTCTAAGTTGGTATGCCTGCACGTGTTCACTATGTCCGTATTTGTACATGTATGTATGACCTCTACTTAGGTTACAGGATTTTGAATAGTGACCTTGACTATGATCTTCAAGATTATTCGAAGGTCAACTTTAAAATTTCAATTGGAAACCCATATTTTTGACACCGGAAATCAGAACTCAACTGAAACCGCTTTGTGTTGTTACTGCTGCCTTCGTCTTCACTGAATCGCCTCGCCAAAGCTGCTACCAGTTTAGTTTTGTTTCTTGCGACAATCTTCAGTCAAAGAAAGATATGTCGACTATGTCTAGAGCAAGGTACCGTGAGTGATTTTTAAATTTGTTGACTGTTGTTTGCCACAAGCCCAGACCCATTGATTTATATTCACGAAGTTGTTTAAAAAACACAAATCTTGGTATGAAGCTAAAGTTATCAGAGGTGCTAAGAACCAAGCTTCTAAATAAACTGTAATAAAAAAATGGAAATATCTTAAATATTTTTTCCTTCTGAAGCCGTTAAATGGAATTCATCCCGAAACAAAGAAATCTTTAAAGTATAAATGAGTTTTGCCATCGATCGAGCAGGATGCATCGCTTCTGGAGCACGAAAGGATATATCGCGGAGGAATTTCACCCAACACTAGGAATGCTAATTACTGAAACTCTCTATAATCTTCTCGGGGTTGACGTCTGAATCTTCGGGAGTGTGCTATATAAAGTAGGAAAGAACAATGTTAAAAAAGGGACTTTTTTGACCATCCGTGGTGAAGTGTTTTTTACTAATTTTGAGATGCTGAAAGCGAATCCGTCATCCGTTTTGGCGAGAAATCTCGGGAAGACATTAAAAAGCAACCCTTATTTGGGGGTGACATTAGAATTGATATTAGTCTAAATACTAAGTTTCGCTAACTAAGTAGAAAAAGAAGTAAAAAAAACAAATTCACCCCTTCAATCCTCCTCGCCATTCCCTCACCACCCCTGAGAAGGTTTTAAGCTACTAGAACTATTATATAGTTATTTATAAAAAAGGCTTTATTGGCCCATTCGTGGTAAAGTGTGGAAACCGTCTTTTTTTACTAATTTTGGGGTGATGAATACGAATCTGTCATTCGTTTTGGCGAAAAATCTCAGGAACACTTTACGGATGACAGATTCGTTTTCAGTACCCCAAAATTAGTAAGAAAAGCTGGCTTCCGCACTTTACCACGGATGGGTCAAAAAAGCTCCTTTTTTAATATTGTTCTTTCATCTGTATTTTGTAGGTGGTCGCCGACGGGTCTTCAATCCCAGATTTGAAATATCCTTGATTTCCGTTAGAACCATTTAAAAATTGGAACTAATGGTGCTTGTTACGCCAAATTTTTCCTCGAATGCCGCTCTAAGGACCAACTCGTAAATGTGGTGTTGGCAAGCCAGATACAGCAGATCTCTTTTCAGGAACTGTTCTAGTAGAACACAGGTGCCATTGAAAATTCTTGTATTTGTAGCTGTGGTATCGAAACATATAGATTGCGTGATATCTTGAAGACCCCAATCGCAAAAGATCTCGTAAACTGCCGTTGCTTGTGCCCTTCCAGTTCCGGGCTCTAATGAAGGGACTACCAATAGTTGTTCTCCATCTTCACTAGTGACGACCACAGGAAGCCTATCTACAGTTTCCTTCTAGGTTAATGATGGGAGTAATTTCCCGTCCCAGTGAATAACGATAGATTTAAGTTCACTTTTTAAATGCTGCAGTCAGCAGAATTAGTATTTTGATGTCAATCGGCGAAAAGTATTTTATTTACCTAAAATATTTTTTCCTTATAATATTGCGCAAAAAACTCCGTATGACAAAATTGTCCTTTAATGAATTTATTTACTACTTGGAACTCTAATTGACAAAGAAAATAATGTTCTCCTGCCAGATTAGACATCCGAGCCATTATGCGGCAGTAACCGGATAATTTAAATTTATGGCGGATTCGCCGGGGCTGCTCTTTATTTCTAAATAATGATTTTTTTAGGAAACCGGACGTATTATGAATATGTTGTAATAGCAAAGAGCGGAAGATTTTAACTTCGGATATAACCTTGACTTTGACCGACGGATATTAGCGGTCAATACTGGTTTAATGTTGGTTAATGCTTAATGCAAAATCAATCAGAGATCCGGTTGGACAAGGCAAAATCAATTAGAGCCGTTAGAGCCTACTTCGCATGTCTAGACTCGTATATACAGATATATGAGATAGAGCATTAACGTGAGCCGATGTGCACCGCAGGGATGTTGCGAGATCTGGCTTAGCACGTCATGTGGCCCTGAAAAGGGTCGGCTTTTACTAGTTATGTTACAAGAATTCATTATATCACCTCAATATTAATATTATCTTCAGTTTCTTGTTGTGCTCTATTACTTGTATCTAGCATTTTGGTTATCAGGGTGTCATCTACATACCTAACATTAGTTTGATGTCAAAATTAAAGTTATATCCGGAGTTAAAATCGTCCTCTCTTTATTTCCGGTATCAAAAATAGAGATTTCCATTTAAAATTCTAAAATTGACCTTTGAGTAACCTTGACAGTCACGTTCAAGGTCGCTCTTCAAAACTCTGTAGCCTTGGTAGAGGTCATACATACATGTATAAATATGGGCATTGGACATAGTGACATGCGTGCAGACATACCAACTGACAGTAGCTTATCCCTACTGCAGAACGAAAAGTTTAATTTCAGAGGGCTATATCTTAAAACAATGACTTAGTGCCTACAGAGACTTTTGATCTGCTCACTAAGGACTACCAGAATCCAAAGTTTCAGAAAGTTTGACACAAAGCCATTTCTTATAAAGAATCTGCGGGTTTTTTTTTATTTATTTTTACTCAGCAAGTAACAGCAACTTAAGCTTAATTTGTTATTAATAATACCATCAAACTGTTTATTTTGTTACCATTCTCTTCTATTTGCAATAAGCTTTATGCAACTGTTTAAAGGGTTTGCTCTCAAAATTATTTGCTGTGAAAAACGATAGATGGTTGGATTTTCAAGCTGCTGCAGTCGGACTGACCTGGCAGGATCAATGGAGGTTACATCGACGACTTTGGTCAGTTCTTCTAAACCCACTTAGGAATATACTAAATTTTATTAAATAGTTCAATAATAGAGAAATATTAACGCAAATTGGTAATATTATAAATGGACTTCGTAATACCAGAGATCTCGTTGACAAAATTCTAGTAACGTAGAGCAATCTGTAATAAAATGATTCTACTAATCCTAACAAAAATCAATGTCTTACCTTTCCTCCGAAGCTATAAAAATTTTTAGCTAACCAGGCGAGATACAGAAAGGAACCATAAAAATATAACAATACGCATAAGCAGAAAAAAATACATTGCAATCAAATAAAAAAACAATTTAAATAAAATAAACAAAAGGATATTAATCCATATTACCAACAATTCTATAAATATGTAAACAAGCTTCGCTCCCATACATACTTATCCAATTATGTCAAACAAACACGGTGCACATTTAAAGTATAAATATTATCAACCATTCTATACATAATTAACCACAAAAATACAACCACATATTAATCACAATCTAGTCAAATAAATAAGTAATTAACCCACAAACCACTGTAGGTAGATTTAAGTGCAAGCTATGTACTGTATTCAACCTTTGGAAAGCGTGTACTCGCGGATGCCACAAGGATACACTAACCAGTCCGCGAATGACTGACCTAATTATCGATAAAGTTTAATATCTTCGACACTCGATACAGAAATTTTACAGGCGTCTCGCAGTATGGCGAAACTGTCAAAAGTCGTTCTATGAGTCAAGTGTTGAGCTATCAACGTTTTTTTTAATACTTGCAAAAAAAATATTAGCCATTTTTTTTTTAGCAGAAAACTAGTAAGATATTCTTAATCAGCAACTTTGGAAGATTGATAAGATTAAATCGTAGTGGGTTTAAAGGTGTTTGAGATAGGGGCGTCAAAAAAACAAATTTTTCAACAACACATAATTTTTATATATCAAAGCGGCAGTGACTCACCATTCCAAATTCCTTTAAAAAAAATGTTAATAGCTCAACAGATGATTTCCAGAGCGATTTTTGGTTATTTGGTATAACCCAGAACTCCAACACTATCAAGGTGCAGTGCATCTAAAAACTGTTAATTTGATAATTAAGTTGCATGAATTATAGAATAACAGCAAATTTAACTAGGTTATAAACATTATGTATATTAAGGTGTGCTATAGGTAGAACAAAATGTACAACTTATTTTATTATTTCAAATTAATATACTGTAGAAAACTAAAACTAGTTATTATATTACCGAATAACAGCTGCTTTTATACAATTGTGTATATTGCGAAAATGATTTACAAAATTGGCAAAGAAAATATACAATATGTGGATTCCGTAATCCAAAACAAAAAATTCAATGAATATGATTTCTAAGATTATACAGAAAGGGCATAGCAGGATAAGCAAGTAAAATCTGCCCCCAAGCAAAATTTTGTTTGTTATCAACTCTTTGAAGGGGCTTTCCCTAAATATGATTTTCCCAAAATTCAAGCCTGCAGCCGCCATATTGGAGGAGTGGTTGGGGGTTTTTTGATTTTCGTTTTTTAAAATTTTTTCGGATACCGTTATACGAAAAAATTCGAAAAAATTCACAGTTGTTAATTGCATATTGGACTATTTACCCATTTTTTTTCATAATTTTTAAATGCAAATTTCGTATGCAAAAGAAAATTGCTAATTTTTGCATACAATTTTTTGGCACTTTAAGAAAGAAGGCCACTCTGAATTTTCCATCGCAAATTACTCATTTATCAAGGCCTATTCCCAAATTATTTTCATACTTAAAAAACGAAAAACTGCATTACCGACCATTCCCTTATACGCGCCTCACTATCATTTGGACGCACGTCTTGTTAACAAATATACAGGATGTTTCATTAATAATTGGACATACACTAACTGGAGAATCCCTAGTCCAAAATGTGAAGATTTCACCTGAAACACTTAGATAAAATGTGCCTCCTTACTGAGATACAGGGTGTTAAATTTTTTTAATTATTTTTGCGATATCTCAACTACCCCTTGACCAATCTTCTCTTAATTTGGTAAGGAAACATTTTTTAAGCTAAGAAACAATAATTTATGTATTACATCCCGCTAGCCGTGGAGGGCGCCTCATGAGCTATACCTGATAATAAATATTTTTTTCCCTTTCTTTTTACGAAACGTAGTGGCACTTTTAACTAGAAAATCTCATGCAGGAGTCATTTCTACTTAAAAAAGATACACTTGATAGAACTTGATAATTTCAATCATTTTCGAGAAAGCTGCCGCATAGATCTCAAAAATTCTTTGAAAACAAACCTAATTTGAAAGAGAAAAATTGTATTTATTGTAAATTGTGCTTTGGTGACATCTTAGTTCTGTCAAAATGTCAAACTAATGAAATTATATATAAATGACAAATAGTTGATAACAAACAAAATTTTGTTTGGGGGCAGATTTTAAATGCTTATTCTGCTATGCCCTTTCAAATAATGTTAATGCATATACTGTACAAGAACATTACTCCAAAACAGAGATGGGCACGTGATGTGGTACTCATCGTGTCACGTTGTGTCACGACATGACACGACGTGATCGTTTAATACGGAAATAGTAAAACGCGAAAATTTTGTGAACGTGCGTGATCAAATATTACTCGTGCGTGAGCGTATGTGAATTAGCGTGTCTGTGATCGAAAATTTGAGACGTGCCTGAATCTACCATCAACATGTATGTTTCGCGTGTGAGTGTGCGTGAGTATGCATGAGCATCTTAAAAGTCGTGAGTATGCGTGGGCGTGAATCAGTATTAGCCCACGCGCCCATTTCTACCCCAAAACTACATTTATTTGCCAAGTTGCTTTTGTCACTTTTTTAGGGTCAAATTGGAGTGTAATATTTTACAATTGGTAAAAAATCTTTTTTCTTGATATTGTTGTACTTCTTATTCACAAAGTTTCGCAGTCGGGTTTTTCCTGAGTAACTAGCTAGAACATTCAGTACTTTCATTAAAATTAATGTCTGTTTCAAAACACGCGTACATGGGTTTCCACAACAACCACGTGTGAGCTAAGGAGATAAACCGCATGCAATACTGCAACAGTGTCTTCGATATAGAATTTTCTGTAATGTTTAGGTATGAATCATTTGGAACTATTTAATGGGACCACATGTTGCTTCTCTTGCGGCTGGATGGAAACATTTATTAAAAATATCCACAGTCCTTCGCAAAGATGCAGACGGAGGAGAAATTGAAATTGATGAAGTTAGATTTTTAGCCGTTACCAGCTATAGCTTTAGTAACCTTGTCTACGTCATGCTGCAAATGCAGCAAGCACTTTTCACAAATTCAGGACCCATATAGGAAACTAAAACATTTTCAATGTTGAAAACTGAAACGGGATTTGCTGTTGATGTTGGGTGACATGCCAGCGTTCTCCATGTTACTTGAATAGTTCATGCACGAGAATACTCCGCCGTATTTTAATATTGTAGCTAGAATGTTTTTGGACACAACATATTCTCGTTGGTGGATAGGTAGAAGTGGAGAACAATACTGAACACCTGGAGGTCCTGATTTAAATCCATTGGATTCTTCCTTGGAGCACCTCAAATTATTGGTATAGCCACTTTGAACTGTCGCAATAATGATTCCTTAATTAAGTAAGTTCTTCTTAATTAAGTAAGTTCTTGTTAGTGTTACATTTTTGACCAATTGATGTTAAGTTATTGAGTAATAAATTGGTTATTCCAATATAATACCATAAGTTTTACTAATATTAATAATTTTTCTTGCAATAACGATGGAATAAATTGAAAAAAGTGAAACTATAAGAGACAGCAAAACTGATAATACAATTCTTATCCACAATTGAATGACTTATCTTAAGACGTGTGAAAAACTGACGTTAATTCACATGTGGTTCGTGGGACTGTCAACGTGTTTTAAGTTACACCCTGTGTTGCAACTTCGTAAAATGCCTCTTTTTACCCTTGTATAATATATTAAAATCACTGCTGTGTTTTATTTTACAAAGAACTATATCTATTCTAATATATTATAAGAAGTTATTTCTTCAACAAAAAATGGCCGCTTTAATTACTGTTAAATCTTGGCGTCAAATTTTCTCGGTCACGGTGACATGTTTTGCCTCTAGAGATTCCGTTTTAATAGTTTTTACACGTTGGTCTATTTTGTATGGGAACTGTTAACTTTCAGCAACGAATTTTCTGGAGCACTAAAACTGCCTGCTGCTGTTAGTTTCCCGTGTTGACATAAAATAAGTGATAAATTACATTATTCCAGGACAAAGTTTGTAGTCAACGTTCTAATTGCTTTATTGGCTTTATTACTTGAACAAACACTTTTAAGCACCTATATATTTATAAAGTTTTCTGCTTAAATCCAAACATTACGGCCATTTTTAGCGGTGGTCTTCTTGTTTCTCTAGCGTCTTTCATATACATATATGATTCAGACAATTGCTGACTAATACAAAATATTCATAATACGTCCGATTTCCTGAAAAATACAATTGCATTTTTTTGTTCAGTATTTCTCACTGCGCTAGAAAATCAATTTCTGGTATAATGACAACAACATATCTTGATCAATTAACTTTCAAACACAGCCTAAATTATCAAAAAAGCATATATGGAAACTTTAGACCCTGAAGATAATACAGCTCCACAAAATACAAAATGTGGCCTGTTCCTAGAACTCCATTGGGTGACCTCCATGTATTTCGACGTGTTGAATAGGTGTCTGTTTAGCTCCATCACCCACCAATTTTTAGTAAATCGCAAAAATAACCTATAACCGATTTTTTTTCGCGATTTACAAAAAAATGGTGGGTGATAGAGGACACCTGATTCGTGTTCAGCACGTCGAAATACATGTAGTCCAGTGGAATTAGCAACGCAGATTAAACGATAGTTTTATTGATTACGAACATGACCCTGAATTTGGTCCACTTTTTGACCGCCGGTTCATTGTTTATTTAACGATTTATTGTTGAAAAAGTCAAAAAAATCGACTTTTGTGAAGATAACTTAAAGACCTTTAATGATAGGTTTTTCAATTTGTAGAACTTTGAACTTTGAAAAACGGTTAATTTGAGAGGCGTTTCATTTAAAATGTTTGAAAATTTGTTTAAATAATTGCAAAAAACCGCGAAAATGTTCGCAGTTTGCAAATATTTTTCATTCTTTAACAAAAGCACTTTAGTGCTTGAAACTTTGACAAAATATGTCATTTATTACCTCAAAGTTACCTCAAAAATTTCATCAAAAAATTTTAGTTAGTTTAAGAGATATTTAATTTGTTTTCACCCAGTTACCGTTGTCGTAGAGGGTTAATCCGAACATCATTTTTTTTGTTGAGACTTAAACTTTATGTTTTCATTAATGGTAAATCAAATTTTTGCATTATTTTCAACTTAATAATGGCGTTTGCAAAAGTGTCACATTTTGAAGGTAGGTTTTTTCCTAATAACTTTTAAACAAATGAAGATATTGCAATATCGTTCTCATATCTTTATTACTGGGTTTTTTTCACACATTTTCAAAAAAAAGTGACTGTAGCCTTACTAGAAGCCGAGGTGATTTTTTTTTTAATAAATTCGTAATTTGTTTATTAATAAACATTGACATCTGAAACTTGGCGAACAACTAGATTAATAGTCTATCTTTGGGTTTGGGGGAAAAATGCATTTTGCAACGATAACAATTAGTTTTAAATCGGCGTCAGATGGGAGAGAGAAGCATGAGTCGTATCTGTAACACGTTCATGAAATTATCAAGACGAATTCAAATCCATGCGCCAACAAAAAATTTACCGTTTCTCATTTTGACGGTTTTTTTTAAATTTGGGGTAGCATGATGAAATAATAATATCTGCCATGTCGATTTTTTTCTAATTAAATAATAATTTGTTATGAACAATTTTTTGTTAAAAATGTTTTTTTCTTTGTTATCTCGAAAACTAATTTTTTTGCGAGAAATTTTTCAGGCAATAATTGTTTCTAACAAAAAAAAAACAAACAATTTTTTATTAAACAGTTTTCTCGACAATATCGTTTTTCAACCTCTTAACTAAATTAAATAATATTAAATGACCATTCGATATTTATACATTTTTATTCATACATTAGCAAAGATTTCTTTACTACATAATATACATATTGTAAGTATGAATTAATGTAATTTTTTTTCAACTTTATAATTATTTCTGAGTCTTAGTATACTAGGCGATGAAATCTGTTATATTACGTCTGGAGAAGAGCGAAGAGCGATACCTTTCTTGCTTCAGAGTCAGATTAAAAAATAGTCCCGCGTGTTAGTGTATGTGTGTAACAAAATTTTCAGCTATAATATCCCGAGGACATTGATAATGTACGAGATAATTTTATGACAATCGAAAGCACGTTGCTTGGTAATAGCCCGACGCCAAAGGCGGAGGGCTGTTACCAAGCAACGTGCTTGAGGTTGTCATAAAATTATGAGGCATTTGTCAATGTCAGAAAGATATTCGGTCAGAAAATTTTTTGAAAAAATAGAATCAAAAAGTCGCAACCCAACAAAACATTTTTCTTTGATTAGCACGTTTATAGATTGAGAATTGGTATTGCCAAAACGGGACATTTTATTTGGCAGTTATTATGAAGTTGCCAAAGTTAAATAATTTTATTGTCATAGTGATTGAAAATTTCCTTGGATGGTGTTATCAGTGTAATGTTAAAATGATTGGATGACTTGTGTCACATGGCAAGAAATAACGAAATTTAATTGGTTGTTAGCACTATCAAATAATTTTCACTACAATCTGATCACTTTTCAACGGAATAGGCATGTCCACAAAATTTTAATTTCAATTGGAAATGGTAGATTTATCGCTATTATAAAACTAATGTAACAATAAAAAAGATATACATATTTTTATTTTGCAGCTGGTTCAAAATTTTTGGAAATTTTTCAATGAAAATTCTTAGTCTCTGAAATTTGAAAGTACAGATGACGTTGGGTTGTAGAAAAAGTGAATTTAAATAGGAAATGAAAAATGACTTTTTTTCGAAATACAATTCGTTTAAAATTCAAATATAACTTTAAGGGACCGTAATTCGAAAACCATAAATTATGTGATCAATAATATTACATTAGTCTTTCAATAAAAAACAACGAGCCCGCATTACACATATAGGCCTGTGTACCCTCAAGGTAAGTGACGTCATATTACTAGCCTCTGCCTGGGAACGTTTCCTAGCCTCGCTGCATTGGGGTTATTTCTGTTACGAACAATTGACAAAATAAATATACATATATATTTTTTTATTGTTACATTAGTTTATAATAGCGATAAATCTACCATTTCCAATTGAAATTAAAATTTTGTGGACATGCCTATTCTGTTGAACAGCGATCAGATTGTAACGGAAATTTTGCTACACACATACACTAACATACAGGACTATTTTTGAATCTGACTCTGAAGGTGAGAAAGGTATCGCCCTTCTCCAGACGTAAAATAACAGATTTCATCTCCTAATTTACTATTAAGACTATGAAATAATTTTAAATTTGAAAAAAATGACATCGATTCATTATTACAATATATATATATATATATATATATATTATGTAGTAAAGAAATGTTTGCTAATGTATGAATAAAAATGTATAAATACCGAATGATCATTTAATATTCTTTAATTTATTTAAGATGTTGAAAAACGATATTGTCGAAAAAATTGTTTAATAGAAAATTGTTTGTTTTTTTTTTGTTAGAAACAATTATTGTCTGAAAAATTGCTCGCAAAGAAAATTATTTTTCGAGATAATAAAGAAAAAAATAATTTTTAATAAAAAATTGTTGTTTAATTAGGAAAAAATTGACATGACAGATATTAATTATTATTTCATCACGCTACCCCAGTTTAAAAAAAAAACGTCAAAATGGGAAACGGTACATTTTTTGTTAACACACGGATTTGAACTCGTCTTGATAATTTTATGAACGTGTTACAGATATGACTCTTGCTTCTCTCTCCTAATCTGACGCCGATTTAAAATTAATTGTTATCGTTGCAAAATGCAATTTTTCCCCCAAACTCAGCTCTATTACAAAGATAGACTATTAAACTAGTTGCTTGCCAAGCTTGTCAGCTGTTAATGTTTATTAATAAACAAATTACGAATTTATTAAAAAAAAAATCATCTCTGCTAAAATCTCAAGGCTACAGAGTCACTTTTTGTTTTGAAAATGCGTGAAAAAATCCCAGCAACAAAGATATGAGAACGATATTGCAATATCTTCATTTGTTTAAAAGTTATTAGCAAAAAACGTACCTTCAAAATGTAACACTTTTTCATTTTTAAGTTGAAAATAATTCAAATTTTATTTACCATTAATGAAATCATAGAATTTAAGTCTTAGCAAAAAAAATGATGTCCGGATCAATCCCCTATGACAACGGGAACTGGGTGAATTTGTATTTTACATTATTTATGTTTTTAATAAACAAATTAAATATCTCTTATACTAAATAAAATTTTTTGATAAAATTTTAGGGGTAACTTTGCGGTAATAAAAGACATATTTTATCAAAGTTTCAAACACTAAAGTGCTTTTGTTAAACAATGAAAAATATTTGCAAATTGCGAACATTTTCGCGGTTTTTTGGAATAATTTAAACAAATTTTCAAGCGTTTTAAATGAAACACCTCTCAAATTAAACGTTTTTTCAAAGTTCTAACAGTATCTACAAATTGAAAAACTTATCCCTAAAGGTCTTTAAGTTACCTTTACAAAAGTAAATTTTTTGGAATTTTTCAACAATAAATCGTTAAATAAACAATGTTCCGGCGGTCAAAAAGTGGACCAAATTCAGGGTCATATTTAAACCGTTTAATTCGCGTGGCATCCTAAATCGAATTACAATAAGTTTCAGTATTTTTTTGACTAATGCCACTGGACCAATGGAGTTCTAGGAACGGACCACATTTTTATTTTGTGGAGCTGTGTAATCAGTATTTCTCAAGAAGTTCTATAACTCAGTGCGACTAATATAGTTTCAAGAAAATTCTCGATTACCGAAATCGTATGCTCGGCCTAATTATTAACCTACCAAAGTATATATAGAAGTATTTAATGCTTTTAAATTATATCGGTTAATACGAAAATCAGTATTTAGAAATAAACAGCAACCCCGGCGAATCCGCCATAAATTTAAATTATCCAATTAGAGCCACATAATGGCTCGGATGACTAATCTGGTAGGAGAAAATTATTTTCTTTGTTAATTATAGTTTCAAGTAGTAAATAAATTCATTAAGGGATAATTTTACGGTAATTTTAAAATACGGACTTTTTTGCGGAATATTATAGTGACAAAAATATTTTATGTAAATAAAATGCTTTTTTCCGATTGAGAGCAAAATACTAATTCTACTGACTACAGCATTTGAAGAAAGTGAACTGAAATTTGTCGTTATTCACTGGGATAGGAAATTACTCCCATCATTAACCGAGAAGAAAACTGTAGACAGACTTGATCGTCGTCACTAGTGAAGCTGGAGAACAACCTTCCCTGCGTTAGAGTCCGAAACGGGAAGGGTGCAAGCAATGGCAGTTTACGAAAACTTTTGCGATTGGGGTCTTTAGGATATTACGCAAGCTATATGTTTCGATACGACAGCTACAAATACAGGTGTTTTCAATGGCACCTGTGTTATAATAGAAGAGTTCTTGAAAAGAGATCTGCTATATCTGGCTTGCCGACACCGCATTTATGAGTTTGTCCTCAGAGCGGCGTTCGAGAAAAAATTAGTAACAAGCCAACGGGTCCCCATTGGTTCCAGTTTTTAAAAGGTTCCAACAGGAATGGCACCAATATAATCAAGGATATTTCAAGTCTGGAATTGAAGACCCGTATGTCAGCTACCTACAAGATACAGGTGAAATTTCCTATTTACACGGTGTACTTTCGAAGATTCGTCAACGTCAACCCCGAGAAGATTATAGTGAGTTTCTGGAATTAGCATTCCTAGTGTTAGGAGAAGTTCCTCCACGACATATATCCTTTCGTGCTCCAGGAGCGATGCATCATACCAGATGGATGGCAAAAGTCATTAATACTTTAACATTTTTTTTTGTTTCGGGATGAATTCCATTTAACGGCTTCAGAGCGAAGAAGCATTTAGGATATTTCCATTTTTATTATTAAAGTTTACTTAGAAGCTTGGTTCTTAGCATCACTGGTAACTTTAGCTTCATACCAAGATTTGTGTTTTTTTAAAAATGAATATAAATCAATTTATCCGGGCTTGTCACGAACAACAGTCAACAAATTTAAAAATTCCATATGGTACCTTGCTCCAGAGACAGTCGCCTTATCTTTCTTTGATCAAGATTGTCGCAAGAAACAAGACTAAACTGGTAGAAGCTTTGGCGAGGCAATCCAGTGAAGATGAAGGTAGCAGTAACAACACAAAACCGTTTCAGTTGAGTTCTGATGTAACAACATTTTTGATGGATAGAAATCTAGAAGATTTTGTTTCTATGACAACTAAAGTTTTTTATGAGGTTTCATTTAGATCAACAATGTCTGGAAGTAGATCCCTCTCTATGGAGTACAAATCAAATGTTGTGATTTTGTAAAAAAAACTGAAAGGCGTCAGTGATGTGGCGGAACGGGATGTTAAATTATTCAGCGATTATAATAGTTTATTGACAAAAGACGACAAGCAAAAACAGTATGTGCTCCAAGTAGTGTCTGATTATAGAAAACGATTCCCCGACTTAAAAAAAGAAACTTTGCAAAAGCAATGTGTAAGAGATTGATGTTTTTTTTCAATAAAGTATATTCGGTGTTCTTTTGTTATTTTTTTGTAAAATGTGTCGCAAGGAATTGAAAAAAAGAATCAATTCAATCTGAGGGTGCACTAAACCAATGGGAATTATATTATCTAAAAGGGAGGGCGCTGCGGCAGTCCTTAACGTAATCCTATCGAGCTAAAATTTTACACAGAGTATTTTTTTATGGAATGGAACTATTCTAAAAAAATCTAAATTTTGAAAATAAAGGCAACTCTATTAAACACATTGGCTCTGAACAAATATAAATGTTCTAACGATGATAGGTCACTACAATAAATCACAACTAGTAACTAATTTGGAAAAAAAACGATGCACTGTATAATGTGCATTACAGAGAGTTGCATCTGCTTAACTAAACAGCTTTAAATTTATCTTTGTACTTCTCAAATTAGAAATAAGCATTGAATGGGTAAATAATGAGGCGTAACTAATTCGGAAAATCAGAACGATGTACTGTACTATTCAATGTATATTTCAATACTAACCCTCGTTTAACCTTTCAGAGAATACGCTCTGCTTAACTAAACAACTTTAACTTAATTCTTAAACTTCTCAAATTAAAAACAAGGATTTAATAGGTAAATGAATTAAAGCTGATAATAATAATTCTTGTATCGTTTTTGCTGCCGTACATTCTGGAAATAGATGAATACAGATCGATATACACTCTCTAACTTCTTATGATATCGATATGATATGATACTAATCATGGACATATAAAATGTTTACGAGCAGAAAGCCGATCTCTCTGTTATATGAACTGTGCACTAGTTATTCTTTACAGTAAAGACTCCATATTGTAATATCCATAGTTCTAATATGCTATTTTATTACTTAGTTGTCAGAGAAACAGTCACTTACTATGTAACATTTAAATTGTGGGTTCCACGTACGCACCTTGAAATTAATTTTAATTGTTTTTTTATCTATTAGAAAAGAAAACTTTAAATATTAAGAATATGTTTTATATATTTGATTAATTTGTTCATGAAATGTTCTCTACAATACTACTGACGCTTTAAAATTTTATCCACAAATCTTTTTTTGGCCACTTTGCCAAAAGAAATACAATTCGTGAAAATTGGACAGTTTATTTTCAGAGATTAAACCCCTCGCCCTAAAAAAATTAATCAGATAATAAACTGTCAACATACACTCTTTATATTACTATGCAATTACGCTCTCGAAAAAATGTTACCTATAAAATTCTAAGCACAAGTGATACAATAAAATCATTGTAGACTGAAATCGAAATGTACTTCTAAAATATTCACTGCTGTGTCTGAGTGATTGGTGATATATTTATCATACTTAGACTGTCAAGACTATCCACATTTATTTTCCGAATTGAAAACATAGTTATCATATTTCTCGCTTGATGCCTAAGGAGCCATTTCTTATTTGTCTACATAACTATCTATTTTTATATATGCTTTATTAAATCTAGCAAATTTTCTAATGTTTTGGAAGTGACCAAATCTTGGGTTGTCTGCATAAAAAGCGTCGTTTGAAAACATAATAAGGAGAAGCGGTCCTAAAATATTCCATTAATATACTCAGTTAACAGCTATGGTTCTGTATTGAGTTAACTTTAATAATTTGCGTACGATTTTCCTAATAAAATAGATGAGTTTTAACAAAACGCCTTATAATATATCACACATTTATAATCTGTGAAACAAAATTCATTGCCTGATGCTACAACAATTGTCATGAAAATTGCAAAAGGTGCATTATATGCTCTTATTTTTCATTAAGCAATATTCTAATTAAGGAAGGTCGTTAATCGACCTTTTATACCAAATTCAAATATTTCTGAAAAATTCTAAAATAAACTTATTGCTCAATATATAATATATCATGTGTTAGAATTATGACCATTATACTACTAACACCCTGTATATTATTGTATTTGAAATATTTGTTGTGTTAATCAATATTCTTCCCTTATGGATATGTAACAATAAACACATCAATTGAATTAAAGTCTTAATGTCAAAATTTTATTTTCCATTTTACATATAAAGTCAAAAACTTGTTACCATGACTTTTTATTAGAGATAAGGAAAAAGCCCAAAGGCGTGACCTTGAGTGTACGCCGCTTAATTTCAGAACGATTAATATTCAAATACTTCTCCAAGAAGTTTTTATAAAGAGAGCCACATAATAAAACACAAAAGTTGTCTTTACTTAAACCTCTTTTCAAGTGTGTTGAATAATAAAATCGTATCTTTGATGGCCTCATTTGAATTTGAAATTTTTGATGGATCCAAATTCTTTACTTCCACTAGCGACTATGTCAGGGATTACAAAAAGCAAATATATGTTCTTTCCCTGAAATATTAAGAAAAATTTATCATTTTTATTAGTGTCATTAATAAAGCAGCGTTCCATTTTAGCGATTGATGTAAAGAGCATAAAAAATATGTACAAGCGTAAAGCTTATGCTGTCGGGGCCTCAGATAAAAGTTTACGATTAAAGTTGGGATTTCACACTTCGGGAGATGGATGAAAGGGGAAATTGAGAGCAATTTTCAACTTACTGTGAGATTATAGAGCTCGGATATTTTATCCCCTGCCTAATATATTTACATATTTTTGAACACAGTACGATTTAAATTAATTCCGCGGTGCTATCAACCCAGTGATTTCTATTGAAATATTAATAACTGTAAGTGGAAAATTTCAATTAGTAAAAATAATACACGGGTACAACAGAGAATTGTTATTCATAATTAGTAATATATTATTTAGGCATCATATAGCAAATACAAATCTTTCTTTAACTTCTACAGAGTGTCCGTACCACCTAAGGTTGACATATCGAAGAACACACTACCAAGCGTCTAGGTGAAGCAATTTATATTTAGAAGCGCGCCAGCCGCGTTCTGCCCGCTCTTCCACTCCCAAGCGGGTTCGAGATAAGATATACTTCGATAGACGAGTAATGGGTCAAGGCTGCACAACCTCAGATCATTAACGACACTCTCTCAAGACGTGATTTCAATTTTTCACTGACAATAAAGGCTTTTACGTCTTTGGATTATTGCGGTTTTTGCATAAAAAAAATCTCTATCGAAGATTGGAATTTGGCGTGACTTTGGTCTGTTTATACAGTAATAAGTGGTCTGACGTCTTTTGGTTTCTGTTATTTTTGCATAAAAAAATCCCTATCGAAGATTTCTCTCCGACGGGATTTGAATTTGACGTGATTTGTATTTATTTACCTACTAATAATGGTCTCTGCACTTAAAGATTTCTGAAGAAATCGCATAAAAAAATCCCCATCAAGCTCCCGTAAGGCGACCAGAACCAGAGTATCAGACTTCATGAGATTTCGATTACTCAGTTGTTTAGGTCTTCCAAACGAAAACTTCAGGAAATGGACTTTTGAGTCCTTTGTGCACAAGGCGGTTTTAACCTCCCGACAATAAAATTGTGGGAGGTTACTACAATTAGTCCAAAATCGAAAATTGAGATAACATCAAATCTTTACGTTTTGAGGTCCCAGGAACCCAAAAAACTTGTTTTTGAAAAATGTCTGTGTGTGTGTATGTGTGTGTGTGTGTGTGTGTATGTATGTTAGCACGATAGCGGCGAAGCTACTAAACGGATTTGGATGAAACTTTGCATGAGGGTTTCTTTAGTGCTCCAGAAGATCTGAAAAGGTTTTGGTTGAGATCGGATTACGTTTAGTGCCGTTTTGGCACAACAAGTTGTTTATTTTATGATTACTTACAATTTGTAATTGAACCATTGAAAAGCAGTAAAAATTCCGATTTCAACGATATATCACACTTGCACTTTTTCGATTTGGTTTCCGTGAAAAAAATTAAAAAACAAAAATTTCACTTGTTTTGTCCTCAAAGCAGTGCAATCAATGTACAGGGTTATATTCTAATAATGACAGAGGTGTTCAGTGATTTCGGCTGATAACTCGGGAACGGTTGAAGACATCGAACTGAAATTTGAAACGTAGGTATAAATATTGTAGACGGACGAATTAATAATACACCTACGTCACATGACGTCACAAATAAGAAAAATTCTTAGAAACTGGTGCAGATATCGACTTAACTATTGGAAACATCCAATTAAAGTCTGAAACGTAGGTGGAAATATTGTAGATGGATGGAATACGAGTGAATTAAAAATACACCTACGTTCTGATGACGTCGTAAAAGCATAAAATTCTTATAACAGGCGAACTGATGATATCAAAAAAATATTTCTACAAGACGAGTCACGAAATTTTTTTTTTAATTTCCAAGAAATAATAATAATAAAAAATATCAAATTTTCGGAGAAATGTCACTTTTCAGAAAAATGTCAGATTTTTAAAAAATGTCAAATTTTCAGGAAAACGCCAAATTTTCGGAGAAATGTCACTTTTCAGAAAAATGTCAAATTTTCGAAAAAAATGTTAAATTTTCAGGGAAATGTCACTTTTCAGATGTCAAATTTTCAGAAAAATGTCAAATTTTCGAAAAAACGTAAAATTTTCGAAGAAATGTCACCTTTCAGAAAAATGCCAAATGTTTGAAAATTGTCAAATTTTCGGAGTAATGTCAAATTTTCGAAAAAATGTCAAATTTTCAGAGAAATGTCACTTTTCAGAAAAATGTCAAAAATTCAGGAAAATGTCAAATTATCGGAAAAATGTCACTTTTCAGAAAAATGTCATATTTTCGAAAAAACGTAAAATTTTCGAAGAAATGTCACCTTTCAGAAAAATGTCTAATGTTTGAAAATTGTCATATCTTCGGAGTAATGTCACTTCAGAAAAATGTCAAATTTTCGAAAAAATGTCAAAGTTTCGGAGAAATGTCACTTCAGAAAAATGTCAAATTTTCGGAAAAATATCACTTTTCAGAAAAATGTCAAATTTTCAGAAAAATGGCAAATTTTATTAAATGGGCTCAAAGGAAAATTCCCAAAAAATACTACGGGTCCATTTGTGGTATAAGTTCTCTGCTAGTGTGTTAAAGCGTGCAGACTGCTGAGTATTTTTAACGTGTCAAGTGCATCGGGAGATTACAAGTTTTTTCGACGTTTATAAAGCCCACGGATGGTGTGAGAGGCCATCCTGAACCGCTTACAAGCCCTACAAGTGTAAGCAACCCCACCGGAACGCTTTCGGTGAGTTTTTTCCAATAAAACTTTAAAAGTGACAGTGACATTATATTTTAAAAACTATTTCCGCTACTTCCGGCATCCCGCCGGAAATTCTTCCGGCAACATAACCTAAAAATAGTACTACATAACCTAAAAACAATTTAAGACATTGGTAACAACCTAAACATTTTTCAAAAACCAAATTCCCCAGAGAAACATTAGAACCAAAAATTTGACAGCTATCACTTCCCCGACCGATTTAGTGAAAAATTGGTTGAGGCCAAAAGATAAAACAAAATATACCAACTCAAACTTAAACGATCCACCATGAGCACTACCCTAGCCACATCTGGCAGGGAAGCTGTCCACCAAGAGTTAAAAAAATATATTTCAACTTAATAAATATAATTAAATGAGATCGTTCATATTGTTTAGTGCTCTTTTCGGCTTCAAAGATTCACCGGGTGGGGAGGTTCCAGCCGCTTCCAGTAGCTGCCGATTTTTTTCTATAACTTTATTATTCGGAAAGCCCTACAGTTGCCTTTCCTACCATCGCTTTGTATTGAGTACCCAACGCACTCGACCAAATCACGAGTCGCTGGGTGAACTCTGACTTGTGCATTTTCACTGATTTTTTGCCAATTTTTGCTTATAGGCGCTACGCCGCTTTTGCCAGATTCATCGGTTTCGCTTTTTTGATACATTGCCTTATTAAAATTTCATAGTCAGTCTTTAGAACAAGGTATTTAATGATTATACCTCCATGGCCAATGTCTTCGGCGGAGGAATTAAAGTTGAAAATATTTTGAATATTTTCAAAGTACTTTTTTGGCGTACTTTTTAAAAAGTATGTGACTCATTTTTCCATGACCACCATATACTTTCACTCTCATAACCTGGATCAAAATATATTTTCCTAAGTAAAAATTCGGTGTTTCTTAAAATAAATTTTTGCCTAAATCGAATTTTTATTTTGGCTTCGACCTAGGTCAATTCTGGAAGGTTCTACAATAGACACAAGTCCATAAAATATTTATTTTTGGAGATAATCGGATGAACTTTTTGTTATTCACAGCACGGAGAGTCGCATTTTTGGGACCTATTGGTAAGTTTAGATGTCCGTGAATGGCTCACTACGACTTTTTTGTATCACCGAAATTCGAAAAATTTTATTGAAATTATTAATAACTGTAAATATAGGCAACTTGCATAAAAATTTTATTTGAAGAATTATACTCACAAACGTAAGCTGATGTTACTGAAAAACTCGTAGTTCACAAAAAAAAATATTTTTTCAATTCCTTTTATTAAATATAAACTATTAAAGTCTGCATAATGTAAGCTATTCTTTTTGCACACTGCCCTTAACTGCGACGTCGACGCGTATGCTGACATCAGATCTGTCAGACTATACTAGAACATAGTCGATATTCGTGTGTTTACAAATATAGGCGTCTGAATTTAAGATGCCAGCGCCAAAGTGGAGAACTCGTGAACTAATTATAGGCCGTTTGTTTATTTATTTGGCGAATACTTATATCGATTTTTTTCTGTTTATGGTCATTTTTGGCGTTGAAAATAGTAACATTAATAATATTTGACCTAAAGGTTTGCAAGATTTTGCTGTAAGTGATTTGCAAGATGTTAATGGCATTATTCAGCAAAATTCATATTTTATAGGTTATCTGGTTTTTCCCTTGAAAAGTACAGTTTTTTCGACATAAACGGTGTCTGGCTAGTTAAATATTAATAAACCTAAATATTTCTTTAAATTTATGTACAGTTGTAGTTTAAATTACTTTTTTTTCAGGAAACATGAGTGACATTTAGGTTAAGCATTTTGCAATGTATGGAACATTTGGGAAGCACTAAAAATGTAAAAATTCTAATTGTGTGTATGAAGGGGAATATGTTTTAAATGCAGGACATATTATTTTGTGTGGTACAACTCATATTCAACTCAAAACTTACTAAATGTGTATGCTCTATGTTTACAAACAAGTGTCAGATCATGAAATTAGTGGTACCTACACTAAATAAAGGTAACTGAAAAGATATTTATTAATTCCTTAACTAAAATAACTGAAACAGTATTTTGTAAAATATAAAATAGAAATATTCAGGGGTTCAAAATATTCACGAGTTGTCCCTGCAATCTACAAAGGATACCGACTAGGTTGGCTCCATCAAGTTGTATCTTGTGTAGCCCCTTTAAACGCTATCATATTTTTAATAACTTTAGCATCTCAGTTTATCATTATTTACTTATTGTTGATATCATCGTACACTAAAGAGACAATGACAGAAAGGCCTATAATTAGTTTGACTGTAGATCACCAGGTGGCGTACTCCTTATTTTCAGACGCCTATTGTGTGCTAATTTATTAATTGTCAATGCTTTGGAAGTGTAAATATTGTTTCAAAGTGACCGATGAAGGTTTTCAAAAGGACCATCGGACAATTTACCCACTGTGGATATGTTTATGGTGGCATCTTTTATAAAAAACACGGAACGTTTTTTTCCTGGTGATGCTCGCGGTGTTAAAGCCAGCAGGTAGGTATTTCAGTTTATTTCATTCTTGTTTTAAAATTTAAATAAATCCGAGGATAACTCAGATGATCAAATAGAGCAAAACATATGGTTTTAAACCTGCTAGTATAGTAATAAACATCTTCAAAATAGAAAAAAATATTTAAGTTTTAATTATAAACTAAAAATTAAAGAGATCATAACTGTTTATTTTGTTGTCCGACAACTATATTCCGCTACTTGTAGATAAAATGTGTCTTGGACAATGCAAAACGGTGTGCAAAACTAATGTTTTTTTGTTATTTAGAATAAAATAAGATACAGTTTATATTTTTGGTTAATATAAATGCATTATGTATGTATACTAATATCTGCGTAGTTTTTGTAAAAACTGTATGTAGTGTTTATAAGTATATAACCGTTCAGTTTTCCATTAGGCACAAAAATATGTTTTCATATTACGCTTAAAGCTACATATAACATTGTTACTCTACAGTAGATCTAATTAGTCGGGGAGCCTTCCCTATCTGTAACTCCTATCCAAATATTGTATAGGAACAAAATTATATGAAATTTTATGTACTTTGTTTTTTGTGCAGAAAGTTTTCCTCATCTTTTTTTTAGTTTTCGTGTTAAATGACAAAAACAATATTTGCAAATATTTTTTTAACGGACGCCATTTTGAAATTGCAGCCAACTTTTTTTTTTGGGGGGACATGTCCAAAATTGTTCCTTAGGCTTTAATTTTTATGAAAAACATTATCCCCAAGGATCGGGGGGGGGGGTGCACGAGTACTTAGGGCGGGCTCCCGTAGTAAATATGTACTTTTCTGAATATATTCCATTGTAAAGAGCTTTTTGAAACATAAGATAAACACAAACCGCCACTATAATTTTTAATCTCGAAATCAATGTTCGTCGTTTGCTGTTCCCCATTCGACAGACGCCATGACATCATAGCCTATTGCCTCGTTTGAAATTCATAGCTAGCAATCGGCTCATTATCTCTTTTTTTAATTTTTATTTCGAAATTACACCTTGTTGTTAGTAAATGTGCAGGGATTATATAAATATTGCATAGTTCCAGACTGTAAAAATACACCATTGCATTGTCTACTCTCAATCAAATATTTATTTTGTTACCAAGTGATGAAAGTATTAGGAATTTGTGGCAGCAAGCTATTCACAGGGAAAAATTTCTTAATAATAAAGGGACGAAATGTTGTTGTAAGGATAAAGTCTAATATAATAGGTTATTATTAAAAATTGTACGATAATAAAATTTGTAGCTTGAAGAGGATATAGAAAATTATATGAATTATAAAATACTTTTTATTTGCACATAACCAACAGCGTTATCGTCGTAATCAGATAAATTCGGTAGTTTTTATTAAAGTAGATATCTATCTAGTTAAGCTACCTCTGTAACTAGCATCATTTCAGCACTTATGTAATCTTTATTACAAAATGCAAAAATAAATTTACAACTTTAATAATTTGTTATAAATTTAATATTGCTATTTAAGAGCTGATGTTTGGTATAGCCTATTTTTTCCATATAAATAATGAAATAAAAATACGCAACTTCCCTATTGCTTCGAAATTCCTTTGTAAAATATTTTCAAAGATCAGTATTTTAAAATAGTGAAGATAACGAAATTAAATATTCTTCCAGTTTTGCAACAGAACTCATGTTCATGTAAATCGCGTTTACTGAGCACTCATGTAAGTTTGACTAAAGTCGCGGTTTATCACGTTTGAGCAAATGTTTTCTATATTTTTCAAATTTTTCGAGTAATTTTGAGTCATATGAAGAAAAAATCCAAAGGGGTTTTGAAGATAATTGTTGTACCTAACAATTCCAGTGTTTTTTTATTGGCTATCTAGACTGAAAAATTTACATTTTTGGGGGAAAAATGCTGTTTTTTTATCCAACATTGAATAGCTATAATTTCGTCTAGAAACATTTGGTCGAAATGTACCAAGAAGCAAATTCAAGATAATTTCATCGGCTTCAATTACACAACCCTACAAAATAAAAAAAGGATGCTTTACCAGAAAAGAGACCATCATATCCTCACTTATTTTTGTGCGCTGAATTCCAATCTGACGTCCAAATAACTTCTACCTTGTCATTTTCTTGTAAATTTCGTGTTATTTTCGCATTTTATTTGTGGTGGTACCGAAAAATGGCTTAAATTGACAAGATACCGAAAATTTTTATTAACAAAAAGTGCTTAAAACCCAGCGTGGACGCCATATGTTAATTTTGAACAAGATTGAGAAAAAATAAAAAAATGATAAAAAGATACGTCGGATCGTGTCGTCGGGTCGAGGGTCGGGGTAAAAATTTGTATTTTTATTTTTTCTCAGATTTGGTTCAAAATTAAAATATGGAATCTAAGCACTTTTTCTTAATAAAAAATTTCGATATCTTGTCCATTTGAGCCATTTTTCGGAACCACCACAGAAAAATGCGAAAAAAAAACGCGATTTACAAAAAAATGACAAGGTAGAAGTTAATTTAGACATCAGATTCGGATTTAGCGCATGATAAAAATGGGGATTTGATGGTCTCTTTTCTAGTACAACATACTTTTCTTTTTTTTGAGGGGCTGTGTTAAGGCTACATTTTTAAAATGCATATTTTTCAAGGAAATTAAAACTTTTGCAAAATCACTAAAATTTCAAACAAATAGCCATAATTTAACTAATTTTAATAAATTGTAAATACGACAGGAATTATGAACTAACTTTTTATTGATTTTTTAAACTTTTTTAGGTTTTCATGAACTTTTTGGCACATAAAACTTATTCTACGCCATTCTTGTTCTACTAATTTAATATTTAATTGTTTCTCTTAGTCGACTATTTAAGCAACATATTGTACAAAAAAACTGCACTTATTGCAGAAGTCACGAAACTTGCCGTTCATCATGTCCAGACCCGTTGTCAACGTTTAGGAAGGGGAGCCACCTAAAACCTATCCCTCTAACAAAATGGCGGTCATGTTTCCCAAAATCGCCCCCATAAAAGGCCTCAATGCATACGTCTGAATTTTTTCAAATTTTGAAATTACATGTTTTTAAAGCGCTACAATTTCAAAGAAAGGGGTAGTTTTTCATGTTTTTCCGGAAAAACTCAGTGAAAACGCATTTTAAAGAAAAGTTGCAAATAAGAAGAAGTCTTGTACTTCGATGATACATTCACCTGAATTTTGTCAGATTTTTTTTCAACATTTACATTTCCCCTCCCCCACTTTTAGGAATTTTCGAGTGGCCATATCTCGAAAAATACGTATTTTTCGAAATAATTCACAAGAGTAAAAACATCTTATTTTGAACCAAAAAAGGTAAATATATTTTTTTTTTTTTCAATTTTGACCTAATTCTACAAGTTATAGAACTCGTAATAAAAGGGGTGTTTTCTACCCCTTCCGATCATTTCCTACTCTAATCTTTTTTTTAACTTTTTTATTAATATCATTACAAACGCATTGCACAAGGTTTCATCAAAATCTGTTCATTAGCACTCAAATTAGAGGTGAAAACCCCCGTTGACTGGACTACACGTTACAATTATTACACTGTGATCATTTTAGTTGCCATGCTGGATATTTCGTCCTATGGACTTCTGACATTGTTTTAATTCAGCATTTATAAAACCATATAATTAGGCACCTAAGTTTATTATATTAAAATAATTTAAAAAATTTAAATTTTATGGGAGCCATTTTGGGAAACATGACCGCCATTTTGTTAGAGGGATATGTTTCAGGTGGCTCCCCTTCCTAAACGTTGGCAATGGATCTGGATATAAAGCACGGCAAGTTTGGTGAATTCTTCAATAAGTGCAGTTTTTTTTTTTGCTTACTCGACTGACTATCTTTAAAAAGCAAAAATTAGATGTATTCCGCAACGCTACTAAGCCAAAATGGGTACATGTAAGTGATTATACCACCTCATTAAACCATTATATTACATTTATAACTTATCTAACTCATAAAATTGCAATTAAAGCTAAAGATCGCAATTAAATGATCTTGGTTTAACCATTTCGTTAATGCAAACCTATACTGATTGTGCTTATTTCAGCAAACCCCTCCACAAAATAAAACACATTTAAACGAGCTTTCCATCAGATATAATGAAATTAATTTCTCTTTATATTTACCCCAACTTGCAATCTCATCTCCGTTTCAATTTTGACGTTTATGTGTAGTTCTCAACACAGCATAGCTTGAAGTTATAAATTACTTGTTTTTATATGTCAGCATTGTCTCAATCAATTAACAACATCATAAAAATACATCATCATATTCTATTTCTAGTTTCAGTAGGTTGCCTTTTCATAAGTTAAATATGCAAATATTTAAATAGATCCATTGCACCTGTTTAACGAAGGAAGTATTTAGTGGTACGTACGTTTTAAAATAATACGAAATTTTCTATACCGGATGACCATACACCTGCAATTTTTTTATTGTTTTTTGATTGATTGATTGATTGATTTACCAGCGTGCAGTAAGCATTGCTGCCACTCCCAGAGTTATACAGCTGGGCCTGCTACGTCAACGCTTGTTGCCAGCAGCGAGTGCCACATGGCGCATGGTAAGGGAATATGGGATGGGAGGTGTAGGTATTTGTGAGATGCGTTACCGCATTGTGTCGTGAGGGAGCGTTTAAGCTCCCTTTTTTGTGTTTTTGGTTCTGGGTATCTGCCTCTTCTGAATCTTCGTGTGAAATATGTGTTGTGTCTTGATATGGAGTGTTTATTACTGTTTATGATCCTCTTTTTGTGTTTCTGCTTCTTCGAATCTTCTTTTTCTGAGTTTTCTGATTCCTCGATTTCAGATGCTAGGTTGGGTTTGTGTTATGCTTGTTGCCAGCAGCGAGTCATATGACGCATGGTTTTTTTTTTATTTTTCCCTTCGCTTTTCTTTCCCAGTTTGTTGTTTTCCACCTGGTCTCCCTATTTTTAGTTTGCTGCTGTTCAGTGATAGCGTTTTCTTCAGTAGGTTTTCTGCTGTCCTTTTTTCTTTAACCTTCTTGATCTTTTCCCTTATCTCTTTGCTTACGAGGATATGGTCTATTTGTGTGAGCTTCCATTACTCTAAATGTCAATGCGTGTTTGACTTTTGCTCCATGTATTTATTATTGCTAAGTCAAATATGTGTGCTAGGTTTTTCAACGCGTTTCCATTTTCATTAGGCCATATGTGGAGTATATGTGCATTGAAATCTCCAGGTATGCGATTTCACTGCACTATATAATGTATATAAACTATGATTTACTGCGTTAGAGGGAAGTACTGTGGAAAGTTTTGGTTTGTGTACCTAATTAAACACGAACTAATTAATATATCTTATCAAGCTGACAATATTCCGAGGTATAATTATTTTACAAACACTTTCACTTCTATACGTTGTCACTTTGTATTTAACTTTTACAAGATTTTATGGGTATCCATGGTGACAGAACACTATAAGTCATCTCCCTGCCTACCACGATATGATCTATTTATTGAGTTGAGTTTCCGCTGCTCTAGGTATCAAGATTGCTCTTTTCTGTGTGTATTTTCTTGGAAACCATTTTCCTGAGAGAAACCTGTATCACGCATACCTACCTTGAGGTGCCATAAGGATTCAGTTTGGACGCTACACACCGACAGTGCCCCATTGATTATTTCTGGTCTAATCCAAATTAAACTCGTTTGAATATTTTTAGCAATTATGAGAACCTCACCGGAAAGATAGTTATACTTTAAGAATTTTGCGCCACTGATCATTACGTGTTCAATTTTGATTAAATTTGTTTGAATATTTTTAGTAATTATGAAAAACACACTTGAAGGTTCATACAGGAAATCTGTATAATCACACTTTAATAGCGATGCATTACTGATTTTTCGGGTTATTATTATCACCATTTTTATCATGCGTAATTCTCTTGATTGGCTGAAAGAAATTCGGTTTTGGCTATTAATTATTATTTGTATTATTGACCTAATAGTATGCCTCTGGTTTACTCAATACTATTTTAGGTTTTGAGTTAATAAATTAGATTAATAGAGATTAAGTTGATAAAGTTATTAAAGTAATTAAATTTGACAAAATAAAATAAATTAGTTTATAGCTTAGCTTTCTGTGGCTTCTGGCATGGTAATTGTTGTTTTTTTATTCCCTCTTCTTTTTGGGCTTTGTACACTTAAAAAACTTTCCACTGCACACACAAATTTATTATTTATTTATTTACACTTTTACGTTTAATATGTCTGTCTTGCTTTGCTTTATAAACACGTGTTGTTCACTTTTGACACTGAATATTTATTGCCTTCTTTAACGCAATAAAAGCACTTGAAAGGGTCTCTTAGGTACCTATATAGATAGGTCTATTTAGGTCGATCGTCAACTATGGCACAGCTTTACAGTTTATTTTTTGGTACTATTTAAAATACACTAATAGTAATTTTCAATTTATTAATTGTATATGAACTTTTTTTTTCCTATTATGATATGTCACGTTAAGGAAAATTTCTTGGCTCACCGGTGGCTTATATTTGATTAAGTTTACCGTGGTTTTAACTGATTTTTAGCACTTATTTCGGGAGCGTCTTACGATGCGTCTATACACGCCGTTTGTCAACTTTCGAATCCTGCAATTTTTTTATTGTTTTTTAATTCAAAAATTTCCTTTTCAGTATACATAAATTAGACAAACGTGGGCTACTTTTAAACTAACAGAAACGAAAATAACACTTCCGGTTCAAAAACTTTAATTTTTTGGCCATTAATCATTTCTTCGATATCCTTCGTAATTGAATTATTCTTGACATTACTCACTGATTATCTGAAGTAAGTGTATTGAATTTGATCTAAACAAGCAAATTAATATAAAATGGCCGAAAAATATTCAAGAAATGAGAAAGTTGACATGTTGATTACTTACGGAGATACTCAACGCAATATAACTAGAGAACAAACTCTGGACAGAGATATCCAGATAGAAGACAACCTCCAATTGCATCCATTTTTGTATGAGAAAGATTATCAACGAAGAATAAACTTTTCTAATTGGTTACAGTTCCGCCAACTAAGAAATGAGAATTTTTATCAAAAACAATCGAGATTTACAAACCTTAGGTTATTTACCCGAAACAAAGTTCGATATTGAACAACTGATAATTCTCATATTATAAGATATAGGCGGTTTCAGGAACGGTTTCGCTTCAGTGTTTGATTAGGCGCACTGGGCGACCATATCATTGATCCAATAATATTTGAAGAAAATCTAACTGGACTAAAATATCTAGAATTTCTCCAAATTATAATAATTCCAGATTATTCAAGTTCCCAATATCAATGTTGACGACGTTTACTTCCAACAAGACGAGGTTGGTTCACTCAATGATGTTATCGTCAGGGATTACCTAAATTAATTGTTTCCAGATCGTTGGATTGGGGACCACGATCCAGTCAGATGGCCTGCAAGGTCTCCTGACTTAACCCCAGCCGATTTTTTTATTTGGTCGCATTTGAAAAATTGAGTCTCCGCGACTGCATCACCACAAGGCAAGACCTGGAAGAGAGAGTTAGAGAGAAGTAGATGTTTTAAAATGTTCGACTATTTCTAGTCATCGCAGAAACTGCGAATGCAGATTACTACTTCTGATACAATCCACGCGTAGTACCACATATAAATAGAAAATCTAGCGAACCATAGATGGCGCACTAGACTATTTTGACTATTCAGTTCGGTTCATCTACTTCTGAACAATCTTTACCATCCTGCATAGATGGCACCGTTAATGCCTAGTGGTCACACTTCACAAGTTTGTAGTATTGGTTAAAGTGTTGGTATTTTCGTTCTTTCTCTACCATGTGCTATTGATGAGCCTCAGAAGCCGAAACGCGTCTGCCACTGTTGGGAAATGAATAGTTAGGCAATGGGCTTCAACGAACTCCTAACACATTCAGTTCTGTATATGAATATTGTGCATTCCTTACATAATTTAAAGGTAGCTGATATGCTATAACTAGGTATATGAAAGGCTGTTCCTTCTGTCTGTGAAAATATTGCTGTTGGACTATTAGACAGATTTTCTTTTAGGATTTCTGAACTGAAACATTATTTAAACATTTCCTTTTACACGTCCAAAACCATGCTCACACTAAAAATTGAATTTAAATTAATTATTTTGCAAGAAGACTAGGTTTTTATAAGGTAGACATTCCAGGAATGATGTCAGGAAGTTGCAATGTTCATTATGACCTGATGGCATTTTGGAAATGGAATTTGAAATGTTTAATTTTGGATTGTATTAATATGATAAGATAATATTGATCGGTAAATATTATTTAATATTTAATAGAGAGTGTTAATCTTGATTCATAATATTATGCACCAATGACTGGTCTTATTTCGCCTCTGTTCTTGTGCAGCTGAATCAGGACACATATTTGCTGTGTACTGTGTACCCTGGCGTGTTTGAGACCACTTACATTTGAGGTTGAATAACACAGGCAAGTGAAGAGTGCGGTCATTATTAAAACCGTCATTTCGTTCCAACTTTTTATTCACTGGTGCATAAAAAAGGTAAAAAAGGATTAGCACGTTGCTATATTACGTTCATCTACCAATGAAAGCAGGGAATAAATTAAAATGTTCGTTTGTAATAATTACTTTTAACTAATCCATTATTCATTAAATCCACAAAACACTCTTTGTAAAGCAAATCAAATTATTTAATATAAAAAATCCGGACTGTATTTTGAAACAACATAAACATAAAAAGCACCGTATTTGTATCAGTAGAAAATTAATTTGGGCATTCGTCAGATAGAATCCAACAAAAAAGGCACGTTTGACCATAGAAATTCCCTTAATTTCGAAGTTTACGGGAACTGGTAGTTTTCTTATATCACATTATAGTAAAAATATAAGGACCTAACTTGTGGGCTTCGACCAACATTCTTTTAAGTTGAATAAAGATAAATATTTATAAAACACGTCACATCGTTTTTATTAAAAAAAAACCCTTTCATTTATTTTATTAATAGTTTACACACAAAGCATAAAAAATCATCTAATATCGGAATGTCATCCTTCATCAAAGATTTGCTTTAAAAAATATGTATCATATTCTATGTTGTTGGGTTTTTCAAAAGCGTTTGACACTATGAACCACACACTTTATTTTTTGCTGTTTATAGTGGATCAAAAATAAATTTTAAAAGGAGCAATTTTATTGTTTCAATTTGTTTTATGTATAATAATAAGTGCTATGAGCAATTTTGGATTAAATTGGTCCATTGCTTCTGATAAAATATTAACAATTTATTTTTTACGCTGATATTTTCTGCTTTTTCCTTATTATCTCCGGTCTCAGTAATCGGATTGCAAAAATAAAAATACCTAATTATTCGCAATAAAATTTTGAATAAGATTAGGCCTATGAAAGTTCGTTAATTTATAAAGAAAAAACTAAAAACATACTCTCCTCCGATTGAATGAACTTTTTATATAATTGTTACACATTTTTTAAGATATTCTTCGCAGTTTTTTAAATAATGTCAGCTTTGGACATTTTCAATTTTATAGTACAGACTTAGTTGGTGAAAGACTCAGTGTAAAATGAAGTAAGAATAAAAAAAAACTTTACCAAAACCTATGTAAGTTTCGAACCGGGACCTTTGAGTCCCAGTCAGAAGAAGCAGAAGAATGTTATTAATTAATTACTATACACATGTACGTTCCCGGAACCTGGCTTGGAGCCAACCACGACCGTTAAAATTTAGCATACTCTTCATTTTCGTATTTACGAAGAGTATAATAAAAACAACTAAAAATAGCCTTTTTTGGCAATTTAAGGAATGTAAAGTAACAATGCATCAATTTTAACGAAAGTTGATGAAACTGTGACACTTTATTGAACTGAACCTTCGTGCTAAATTTTAGCTCAAAATATTTATTTAAACGGTTAAAAACCAGTAATAATTTCGAAATTTCCATCGCTTATTGTTTAAGTGCATCGACTCGTAGGGGGGACAATTTTTTTTATTAATATTTTAAAATAGTATTAAATAAAAAAATTGTATCTTCATTTCATTCATTTATAAGTGATCTAAATGCAAAAACAGACGTATCTCGACTCAAAATGAAGTAAATCATTAATTACTTCCACATCCAGTGGAAGTATAGTAACGGCAAAAAAATTTTAAAAAACTTTTATTGTTCAAATAGGCTTAGAATGTCATGAAACGTCGAGATTTTAAGTTTGAGCAAAAAAAAATTTCTGTCTGTCTGTCTGTCGATCTGTCTGTAACTTTTTTTTGTGCGCACGATTACTCTGGAACCGTTTAAGATATTGACTTGAAATTTGGTACACGTATGTATTTTAACGAGATCTGAAACTAGATTATATTTTCATCTTATTTCGTTGAAAGGTTGGGGGGGTAAATTGGGGTAAATAGGGGTAAATAGGTAAATCAAGCAGGTAAGAGTCCATAAAATTGGTATTTAGTATATATAAAAGAAGTTAAGGTCTCAAAAAAATTTTTTGGAATTAGCCACCCCCATTACTACCCCCACCCCATTATTAAAGGGGGGTGAAAAAAATTAAATTGTAATTTAGCGTGTATACAAGAACCTAAGGCCTCAATTTTTTTTTATTAATCCACCCCCCTTTTTTTATTAATCCACCCCCACCCCTACCCTCTACCACCACCCCAACCCCCACTACCGATGAGGCATATCGTTTTATAGGTTTTTGGGGTAGGCGATTTCAAATATCATGTTATTAAAGTTACTTCGAGTAGTATGGATGCGCAGTAGGTTACCTCTAGTAGTATGGATGCGCAGTGGCTTTTCTAGGGTACTATAGATGCGCAGTGGGTTTCCTCGAGTCACATGGATGCGCAGTGGGATACTCCAAACTTCAAGTAGTATGGATGCACAGTAGGTTTCCCCGAGTATTATGGATGCGCAGTGGCTTTCCTTGAGTACCGTTGATGCTCGAGTAAAATGGATGCGCAGTGGGTTCCATCAAGAAGTATGAATGAGTAGTGGCTTTCCTCTAGTAAATTGCATACACAGTGGGTTACCTCGAGTAGTATGGCTGCGTAGTAGGTTTCATTAAAGATAATGCTTGAAGTAGAGGCTTTACTTCTATCGTGTGGTTCACGACACAAAATGATTTTTGATATCTTTGTCATGCTATTTGTCGGTCTGTCTGTTAGTCTTCTATCTTTTTGGTGCTCACGATTACTCTGTAACCGTTTAAGATATTGACTTAAAATATGGCACACGTATGTATTTTAACGAGATCTGGAACTAGATTATATATTGATCTTATTTCGTTGCAGAGTTGAAGGGTAAATTGAGGTAAATGGGGGTAAATAGGTAAATCAAGCAATTAAGAGTGTATGAAATTGGTATTTAATAAATATAAGAGTCTCAAAAACATTTTTGGCAATAGCCACTTCTATTACCACCCCCATCCCATTATCAAAGGGGATGAAAAAATATTGTGATTTAGTGTGTGTACAAGAATAAGTCATCAAGAATATTTTTTACTTCATTCATCCCCACCACCACCACCAACACCACCTACTACTGATGGGGCATGCCATTTTATGGGTTTTTGGGGTACACGATTTCAAATATTATACTATAAAAGTTCCATAAACAATTATTTCCACTTAGTGGAGTGCAAATATACTATTTTCATTGTAAGAGACTTAGATAGGAAGTAGTGATTCCCTAGGCAGCGGTTTTTTTTAGAAAATTTTCATCATTCGTTGGCCGTTTTTGGTTTGATAAAAAATCAACAGAGTTATTTGAATTTATTTATAACTATAATTTTTAAAATTATAAACAAATTTCAAAAAAACTGTTTGAATGAAGCAGGTAAGTAAATTATTATTATCATTACCATCCTATCATCTAACTTTGTTTCGCAAGTCCTTTTACGATTGTGTCTAAAAAACATAACTAGACAATCTTCACAAAAAAGTAAAACTGAAATTTTTTTCACTACAGCAAATTTATTTATTTATTTCCCTTACTTGGTTTTTTCACTCATTGACTTCTTACTTCTTACTTTCGAGTCTACTACTTTTATTGTATTATTTCATTCCTGGGATTTTCCTCTGTTTCTTTTATTCAGATACTGTTAAGTTCTGTTTAGGTATACAATTATTTTATATTTTTGGGATTATACTACTATTTTTAGGTTAAGTTATGTTTACATAATTATTACATCTGTCTGTATGTCTGTTGCAGGTCTACAAAAAAAAATTC
Source organism: Rutpela maculata (assembly GCA_936432065.2). NCBI lineage: Eukaryota > Metazoa > Arthropoda > Insecta > Coleoptera > Cerambycidae > Rutpela > Rutpela maculata. The sequence continues at coordinate 233,400,475 of OW386286.2, forward strand.
TGCTCCAAGGACTAAACCTATCACATGCCTTAAGTATTTTTGTGCGCTGAATCCGAATTTTCAATTAAAAAACCATATTTTTACGATAAAAACCGGGATTTACTCGAAATCTACGAGGTAGAAAATTTTTTAAATTGAAAATTCGGATTCAGCACACAAAAATACTTAAGGCATGATAGGTTTAGTCCTTGGAACAGAAATATTTTTTTGTAGACCTGTACCACTTGTGCACAACTGTATATTACACAAACATACAAAAAAAAGTGAAAAGAGGGCTGATTCTGATACTCCATTAGGTAAACCCTATGCATTTTCACATGCTGAATATGAATTATTTGTTCGTTTAGCCCCGTCACCCACCAATTAGTAGTAAATCGCGAAAATAACCTAAATTATGAGTTTTTTTGGGTTATTTTCGCGATTTACAAAAATGGAGCTAAGTGGACACCTGATTTGATTTTAGCACGTCGAAATACATGGGGGTCACCCAATGGAGTTCCATGACGAGACCACCTTTTTTATTTTGTGGACTGTGTTATCAAAGGCGGAGGCGGCTGGAGGCAGTGGATGCGATGTATGATTAAACTGGTAAAAGTAGACAATTGTTTTTTTTCAACTTGATGTAAGTTCTACACTCGCATAATATCTTGATCAATTCGGATTGGTAGAATTTTCAGCAAAATGCGTGCAGTGGGAGCAATACTTTAATGATTTAATGAGTTGCTGAAGATTGAAACACAATATATTTATTATTTTCCAACAACGTATTTTTATTTTTTTATGCAAGCAAAGCTTCAAATACTGATTAAAATTATAACTGCTACCTCCAGCCGACTTCGGCATTAACAACTAGCTAACATGCTTTAATTTAAAGGGCCCAAGTAGGTGCTAGTTCTCCTTTACAAAACTGTAAAAAGAAAATTGAAAAAAAAACATTTTCAACACAAACTTGGACCACCCCACCTATTCTTATAGTACGGCGCGGCCCTAGAAATTACACTAACTTTTTTACTGACGGTGCAAGAGAGCCCTTACTGTTCTTTACAATTTTTGCATTTCTCTGTTAATGTGACCAAAATAGCGTTATCTTAGCCCCTCCTAACACTTTCAATAGTCAGTAATTACGAGGCAAACAGGGTGTTAGCTAATTATTTTGGGGCACAAGGGAACGCCTAGTGGCTACAATCATTTGAGAAAAAAAATGTTTAACCCAACCTGTTATCATAAAACTTGTATTAAAAAAATACCATAATAATATTATAAAAAAAGTTCTTGAACCGCCAACGGAGTTTAATGTTGTGACGTTTACTTTTTCTTAAGTCAAGGTTTTTTAAAAAATATATATTAATTAAAATGAGCTTAATTACAGGCTACTAAAGGAATCAATTATTTCCCCAAAACTCGTAGCGCTATTTTTAATAACTTAACCCAACTAGCTCAAAAAGGTTAAATGAATAATAGTGCAAAAGAAATATTTTTTAAGAAAACTATAAATAAAAGACTCCCAAATAATAAAATAGTCCATATATTACTTTCAAAAAAGTTAAATGGGTAGAGCAGGAAATATTCTTCAGGTGAGGGCAAAATAATAGATATCGTTTCAAATTACAAATACACCACACAGCAAAATTTAATATTTCCCGACTAAAGTTACTTATAACATTAACCAAAAGTTATCAAAGAAAGTAGTTAAATAAATAAACAACACAGAAATATAATATGTCACATTTCATGACTAAAGTTACTTCTAAAATATTAACAAAAAGTTATGAAAGAAAGTAGTTGATCGGCCGACCCAAACTAAATTAATTTACCTATATTTAATTAACTTGTCATTACTGTACCGTCAATACAGACGTGTAATAAACAATAAATCTTATAGTAAATACAAACATTTTAACAAAATTTACATACTGGTCTGACTGACCAGGTAAAGATTAGAGGAAACAATAGTTACATTTCTTACTTTATAATCATCAGAAAAGCTAAATGATAGAAAGCACACATTAAATTTTAATTTCTTTCTACCGAAAGTTAATTTAAATCCGAAGCACACACTTTAATTTACCATGCACTAGATAAACAGCTGCCAGAAATTTACGTAGTAAACCCCACCTATTCTTATAGTACGGCGCGGCCCTAGAAATTACACTAACTTTTTTACTGACGGTGCAAGAGAGCCCTTACTGTTCTTTACAATTTTTGCATTTCTCTGTTAATGTGACCAAAATAGCGTTATTTTAGCCCCTCCTAACACTTTCAATAGTCAGTAATTACGAGGCAAACAGGGTGTTAGCTAATTATTTTGGGGCACAAGGGAACGCCTAGTGGCTACAATCATTTGAGAAAAAAAATGTTTAACCCAACCTGTTATCATAAAACTTGTATTAAAAAAATACCATAATAATATTATAAAAAAAGTTCTTGAACCGCCAACGGAGTTTAATGTTGTGACGTTTACTTTTTCTTAAGTCAAGGTTTTTAAAAAATATATATTAATTAAAATGAGCTTAATTACAGGCTACTAAAGGAATTAATTATTTCCCCAAAACTCGTAGCGCTATTTTTAATAACTTAACCCAACTAGCTCAAAAAGGTTAAATGAATAATAGTGCAAAAGAAATATTTTTTAAGAAAACTATAAATAAAAGACTCCCAAATAATAAAATAGTCCATATATTACTTTCAAAAAAGTTAAATGGGTAGAGCAGGAAATATTCTTCAGGTGAGGGCAAAATAATAGATATCGTTTCAAATTACAAATACACCACACAGCAAAATTTAATATTTCCCGACTAAAGTTACTTATAACATTAACCAAAAGTTATCAAAGAAAGTAGTTAAATAAATAAACAACACAGAAATATAATATGTCACATTTCATGACTAAAGTTACTTCTAAAATATTAACAAAAAGTTATGAAAGAAAGTAGTTGATCGGCCGACCCAAACTAAATTAATTTACCTATATTTAATTAACTTGTCATTACTGTACCGTCAATACAGACGTGTAATAAACAATAAATCTTATAGTAAATACAAACATTTTAACAAAATTTACATACTGGTCTGACTGACCAGGTAAAGATTAGAGGAAACAATAGTTACATTTCTTACTTTATAATCATCAGAAAAGCTAAATGATAGAAAGCACACATTAAATTTTAATTTCTTTCTACCGAAAGTTAATTTAAATCCGAAGCACACACTTTAATTTACCATGCACTAGATAAACAGCTGCCAGAAATTTACGTAGTGGATGATAAAAGCCGTTGAAATGAATGTTTTAAATGTACTTACATTTTGGCAACCAGTAAGACTAACACAACATCTCACGGCTGATTATAGCAGAGGACCTTCTTTGCAGGCAGTTATAAGCACTAAACTGATTGCAAAATAACTCAATAAAACTTTGAGCATTCTTTACTAGAGAATCCTTCAGTGACTTTCTCAGATTCTACTACTTTTGTCCTTCTATTTTTGTACTCGGGAATCTGCAATCTCTATGTGAAGGAAGGCCGGCCCTTCTTGGGCAAGCAGTCCTTTTACTCCGACTATTTACTCTGAATTTAGCAGACTGTCCTAGACTAGACCAAACTAAACTCTCATGGAACTCATGATCTTTACTATTTATATGGCAAGGTGGGGAGTGACTCTGGCATAACGTACAGATTGAATTGGGCCAATCGTTGGCCTAGTTAAACATTATTACCTTATATGGGAGTATGAGGCGCGCTATTGCAGCTTATCATCCTCACATAACGGTTAAAATTAAGAAGACTGAAAGTAAGACTACAGGGCCGGCATTAGGCATTTTAGGGTTTCGCAAACAATATGCTTCCAAAAAATATAGATTAGCACAAACTATCTGAAAGAGACTACGATAAAAAACGAGAGAAAAATATTATATAAAAATATTAAAGCTTTAAAATTTGCATTAAAAAATGTTATCAGCAACAACGAACAGATAATACTATCATAGAATAGATGTTCTCGAATGTATTAATATTGTCTTGTAGTCGGGGAGCTCTCCCTAGCTGTACGTGCACCCCAGCGCGATCCTTAGCGACAATATTTTTCCTAAATATTAAAGCCTAAGGAACAATTTAAGACATGTCCTTAAAAAAAACTGGCTGTACTTTCAAAATGGCGGCCATATGTTAAAAAATTGTTGCCAATATGGTTTTTGTCATTTAACACAAAAACTAAAAAAGATGGACAAACATTTTTTCACAAAAAACAACGTGTATAAAATTTTCTACAGTTTTGTTCCTATACAATATTTTGATGAGGAGTTACCATTTTCCAGATAAATGAGTTCAAAATTAAGAAAACATGGAAATTCATATATCGGTAAATCACTTAGAGGAAATACTTGTGACAATTATTGTAAGGCGTATAATATAACTTTATTTTATTAACATAAGATAAATGAAATAACCTGAAAAAAATTAATAATAATAATATTATAATTTGCAGACATTTATCTCGAAAACGGTAACAATTATATCTGGAAAATGGCAACTCCTATCCAAATATTGTATAGGAACAAAATTGTAGAAAATTTTATGCACGTTGTTTTTTGTGAAAAAAGTTTTTCTCCAACTTTTTTAGTTCTTGTGTTAAATTGTAACGAAGCTATTTTCGCCACCTATGTTTGAGGCATTTAAACTCTGACCCGCTTCTTTACTGGCCCTCATTTACATATAAAATCTACTCACACAAAGGTAAAGGCACGCGACTTTAGCATTGAACACACCGGGTGCGCTACTTATACCTCACCGATTATATTTGCGTAGACAGTATCGTGTATGAAGGACTAACAAGTGTTTTATCGAGCAGAACCTAGTTCTACTCCCGTTGATTTAAGTACCAACAGCGCTAATTCTTAAATAAATCCTTTTAGCTTTCACACCAAGGAGTAAGTTATAATCTCGACTATAGTTCGAGCGTATAGGCCTTACTAGGCAGATCGTTTAGTACGAGTGGGAGACCCAGTAATAAACGAGCCGCAACAGTAAGATTTGTTTTACCGCGAATATCTATTTACTACAAGAGGGAAACCCAGGAGTAAATAGTCCGTCTCTTAGTTTTGGACACAGACCTATCCGCTTTCCGGAATATCTTGCGTCTGCCGCGTTTTGCCCCAAGGGGAAACTCATAATTCCGTTATCAGACGAAGATATTCTCTCTATGATACAATTTGTTCATTTTGCTTTGTTTTGCATGAGCTTAATCCCTAACCGCGATTTTTAACTTTTGGTAGTTTGAAAAACTTTTTGGTAGTTTGAAAAACTTTTTACTTGCACGTTTTGTTTGCTTACGCCTACCTTACATTTGCCTTTTGCTAATATTGCCTTTTGCTACTTTGCTCATTTGTTTTGTACATAGTTTTCTTGTTGTTTTATTAAATAAATTTTATTTGCTATTGTTTTCGAAACTGGTTGTTTTATTTATGCACTGATCGCCTGGTCAAAATCTTCTCAACTGTTAACTACCCCGGTAGCGTGTTTCAGCTCTTCTAATTCTGAAACTGGCGCCCGAGTCCGTAACCTTCAGTTACTTTGGGGCGCCATAGTGACGACGCCAGTCAAAAAGCGCGTCACAAAATGACAAAAACAATATTTGCATTTTTTTTAAACGGACGCCATTTTGAAAGTACAGCCAGTTTTTTTTTAGGACATGTCTTAAATTGTTCCTTAGGCTTTAATCTTTATGAAAAACATTGTCCCCCAAGGATCGGGGGGTGCACGGACAGTTAGGGTGGGCTCCCGTAGTATTACGATTTATATTGAATGCTGAATCATTTATCTGGAAAATGGTAACTCCTATTCAAATAGTCTATAGGAACAAAATTGTAGAAAATTGTATGCACTTTGTTTTTTGTGCAGAAAGTTTTTCTCCGTCTTTTTTAGTTTTAGTGTTAAATGACGACTTAGGCTTTAATCTTTATGAAAAATTGTCCCCGAGGATCGGGAGGGGGGGAGGTGCACGGACACTTTGCACACTTCTACTTTAATCGATCGTTCTGGAATAAAATATTGTATACAGGATGCCCGGAAATACCGGTTGCTTTCTGGTGCAGATTCTACATGCAAAGAATGAAAAAATATTAAACATTTGTCTGTAAATGACACTTCGAAAGTGCAGCCTTTGAGTAGATTTTTATCTGATATTTCAGAATCCTTTTGTGTTATAGAGATGAAATTCGGTGCTTTATTAAGTATCAGCAAGGGCTATTATTTCATAGTTCAAACTGAAATTCATCCAGGATGTCGGGAAAGGGAAAGGGGTCGCTCTACTTTATTATCCAAAATATTTTTGTTCCGTTCTGCTTTTTTAAATTTTGGTAGGTAGCTGAATATGGTATCCCTGTTGAAATTTACATAAAAAATATCCTGTTTATTAAATATTGTAGGATTAAACATTATTTAAAAAAAATTCAGTTAATTTCAATGATTTCCTCTTCTTTTTAGGCTTCTTCAGATTTAAGACGCCTCTTTGTACAGTTGGACTGTTTCTGTTATCAAATTACGATGAGTTTAAATTATAGCCAGAATTTAGATTATTAATTGAAAGCGGGCCACAAAATGACCAAATAATAACTATTTTAAACCAGTTTTTATTAAAATGATTAATTCTAGGGTGTTTAATAAAGGGGACCCTTTTTGTGTAAATTTAAAAACAAAAAACGGAATAAAAAAATTTGGATTATAAAAAAGCCTTACGCTCCTGAATGAATTTCAATTTGGCCAATACCATGAAATAATGGAACCCATTGCTACTTAATAACGCACCGAATCTCATCGCTGTAGCACAAAGGGTTTCAGAAATCTTAAATATAAATCTAGAGCTCCACCTTCGAAGGGCACTAGCATTCTTATAAGACACTTGTGGACAATATGTTTATATGAATTTTTTAAAATTCAAATTCAAATTATTTATTGGTGTTATTAACATAGTATATGTTTTACACAAGTCAATATATATAGCACAGAGCTTTGATAACTATAATTTATAAGAATATATACTTTATAATAATTTAGCAAGATCATAGTATGTAAAAAAATAAAGCATTGAAATAAAAAAACAGAACATGAAATATCACTTACCACATTGCGAAGCGTCTACATTTAGATATTTTAAGAACATTTATACAACCAAAATTTGGCTAGAAAAGTTCATTATCAAGTGCAATTCAAGTATTCGTTCGCATCATAAAAAGCTTTCTTGATATGAAAGTTCTTGCATTATTGAACGTGTTCTTTGGGAGGCTTTTGACATATACTGTATATACAGTAGGGTGGGTCGGTTTATAACTTTTTTAGAAAATTCGAAATGCCTGTAGTGAAAAAAGTTGTAGATTGGTCTTTTATTTAAGAATAAAAAATGTTTTTTTTTCAAAAATGTTTTAGGCCGCCCGCCGACCCTCCAAAAAAAAAAGAAATAAAAAAATATAATTAAGTCGCCTGTGTTGGGAAAGGCTGTTATGGTTCCTTATTTACCCATAAAACATATTTTTAAATTTGTAGTGTATTTAGACCCCCGTCGGCCCCTCAAAACTCGTCTAAATAAAATTTTTATATTGCGCTAGTACTTAAACAGCTCTTTGCTTATGTCGCACAATAATTATTACACAAAATAACCCAGAACTCTCCACTTGGAGGTGGCTGCCATCGAGTTCCACTGCTGCCCACCCATCCACCCTTCCATTTGGGCATTTAATAATTATTTGTCTATACTACTACGTATTTCTGATTTGGTACCAAACTTTTGATTTTTAATTTTTAATGTTTTTTTAATTTATGTGCTCGGCGGGGGGGGGGGGGGGGGGTCAAATATTGAAATAAAAAAAAATAAAAAAATATCTCTTCATTTTAGACCATCACACAACTTTTCACACTACAGGCCTTTTGAAATTAGAAAATCGACCCACCCTAATATACAGGATTCAAAATTATTTTACAATAATTGGGAACATTAATTTATATTTCATTAATTATAAAAGTTATTTATAATTTATCAGGTTATTGTACCGAGTTCAAATAATCGTTAACTCTGCAATTGGCTAATAGAGAATCAATCCAACTAGGAATTCGCGGAGTCGCGAATATTGGCAAATGGGTCACGGTAACCAGAGGATTCGGTAAACGTACCTCGGGGGTAACGGGCGTCGAAGAGAGTAAGGGTTTTGCCAAGGGTTTTTTGGAGATAGTGTGAAGTGTGCAAGGGCAGGCGAATATAATTGTGTAAGTATAATTCTGTATTATCGTTTTTTTGTGTGTGTATAAGTACACGTATAATCCAGTCAATGAGTGCTCAAAAGAAAGGTGTAGAGTACATGGAATATGCGAGACATTTTGACTTCAGGACTTCGTTAGAAGTGGTTAGCAGGTAAACATACTAAAAGTCCCCGCCCCTGGGAGGTGAGCTTACGGTAGGAGGAGGGGGGGAAGGTCCCATTTATGGGTTTTTCGATTACATCTCGGAAACGGTGGACTCTAGAAAAAAATATGTTCTAAATAAAAATTAAAGCCAATTAAATTTCCTATAAAATTGTTTCCATACATATTTGTTGAATTTCCAACGGTATTCGAGATATACGTTATTGAAAATCGATACTTTTCGAAAAAATCATTTTTACCTAACTCTTTTCGTCAAACATTTGCTTCTAGTGCCTCCCACGATCGTTTCTCAGAAAAATTGTCAGAAACGAAGTTGTAGAGCATTAACTTTCCTTCAATTTGATATACACTTAAAAAATATTTTTTTCGAAAATTATCGATTTTCAATAACGTATAACTCGAAAACCGTTGGAAATTCGACAAATATGTATGGAAACAATTTTATAGTAAATTTAATTATTTAGAACATATTTTTCTAGAATCCACCGTTTCCGAGATATAATCGAAAAATACAAAAATTGTACCTTCCTCCCTCCCTCCCACCGTAAGCTCACCTCCCTGGGGCAGGGACTTTTAGTATGTTTACCTACTAACTACTCCTAACAATGTACTGAAGTCAAAAAGTCTCGCGTATTCCATGCATTCTACAATATATTCATTGACTGGACTAGTAATTTGTATTCATTTTGGGAAAAAGTGTTTTATGTCTTATTAGCAAGATAAGGCTAAGCGAGGGAGAAGGTTCTACCAGTGTCACGTCTGCTACATTGCCATAAGTTAAAACTAATTCTGAAGGGCTGGGCATGACAATATTTTCTTGCGTATATTTTAAACAGGTAAATATGTATAATGACGGAATAGTTAATACGATGAGTTCAGTAAACTTGTGTCTGCCATCGTCTTTATACCCCAAATTAGTAATTATTCTTATTACCCTCCGTTGTAACCCAAAAATCCTTTCTGTACTAGGTGCGTGACAGTTTATCAGAGCATAAGACATATGTGATAATATCAGTGAATAATAGGCACTAATGTAACTAGCTTCCTAATAACAAACGTGTTTTTGGAATTTTTTTTTGGCTGTTGAACATGGTGGCACCAATTCAATTTTGGATTCACGTAGACACCTAAAAACTTTACCACATTAGAGTTTGTAAAATCTTGTGCCGGTCTATGAGTAAAAACCATGTTGACTGTTTTTGTGCCATTAAGTGATAGCCCGTTTGTTGAAAACCAATCGGTAGCTTGAGCGCAAGAATCATTCATATATTTTTTGTTACATGTAGAATCTGTACCAGAAGTTTGTAACCGGTATTTCTGGACACAATGTATGGCGTGGATCACAAATGTTATTTCTATAAAAACAAATCACTTACCATACTCCTGAATCCCGGCAAAAATGCACTGTGACCCCGGGCCCATAGAACGGGAATTCCTGCATGCTTTGCCGTTAGCGACACGGTAAACGCCGCCGGAGAATGTCCAATAATCAGCACAGCCACGACTCGCTTACCCTCGAATTTCTCGCAGACGGTTTCCAGTAAAACGGCACTGAAACTTCCGTTTTCTGGCAAGTCTATCACAATAGTCTCCAAACTTATGTTAAAACTAAATTTATTAGACCTACTAGCTAAGTAATTTTGAGTAATGTTCATCAGTGTCTTGTTGAAAGCCCTGCTGTATCCTTGGCCGCCTGGAGAAGCCGCGATCGCGAAGTAAACTCGACCTCCGACCGGCCTGAAATCGCCCCCCAAACGACGGTCGTTCTCGTAGCCCCTTACTTGACTTAAAAGCAATGCGAATTGTATTAGAATTATCTTAGTGAGCGAATCGTCAAGGCGGAAATTTAACATTTTTGTGGGTGTGGGTTATAAGGGAGAAAGGGGTGTTATGGGTTTTTACAGGGTCATACTATAGTACGGTACAGGTCCGTGGTGTTATCGCACTTTTTGTGAGCAAGAAAATCGGACATTATCGTATCTAGATCAATTATTAGTATAAGTGTCTTAGACATTGTTTAAAGTTAATTTTTTAAAAAGGGAGTTATTGCTTTTGTTGCGTGGTTTTAAGGCTTCGGTTTATTTAAATTTTACTTTATTATATTTTGGTTTATTCCATTTGAGTACAGTCATGTTCCCAAGATATACGGTCGTTTCTGCCACATCTGAAACAAGAAAGAAATGAATGGACTAGATATTTTAAAGAAGAATATTTTGATGAATAATAAATTTGATGACGACATGATAGATGGAGAGTCAATATGCGATAATATAGAGAATTCATAATATTTTGATAAATTGTTATTTTTGATTTTTATTCGACTTCCTTCATTTATCAATAATTAATTAATATTGAAAATATAAATATTTCTATACAACAGTACAATTGCTGAAGACATATTAATAAACAGTTATATTCCGTAAGGACAAAATTACATCAAACACAGTAAATATTTTAGAAACCCATTAAAAAAATCGGACGGAGAATATAAACATGGCCATTGACACGACGTATGAAGTTTTAAATTCAAACAAATTTTTCACCTAGCTTGCATTCTAAGCAGAGCTGTTGAAAGTACCCAATGAAAGTACTTGAAGTACCAATTACCAAGTACCTGGCAAAGTACTTGCTGCTCCAATTCCCAAGTGCTATGACCTGAAGCAAAGTAATTCAAATACCAAATACTTGTCGAAAGTACTTCAAGTAAATCGCAAGTACCGTATTTCAAATATTTCAGATTATTTGAAGTACTTTAACAGGTACTTCAAATCTCAAAGTAGTTCAATTACTCTAAAGTATTTCAAGTACCCAAGTATTTCAAGTACTCTTAACATATTTCAAACGCTCCACAATTCTTCCAATGCCCATAAAATTTTATATTTATTAAGTTTTTCTATTATAATTTGTTATTATTATTATTTATTAACAGCTTTCTTCAACTCAGCATAATTCAAAAACAATTAAAAAAAAATTATTTTTACATAAATATAAAAACGAACAAAAATAAATACCTACTGCTGCGGTCGATTTCCCTTCGAATGTCAGGAAAGTCATAAAGAAAATAAATTTATATAAAACATAGTAATAACTTTAGGTAAATACAAGTACAAATAAAAAAATAATAAAATTAATTATCTATTTCCATGGGCTCTCAATAGCACCAAATTTTCGAAATTTTCATCAGTTAATGCATTTCTTCTAGGAGCATTTATAATTTCAGCAAATGAAAAGTCTTTCTACGGGCCCTGATGATGCAAGGCATGTATTAAACCTATAAAAAACTATTTTTACTGCTGCATACGTATCTAGAGAAACAAGTTGGGTGTCAGAGTCAGTTAATTATTGAAGAATTTCTTATTCAATTCTTTTTTTATATAGCCGATGAAGGTAGGCGAGTATTATAGTGGTAGGAAAGGGTTCTGATGGACGAGTATTTATTCAAGACACTAATTTGGGTATCAGAATAATTTAAATATTGAAGTAATTCGAGTTCTAATCTTTTCTTCGCGCTGCTTTTTTTATAGTTTCAGTATTTGAAATTCCTGTCGAAAAATCATCTGGTTCAAAACATTTTTATTCAATTGATGTCGGCTTATAAGGTTCGCTAATGCCGCTCAGTACATCGTCATTATTATTAGATTCTGATTCTTCTTGGCAAACCATTTCTATAGTCATTTTTGGAATCGATTCACTTAAATCGTCATTGTGTAACTTGAAATTACCTATCCATCTGAGTTTCAACTGTGATAATGTGAAAGACGCAGTAATAGCTTCTTTAGCTGGGCTACTTAAATCAAAAATACTTTAAATATCTTGAGGAGTCCATTTTTGCCGGCATCTAATATTTCATTCCCGTAATTCAATTTTTCAGTTTCAAACTTTTCAAATTTTTTAAGATCTTAACCTATAAACACGGCAATAAATACCCATAAAAGGTGTTATGTTCTCCTTGCAAATACTCGAACTCGAATTCTTTGAAACACTGATTTACAATTCGCAATTCTTTAAAAACTGTTGGCAGTTTTTCTTTATCTTCTATCTTTTATTACTTGTGAAACTACATTATAGAATTCCAGCAATAGCTCCATGATAGCTAAGAGTATGTTTAAGAACTTTCTGTATAATATCTTCTGATTTGGGTCATTCTGACTTTTTCCAAAGTATGGAACATTTATTTATACAATTTGTATGTTTCGTTCGTAGGCTACGGCTTTTTTGGATAATATTTTTCACATCAGTTTTAACTATTAAGTTTAAAGTGTGACTAGCTCAACGGACATGTTTTGGTAAATTAGGACGACCCAATTTTTTTCCGGAGCAATCGCCGACAATCATGAACAAATTATATTCTTCATTTGAATACTCGTCGCCGTCATGGGAAGTGTTTTCATTACTGACATTACAGTCTAGGCCAAATCGTCCAAAAGCCTTTACGAAATTGGATTCATTATCTGTAATAGTGGCAACTAATTCATCATTATTGATGTGGAATTTAGAGTGAATATCTTCCATAATCTATGTCATTTTATTGTAACATGAGTTCCGCAGAATCTTCTACAAGAAAGGGCTGCAGAAAGTCTGGTGTAAGTGATATCAATCCAATGGATTGTTAGGTCATTTATTTCCTGTTGAATGGATACCATCATGTCTTTCTTTTTCTCGTTACAGTAACCCCGCCCATACTACCGAAGTTCAAAAAGTGAATCGAATTATAGGATTAGTTACATACCTTTAACCTTTATTACCTACTTACTAAGAACTAAGAGCACTATTGATAAAAAATAAGTAAGAAAGAAGTAGGTCGATTAAGAATTAAGAGCGATACGTTAGGTACTTATTTTTAATAGTAATTCTAGTGTTTTAAGCAGTATTTAAAATAACATCTAGTACTTCAAATACAGGGATATTACTTGAAATACCGGAAAGTATTTGAAATACCAAGCAAAGTAATTCAAATACCAGTATTTCTGAAAACCAAATACCAAATCCAAATACTCGAAGCAAAGTATTTCAAATACCAAGTACCAAATACTGGAAATCGAAAGGATTTGAAGCAAAGTGCTTCAAATACTGAAAGTATTTGAAATACTTTTTTCAATTACTTTTATTTGAAATACTCCAGCTCTGATTCTAAGGGTAAATTATTGAACATTTTAGGTCCTATATATTTATAGACTTATCAGTAATATTTAATGTAGCATATGATATGCGGAAATCATTTTCGCTAGATAAATTTATACTACGTATTTCTTTATTCATAATATATGTGTATATTTTGAAAAACGTAAACAGATATTTCAGAAACAAATAGAGCTGGTAAAGTTAAGGTTTGTAATATTCTAAAAAATCAGGTCACAAGACTGAGTACTAGAAATATACACCATACAACGAGTCCGTGAAAATGGCCCCTCAACTTCAGATATTTTGAAAATCTTTTTGACAATATTTAGTAAGTTATTTGTAAGCAGCAAATTAGAATTTGTAAGTTAACCCTTAGGGATATGTGAAAAATCATATTCTAGAGGCTACCTTCTTAGGAGCAGAGCTGGAGTACTTCAAATAAAAGTAATTGAAAAAAGTATTTCAAATACTTTCAGTATTTGAAGTACTTTGCTTCAAATCCTTTCGATTCTTAGTATTTGGTACTTGGTATTTGAAATACTTTGCTTCGAGTATTTGGATTTGGTATTTGGTTTTCAGAAATACTGGTATTTGAATTACTTTGCTTGGTATTTCAAATACTCTCCGCTATTTCAAGTACTGTCCCGGTATTTGAAGTACTAGACTTAACAATTTATAGTATGTGAAATATGTTTTGTGATATTTAAATTAGTTAAAAGTATTTGAAGTCCTTGTAGTTCCATGTTTTAGATATTTTAAAAAACACATTTCACTAAAAAATTGTTACTGCATATCTGTTTTTATTTAGTAATCAGTGTTAACATTATGTGGACAGTGGGGGATTTAGGGGGTTGGCTATAGAGGCTATTGCCCAGGGCGGCAAAATCCAGGGACGGCAAATTTTTTGAAAAATAGCAAAGGCACATAAAAACAAAAAAATATTATTATTAGTATGTACTAGGTACCAGAACATTAATTTATTTAAGAATGTGTTTTTTATTTTAACTAGACTGAAGTTCCTTATTATAGTCAACTGTACAGGGTGGTCACGCGAACGTTAGAACTTCATTTAACTTCGTTATTTTTGGAGTTACGTAAAAACGTTTAAAAATAAAAGTTATGAGAAATCACATGTATTTTCCAAAAATCATTTCAGAAAAACAATTAAAAGTCAAATTTCTGAGATACGAGCTTTACTTTGTTTTTTTTTAAATGGAATACCCCATATATTTTTACACCATTAGAAAGGCCATAGAAAAACCTTTTTCAATGATGTATGACGTATGAAATTTTTCTTAAAAACTACAGTAGATATTATAAGTTTTATATTTTCTTACATTAAGTCATGGTAGTCCGAAATAGTAGTTTGTGCAACAAGAGTGGATTTGATATCCATATCGCACGATAAAGAAGTTTGAGCACGACGCCGTGGGCGGAGTGCTCAAATCTTTTGAGTGCGATATGGATAATCCACTCGAGTTGTATGTACACTGTACAGCATACTTTGTCTACGACCAGCTTAAAAAACTACAATATTTATTAAACATTAGTATACTACACAAATACACACTGACAGTTACTTTGACAGCTTACGCACTAATTTGATTTTAAAATGAATAGTTGCATATGTATACGAACTGTGATTGGTCCGTTTCATTTCATATCCATCCTAGAACTGATATGAAATATATCCGTTCAGTTACCTGGAATTGCCTACTTATCCATTCTACAGACTATACAGAAAACAGTAAATAGACCGAATGCATGTAGGTGGCGTCAGAGTCGCGTTTGGGTACTGCAACATAACCTAATTTTCTGTGAATCTTTGTTTACTACTTCTTTAAAAATGCCAAGCAATTGTTGTGTGCCTCAATGCACTTCCTATTAGAGAAAAAATAAAAATTAAAAGTTTCACCAGTTTCCAGTATGCAGCAGTTTTAGAAGAACGTGGATAGTTGCTCTCAAATTACAAAAAAGCCCATCTAATGTGTTCAAAACATTTCACAGACCGAATGCATGTAGGCGGCGTCAGAGTCGCGTTTGGGTACTGCAACATAACCTCATTTTCTGTGCATCTTTGTTTACTACTTCTTTAAAAATGCCAAGCTTTTCTTTTAGTTCACCTAAACTATCCATTTTCCGTAGGTTTCAAATAAACAAACTTATTTCAACACATCAAAACTGAAAAGCACAGAACACAATGAATAGCGTACCCAAAGTCGATCGGCAACCGCCTGGCGGCAAAATATTTCCTATGCATTTCTCTTATTTACATAAGGGAGTAGAAAAAATATATATCAATTATTGAAATTCTCCATTTTATTTAAAATAAAGTGAAATTAGATACTAACATGTATCTTGACAGAACTAACATATTGTTTATTTTAATTTACATACTTTTGTTTTCTATGGATAATTTGATAAATTGTAAATTTATAGTAAATTAGACAAATTTTTTTTAAGATAAATAGTATATAATTAAAAAGCTTTTTTTATGGCTTTTCAAATGGTGTAAATATATATTGGACAATTTTAATCAAAATGTATACATTTTTTTATTTTGATTACATTTTGGACTTACGGTTTTTGGACAATTCTGAACAAGTTTCATTAACAAAATTTTCCGATAAAAATATGCCTAATATGATTTTTTTATTTTCCCCGCATATATTGGTACTGCAGGTGGCTTTGCATTTGTAGGAGGCGAATGCTTTTCTGGTCATACGTAGATCTTAATTGGTTCCATACTTAAGTAAAATTTGATTCAAATCGGAAAAAAATAAAAAGCTATTGGGCTGTTACCATTTCAAGTGAAACACACTGTATAAAAGCCAGTGATAAAAAAGCATTGAATTAAACATTTTTCAATACTTAAATGACTCTGACACCCAACTTACTTCTCAGTAAAAACAGTTTTTTATCGGTTTAATACATGCCTTGCATCATCAGCTGTAGAAAGACTCTTTTCATTTACTGAAATTATAAATGCTCCTAGAAGAAATGCATTAACTAATGGAAATTTCGAAAACTGGGTGCTATTGAAAGCTAATGGAAATAGATAGATCTCAATTTTATTATTTGTACTTGTACTTACCTAAAATTATTACTATGTTTTATATACAGTATCGGAAAGTCCTGGCTTAGGTGTTGCATAGTTTCAACGACTTAACCGACCGCCCACAATAAAGGCGTCTACCGGAGCTCTAGCAGAGGGGCAAATAGTGACACGAATCATCAAGCATCAAGGCGGAAACAAATTGAAATTCCACAGACAGGCTGCCCATGCACATGTGGTGGGGAAAGCAGGTGGCACGATTGTAGGATGTGTTATATGATAAAAAGGAATAGAATAGTTGCTTCACTCTCGCTTGCTCTTATTGCCCATACCAAAGCGAACATTTTCCGATAGTGTATAAGTTGGTTTTCTTTATTACTTTCCTGACATTTGAAGGGAAATCGACCGCAGCAATATTTATTTTTGTTGGTTTTTATATTTATATAATAATAAATTATTTTTTCTATTGTTTTTGAATGATGCTGAGTTAAAGAAAGCTGTTAATAAATAATAATAATAACAAATTATTAAGAGAAAAACTTAATGAATAAAATTTTTTTTGGGTATTGGAAGAACTGTGGAGCATTTGAAATATGTTAAAGTATTTGAAATACTTGAGTATTTGAAATACTTTAGAGTAATTGAACTACTTTGAGATTTGAAGTACCTAGTGAAGTACTTCAAATAATCTGAAATATTTGAAATACGGTACTTGCGATTTACTTGAAGTACTTTCGACAAGTATTTGGTATTTGAATTACTTTGCTTCAGGTCATAGTACTTGGGAATTGGAGCAGCAAGTACTTTGTCAGGTACTTGGTATTTGGTACTTCAAGTACTTTCATTGGGTACTTTCAACAGCTCTGCTTAGGAGCCACGCAACTTTTGATTTTGAAAAAAATTTTCTTTCTCAAAAATTCTCGCAAAAATTAGTAAGTCAATTGAAATTATTTGTAAAAGTCATATACCAGAATTTGTAGGTCTCCCCTTTTGAAGATATAAAACATTTTATCTTAGAGGCTAACTTCTAATATCCCCTGAATTTTTTTTATTTTTCTTGCTGCTAATATTTATTAAGTTATTTGTAAGTCACAAACTAAAATTTATAAGTACAGACCATTAAAAGTTTTAATTATCTCCAGATGACTCAACAATTTTAAGTCTCATCAAAATGGTGACTCAAAATAATCGTGGTATCTTTTCAAGTACATCAAAAATAGTCAAATGCAACTTTGCCAAAAATCCCAGCTATTGCTTTTCTCAAGATATCGACAAAAACGTTACTTTTCAGTAAAGAAACTCCGAATTTGCGAATTATATCATATATTCATATATTTATCGATAATATTTATGTTTAAATATGTTCTTATACTTTATTTACGTATGACTAGATATGTGTGTGTATATATATGTATGCATATAGGTAATGCTACATCTTAACGAAAAACTGTATTTGACAACATTTTTTTAAATTACTGGCTAATTAGAATAACAAAATGGCGACCATTTTATATAAAAAACTATAAATACGCACATTTTTCAGTCATAACTTCTTTATTTCTGATGCTACAGGAACGAGTAAAAAATAATTTGAAAGCGCAATTAATTGTCTTTAATTTCTGTTCTTAGCATACGTGACGTAGGTGTCACAATTTCTGAGACATTTAACATTTAAACGGCATTTTTCGTCTTATAAACGTTCGGACGCCATTTCTAAACTTTCATATCTCCGAAACTACTAAATCTATGTAAATAAATAAACAAGCGAAATTCATTATCAGTTTATGAGCTTTATTTTTGGTCTCCTCCCATTTTTCAATAAAACTAATATTTATTGAGATATTTGGAAAAGGAAAAAAAATTACGTTTTATCGAAAATACCTTTATAGTTTAAACTGTATTTCTTTCTAAAGCAAGTGCTGTATACAAACCAAAAAAATTGAGCATATACGTCATGCTATATATTAATAAGAAACAGTGTTTGAAATTCCTTCTTTTTAATTACTGGCTAATTACAGTAACAAAATGGCGACGTTGTTATTAAAAAAATGTGTAGACGCACATTGCTTCGGTCATAACTTCTTTGTTTTTTATGCTACAGAAACAAATAAAAAAAAACAGTTGAAAGTTTACTTAATAACCTATTATTCTACTTATTAGCATCCTTGATGTAGGTGTCACAGTTTCTGAGATATTTAACTCTCACTCTAAATAATTATCTTATGAACCCTTGGATGCCAAATGTAAACTTAAATATTTCCGAAATTATTAATCCTACATCAATAAACAAAAAATATAATTAATTCCCAGTTTGTACTTTCTGTAATTGGTCTGTAACATGTTTTCGATAAAGTAATACTTTTCGAGATACTTGACGAAAGCCGTTTAGAAATACCTTTTTTTTAAGCTAAAATCGCAATTTTGAAGCTGTTGTAACTTAAAAACTATCAATTTATGTGAAAAATTGCATAGAACCTTTTCTTCTTAAAATTTGATTCTAATAAATATATTTTTTTGAGTGCCACCTCCTGAGAGGGGGTGGCATCCACCCCCTA